>JBAIAA010000295.1:0-463980 GCA_037893245.1 Crossaster papposus | reverse complement strand
GACGTCACAGTCTTGCTCGTATGATAATTATTATAAGCTATAAAAACATTCCACAATTTTTATCACAATTTTTGTTTCCTTTTTTTCTTCTTCAAAAGTAGCAAAATCATACGGAAAGACTGTGGTCACTAGGTGGTTTCGGTTGTCGAGATTCATCAGAATAAATAGTAGTTTTTTTCTCGTTTTTTTGTATTTCAAGCTGAAAGTTGATGCTTTTATAAATTAAAGGAAATCTAAAACGAATCTTAGCGTTCACAAACAGAAATATGTATACACTCTTTTCTGTGACCGATTTTCTGTCGGTAAGAAATTTCTCAATAATTTATAAATTCAGAAATGTTTCGCAGTCCAAGATTCATGTCCTTTCAACACTTTTGTCATAAGATGAAGAAAAAGTGCGTCAGGATGCACTATTGTTTCCGATAAATCCTCTCAACAAAAATGTAACAACTGATAGATGTGAAAAAAACTGAAAAAATGTATATATATATATATATATATTTGTTGAGTTCGTTTAATACATGATTTCTTGATTCATTTTTGGCTCTTGCAAAAAATTGTGGAAAGATTTAAAAAATATTAAACATGAATTTTGATCTGACCTCTACTTCTATAACCACAAGGACAACTAGTAATAATTTGGGCTGATATAAAAAAATACACAATTTTATAAGGCAGGGAGGTTTACATAAATCAATAAGTATAAAAAATAAATAAAAGCAAATAAAGTCAAATATTGGAAATGTATTAAGGAAAGGTGCCACAATTTTGTGAAACTTACTGTACATAGCGCAGATATATACCATAACATTTCATAACTTCTTTAGTATGGCGTGCCCTCCAAGTCAGAATTCATATTGTATTGCTCAATATAAATAAATATATATTGTAATCTAAGATTTGTGTAAACTGTGCTTCTAAAGCGCATTTCACTCAAGATCCCTATGCTAATTGGGTTATTGAAACATACACACATACAATCTCAGTTCCCTGGGCAATAAACAGCTCGATGCTGCGATAACGGTACAAAGCATCTAGATTGGAATCAACGACAACTATCTCTGCCCTCACAGGTATCCATTTACTCCTTGGTGGAGAGAAGCAACGAGTGACAAAGTGCCTTGCCCAAGAACACAGCACCACAGTCCCAGACTAGGCTCCAACTCACAACCTGCGATATTACCCACAGAGCGATAACATTTCATGCTCCAGACCACGAGGCCACGGCACTCCACAACGGTCAGCCATCTCAGTTTTATTAATCTTATTATTAGCAGTCACTTTAGTTAATTCAATTCTCAATAATTGAATAATACTGATATCGCGTTGAGGAACGACACGTAAATACGATTTTTACTAAAGTTAATACTATGCTCTAAAAAAAAAACATAAATCAATTTGAATGCCCTGAACAGAAGCACAACTTTACTAACTACATTTGTATGTCAGAATGACGAGCTAATGCCCGAATGAAATTTCATGATCACACTGACAAAGTTACTGGTAATTTTCCCTTCCGTGATTGGTCACGTACATCGCCAATTTCAAGCACACCGTTTGTATAATACAGTTTCTTGGAGTTTATAATTTACGGCAACCAAAAATGTCTTAAGTATATAATCATTTTCTCAAAAATCTCTTTTCCCCTGTAACTATTTGCATACATATTTTTTTATACCGACAAAAATAATAAGCTTTCGACACTAAACACGCTAGTATAATATGCTTGTTTGGTTATTTTTACATTCATACTTCAGTGGGCATTTGTTGTAAGTTCAGACCTTCGATTTGGATGTTTCCTAGGCCTAGATCGGCATCCAATCCCGTGTCGTCTTCCGTGTGATTGGCCGGCTGGTTCGTGTCGGTGTTAGAGGAGGATTGCGGCTCCGCTGCGGAGCTATCGTCTTCTAGAATTAGGTCGCTGTCGCTGTCTTCATCTACGTACTCGTCCTAAATAAACATGTATGCATTTTGTTATCAAATAGTTCGTACCAAAGGTATATGTCAGCAATGATACTAATTTGGAGATATTACAATGGCTGACATTTAGGATCAGGGCAAAAATATCAATGAGAATATGAGAGTTTATAGTTAAAGAAAACATTTTGTGTAATTCTTGGCATAAAATTTCCTTTGTTGTATTAAACAAAACTTCTTACCCTTATAGTAAGACATCTGGCTATTGGATAACAGCACAACGGTAGCGTTTCCTTCAAATCCGCACCTTTCCTTGTGAAGACTGGTTTGAAAAACCTGAAGGACTGGTTAAGAAATTTGACCTTTTTTCCCCCCTTTTTTGAGAGCAAGTTTTTATAAAAAAAATTCATTTTTTTAAGATATCGGGTTGAAGTTTATTGATTGTAAAACACATTCTTAAAAGGTTTTCAAACACACATTGCAAATATTCAGAAACGTAATTCAGAAAATAATCTCGAAAACAAATTAATATAAAATTTAACATTTTTTGTAATTTTTTTTAAGAAGAGAATATCCACAATTTTTTAATTGTTTACTCTTGTTTAGTAAACTTTGCGTAATTGAGGGTTGCCCTGCCACAAAAACATGCCAAGTAAAAATAAATCACTGACCATCAAAAAAAAAAATCATTAAAAAATGTCCACCCCTCCCCACCCAAAGGATACTTGTGGTCGACGTCGTACCACTGCCTCACAATCCACGCTTGCTCGTATCTTTTCCTGAGTCTCACATCATGCTCTGTGTTCTGCTACGAAGACGATAAAATAAAAGCTAACTCAAACACCAACCACAATCAACTGAACAAATATGAATTAAATTTGTCAGCGTCAAACTTGTGAACATAGAGCACAAATTAATGGTACAAAGGACACATTTTCAAAATGTTAACTGAATGTCCTTTACATTGGGTTAGGCATACCACCAGAATCAGAGTCTAACAGTTTGTGTGTACAGTTTGCCATATGGTGTTGGGATTTGCCAGGATGGGTATATGGTTCCTAGTAATTTGCACTAGGGGTTAGGGATAATGCGTAGTCATCTTCAAAAACAGTACATGTACATAAAAGAAAACATTATTTTTCAAGGACTAAGAAGTTGTAATATTTGTTTTTGTTTTCTTTTCAGTTCGTTTCTTTGTAAGGGTGTTTATCTTTTGACATGCACAGCAGCTTTTGTCCAGTAGCTGCACTGCACAATGGACTGAGTGTGCAGCTGCCACACAGGCCATGTTCTACGGCATAGGGCAGCTGTCCACAGCATTCTGGATGGATTAGCGGGCTGTGGCTATAACCGCACTGCACAATGGACTGAGTGTGCAGCTGCCACACAGGCCATGTTCTACGGCATAGGGCAGCTGTCCACAGCATTCTGACTGGATTAGCGGGCTGTGGCTATAACTGCATCCCGTTGTCAAGAAGTTTAAAAGGTTTGTCTACGAATTGTAAACAGAATTTATTTGGAGGGGGGGGGGGGGGGGGGGGGGGGGGGGGGGGGGGGTGGTAAAATTGTCCACCTACCGATCCCATGACCTGCATGCCTTGCTGTGTCGTATCTTCATCCGACACTCCGACCCTGGAAACAATCATAGTGGAAGTTGAGTTGCCCTCGTCCTCGGAAACAACCATCACGGCATTCCAAGACGGCTCGTCTGGGTTTGCCCAGAACGAACTCGAGTGTCGCACTGAGACCCTTATAGGTTAATAAGATAAGGTAAACGGCACGCATGCAAGAGAATGAGAGAGAATGAAGGAAAAGAGATGGTGATACCAGCTACGACACAAGAGGACCGGTTACACGGAGCTGTTTTAAGCTAAAAAGAAAGTTGTTAAAAGGACAATAGACCATTTGTCAGTGGTGTATTTTCATCGTTTGAAGCAGCAAAAGTGCTCAAAATATAAACTTTTGCGGGAATTTCCAAAAGTGCATCTCTGAGACTCATCTTTGGAAATGACATTCTTTTGCTATCTTCTTCAAAATGACAGCATGCCAGAAGGAATAATTTCAGAGGGAGTTTAGAGTCATTAATATTTTTACAACAAGGAAGCTTTTCAACGGTATTTTAGTTAGTTACTTTTGGGATTAGCTACAAAAGGTATATTCCACCTTTAATAAGCCATTTGCGTGTGACCCCGAGTTAAATTTAAATAATATCTGGTACACTGACTTGTTCACACAGCTTGGCACAGTTTAACTTTAAATTCTCCAGACCAAAGACACTGTTGCTATATCACGTGATTCGGGGCAAGCTTTTGCATAGTTACGTAAGAGACGCTCAGCACCAATACATTGTTTACAATGGGTGAGAATGGCAAAAAGACACCAGACCATTCCAGAGCTGGGGGTTGCTAGCGTATGACGCGTAAGGCTTGCCCCGAATCACGTGATATAGCAACAGCGTCTTTGGTCTGGAGAATTTAAAGTTAAACTGTGCCAAGCTGTGTGAGCAAGTCAGTGTACCAGATGTTATTCAAATTTAACTCGGGGTCACGCGCAAATGGCTTATTCAAGGCATCCTTATAATGTTTTTCAAAGGAAGATGATTTCCATAGCTGCTCAATGAAGTGCAAGAAGCTGGCAGGCAACAATTCTTACCGCAGTTTAGAGGCCAAGCAGAAGCCGGCCATCAATAAGAAGGCATTGCTTCCAAATTACAGACACCAGTCAAACATTTCATGATGCGATGGTTACAAATGAGTTAATAAGCAGTGATATTCTAGACTTGGTCAAGGTTTTTACCGATATTGCCCGATGATCGTTGCTCGACCGCTAACATAAACAGTAGCGGTGCAATGCACTCACGCGTACTAATCAAAGAACAAAAGGTGATTAGGTCATTATTCGTGCTTCGTACACGTAACGAGTGTATGCATATAGTGCGCGGCCCCGGTTTATCGGACGCTATCGTGCAATTCCTTGACCATCACTATGAGTGATCAGTGAAAGGAATCGTGTCTAGTTAGTTGACCAAATGACCTGTAGCAGTAGCAGAAATGAGACTGTGGGTATTAATTTGCCAATGTGGATGAAATTAAAGATGCGAATATTAACTGAGTGTAGCTGAACACAGGAACATACAGTTATAGATGTGACTTCAAATACTGAACACGTAGATGCTCAAAGGGAAATTATGGAAATTCAACAATTTGAATTTCAAAACGATGTTTTACACAGTTTTGGTCTTATTTAAAGGTTGAACAAAAACTTAAGTCTTACTGAAAGTAACACAAGGATTCTGTAGGATTTTGTTAGATTTGCGACTTAACGACTGAACGATGGAACCAACATTATTTTTTCATGTGGATTTGAGTACAAACCTTTCTTTTTAAGTAAATAGAACTCGCCACTGGATTATCTCACAAAAATGCCGGATTTTCAATGAAAGAGAAGGGTTTTGGGAATAAGAAGGAGGATTTACCTTATTTTTAACCACGTCAACATCTGCGTTGTCATGCCGCCACACAGCACGACGGTGGCCAATACGATGACGAGGGTTGCCGTTAGCGACAGTTGCCGGGCAGTGGTAGCCGTGTTGCGGATGGCTAGGGCAAAGGCAATGGCTCCTCTTAAACCTAAATATAAAAAATTGATGAAATATTTGGTCTTTAAGTTTTTGTTTAATACGATTTTTTTAACCAGTTCGTGCCGGGATTATTTTAACATCGCCGAGCCGAGGGGCGGGATTATTTTTAATGAAATTGATTCAAAGCGGGTTCAGGCTGATAGTGCCGGGAAGCACACCCACGCATTTCCGGCCTTGCTCGCTGCTGACATACATTTCCGAACTTGAACTTGGCATGTTTATGCGTCATCCGTTTTGAATTTGGGGAAATTTTTGTGTTTATATACGTCATCCAGCGCGAACTGGTTAAGTAACCCTAAATCCCAGGCCCTTTTCGGGGACTATCGACAAAATTGGCAGTGCCAACGGAGTTAACACTGACAAACAGGAATGAATAATGACAATTACAATACTTTGTTCATCTTGAAGGAATTCAAAATTTGGATCTTGTAGTTGGATCATGTTCGATTTCGCTGGGTTCTGGATAACTCACCTGAAAACATGAGCATGTGTTGAATGTTCCACGGAATCTTCTGCTTCCGGCCAAGATTCAGCAGGAAAGATAATGGGTAGATGTTGAGAAACCGACCCACTAGAATGGCAAACTGGTCACACGTAAGAATTAAGGAAAACAAGTGAATACACAAAAATGGTATTTCTAACAAAAAAATTTGCCAAAATGCAAAGTGTTTGATAATAGTCAGGTTTTTCCAATGAGTGCCAGCCAGCAAGCAATTAATAGGTGAATCATGAATTTGAACAAAGAGACGAGTGGGTTATGTGGGTAGCCTTTTAGGAATACAACAATTGGTTGTAAACCCAAGATTCAGTCGGACACTTCCCCCACAAGGATACAAATGCCGAGAATATAAAGCCGGCGTCCCAGTTCTGGTTCCTGGGATTGAACATGGAGATGCCCATGTAGGAGAAGATGAAGCTCTCGGCTAGGAACTGAGTCAGCTCTGACACCTCCTTGGTTCGCTTCTTGGACTCCTCCGAGAGGTTGTTGTAAGTGTAGTGGGCCTGCATGATCCCACAGAACAGCACCGCCACAATCCCTATAAAGAAACGAGAAAGAACTTTTGTCAGTCTGTATAACGCGGAGACACAAGATCAGGGCCGTTTTCCAAACCCTAGCTTCGTTTTCGTCTTCAGCTTCGTTCATGCAGTTTGGTAATGGTGATAGCGTCAAGGTCGGAGCCTAAGCTGGGGTTTGGAAAACGGCCCAAGAAAGGTGGAAACAATCCAGTTCTTGTTCAAGTTCTAGAAATCTTGGTTCCTGAAGCTCAAGTTCCATGGCTAAGTGGTTACTCATTGTTACTCATGTGCGATGGTGCGTAGGTTCAAACCCTGCAAGGAACATGGTGATTGTGTTCTTGGGCAAGACACTTAACTACAATTTGCCGCACTCCAGGAGCATAAATGGGTACCTATGAGGGTCGAGGCCAATTGAATATCGGAAATTAAATGTTGCCGTTCAACTCACCAGTAAGTTGAGCTGCCTCTGCCATCAGGTAGCTCATGTAGGACATGATGAAAAAGATGCCAGTCTCCAGCAAAGAGAAGTCGCGAATACGGGTGAATTTAGTAACGTGATGAAAACATTTAGTTAAGGGAACAAAAAACTGGACAAAGAATTACACAAAATAATATATAAGTCTGTAGTATTAAAGCTACAGCAGACATTTGCCAGTTGTGCATTTTTATCGTTTAAAGCAGCAAAAGATTGTTTGTTTCGAAGGCGAAACTCGTATTAGCCAAATTTAGCTCGTTGTAAAGGATATTAACGCTGTAATGATGCCCATGACGGATCCGATGGCAAATGAACCAACGAAGACACCGAGAAAGATTCCAATAGACTTAAAGATGGGACCGGCTTCAAAGGTATCACTCTCATAAGACTCCACCGTCCTGTAAAATCACACAGAAAAATATAGTCTTATCAACGCACGGGGTAAATAATACAAATTGGAGTGATTTCAGAGCGTACATTTCACAAGACTGTGTAAAAGTTTACTAAGAGACAATGAATATTCATTCCCTTTTAATTGGGGACCGAATTACGTGGGCATATTTGTAATAATTTCTGCCTAGACTATATACAACTTTTTCTAGCAATAATTATTAAAATCAAAATTGTTAAAGCAACAACTATAATTACATGTACCATTATGCGGAAGGCTTTTATAAATTACAAAAATTGAATTTAGCAGAAAAGTCATTGGTCTTCGATGGCCTTGGTTTATTGTGAATTATAAATTAAACAAGTTACAAATCACTCCGAGTCTTACTACATTTGTACGTACCTCGATAAGACAATAGCCACGGCATCATTTAGAACACTTTCTCCAAAGACGAGAATAAACATGTCCACGTCAACTTGAAGATCGTGAAACACTGCTAGCACAGTGACTGTCAATGCAAACAAGGGGGAGGCTGTTTAAACTTCAAACACTTTGGGGAGTCAGTTTAACGTAGCGATTCTTTCCTCGCCTTCCCTCACTAGTATGACCCGGGTTCGAACCCCGCCTGGGCCAATATGTGGATTGGGTTTTCAGTCTCTACCTGAGTCTGTGGGTTTCTCAAAAGATATACTTCTAGGGTTTTTCTCCCACCTCTAAAACTGTAATTTCTTCTAATTGTCTTCTCAGCGGGTTTCTTAAGGCTTACGGGTTTACGAGCTCTTGATGATTCCTTGACCGAACAGAAATATAATAATATTAAAACAATATATTGCCAGCGGGTGGATTCGAACTCCTGACCCTCAAAGACAAAATCTGACCTACTTGGATCTGTAGCCGAGATCAAAGCTCCAAACAGGAAGGAATCCTGGATGCTAAAATCCGTCCGACCCATCGCCTTGACAACCAAAGCATACATAATGCCGCTGCAAATAAAACAAATATTCACAAAATATAAATCTTCTAAAATTCAACGCTGAATAATTATTGCAATATTTTTACTACCTTATTCGGCATAATCTACCATAATTCTATCCTGTTTTCATCACAAGTACCATCATTGGAAGAAAAAAAATCAGTATGGTTTGCCCAGAAATTTTGCAAGCCCAATACAATGTATGATGAACAGCTCTAAAATTTAGTATACTGTATAAGAATAACCAAAGAGTAAATAATTTAATCCCTTAAAGTCGGGATAAATTCCTTACTGCACCGGAGTATTACGCATGACTGCACAGCAGTCTTTGTTCAGTAGCTGCACTGCACAATGGACCCGAGTGTGCAGCTGTCACACAGGCCATGTTCTACGGCATAGCACAGCTGACAACAGTATTCTAGTTAAAGGCAGGATACACCATTTGGCAATCGCAAAGACAAAAAATAACAACATATGAACCACTGTCCTGACGCCGGTTGGAAACGAACGCCGTTTGTTTCGCTTTTCTCAGCATCCATAATTGTAAAACTTCAGATATTATTTTACTATAAAATACAACCATCCAAATCCACCCACTAATGATAATTTAAGCAATTACCAATGGTGTATCCTACCTTTAAAAAGACCACAAAACAGTGATTTATTGGTCCAAAAAATAGAAATGACACTCAGTGTATACTTACCCAACAACAAAACAGGAGATAGTAGTTCCAATCATGGCAAAGGTTAAAATGGATCCCAAATTTCGGAAGAAGTGACGCTGAAAGAAAAAAGACCAACATTTTCTTAAAACAAAAAAGCCACCTGATTTTAATAAATGTTTTGTAAAACTACTATATCTCTGACAAGTTATGAGACGGATAATGCCATGGAGAGCCAAATTTATTACTAAAACTTACCCTTTTTAGACTGTATCCAGCGTAAAATATGATGGGTGGAAGCAACATATTGAAGAAGACCTCAGGGTCAAAATTCACCTGTAAAGAATTAAAAATTAGGAGATTAACAGCCATAATCTAATGTCAAAATTGTACAAAATTTTGGTGTTAAAACTATCCTCTAGGAATTGTTTGGCTAGGAACCATCCTTAATCTTGCAAAATTATACATCTGCCACCAATGTAATGCCACCTTAATTCTCCAAAATCAACTGTTATATTTGTTTTACTTGAAAAGAGTGTAGTATCCTGACTCTACTTCAGTGGTTATGTGCAAAGTCTATGAAGAGTTATTCCTAAAATGGAAAGAATTACCTCAACAAATTGAATATGTTTCTCAGTTATAGATTCACGTCTTTAAAAAAAAAAAATTGCACTGATTGATCTTTATTAACCCTGACCACCCTGAGTCCATCAAAATCCATTTCCTGTTTTGGAGGATTTTAGCGGATTCAGGATACCTCCATATTGAACCAACTGGAGGAGTGTGATGGATTGAGGATTTTAAGCCTAGCGTTACTGCAGGAGTTTGATGGATTCAGGATACAGAAATTCAGGTGATGGACTGTGATGGACTCTATGGAGAAACGCACTGCAATTTTTGGTATGCCACCTAGGTATCCTGAATCCGTCACAGTCCATCAAACATTTGCTGGTGGAGTATGATGGACTCAGGATCTCTCCAGAATGCATACTGGTGAAGTCTAATGGACTCAGGACACCAGCAGTTTTTGCAAACCAAAATTGGTGGACTGTGGCGGATTCAGGATACTTTCTAGTAAAAGCCGTGAGGGAGTTAGGGTTAAGATGAAGAAAAGAGCAAAAGAGCTTTCTTCACCTTCTCAGCAAATGCGGAGGGTTTATAGTAATTGCTTTCCCTGATTACACCTGCCCTGTCGTACTGAAAGGTGATAGAGCTGTTGCTGGGAAATCTCAGCGTCAGGTGGATACTGGTACTGGCCAATGAGATGTCGCATTCCTTGGCCATGTATTCAAAAGGTTCTGGTTTCTGACCGGTGGTATCGGTCGTGTTCCAGATTATAGCCCCAACTACCGCACCTGTATAAATAAAAGGAAAGAAAACAAACAGGACAACAATAATAATAATAAATATGATCAAAATGGGAATCAGACCTAGGGCCAAACAAAAAATAAATGGTGTTTTTACGGTATTGGCTTGAAAAAAGGTAGATTATAGGTAGGGAAATGATGTTATTTTGTCGATTTGTTTCCTTCATTTTTTAGTCGATATTTGACGAAATTTAAGATGTTGTTTGCCCCCTGTTTGCACAAAAATACTAGAAACCCCAAAACCACTGATAGGCTTCAATATATTTACTTACCATAGATCATTGCTAATCCAGTCTCGTGTATAAAACGGAAGCGATGAGCCTTGAACAGCCAAATCGTCAAAATGGTCAGCACCAACAGCGACAGAAACAACAACAAATTCAAACTGTCGTATTGATGTTGGATCGACACCTCTTCCTCCTCGATTTTTTCGGGGTGGTTGATCACGTCACAGCTGGCATCTTGCGGGGAAATTGTGGTCTGACTTTGGGCCGTGTGTGCACTCGCCAAAATGAGGAAAATGGAGGGTAAAAGTTGCAGAGGAAACACACTTATTCGCCGGTGAATCGCCATCCTTGAACCCCTCCTACTTTTTGTAATTATTCTGAGAGCTAGCTAGACTACATTGGCTACAAGGTGATGACACAGGGGCTAGACACAAACAAGAAAAAAACTGCTCAAATTATACAAATTACGTCTCAGTAAAGTAATTAAGAGTTTTTAAAGTTGCTAATTTGTAACAACCGTTTAAAAGAAATCAATATAATGCGCAGGTATGCTCTTTTTCTTGCATTGTCTCTGCTTTAAAATCATATAATTGTATAACTCCGCCCTTCCACCCCCTCTAGCCTATACTTCCACCACACGCGACCTACATAATAACGAGTATTACAGGGCGCCCTCGCTTGTTTCCAGATTTTAGTTATACATGTAGTACCCAGCGGTCCCCCCCCCCCCTTCCAATAATACAGATAAGTAGGGAATTAGGATGGTACATTTTCCACAATTTCCATATAATACTCAAGGTAATTGGTGAACTGTTCGGGAACTCTTCTCTTCGGGAGCCATATAAGACCGCTCCAACCCCCCCCCCCCCCCCCCCCCCCCGCTCCCGATCCTTCCGCTGGGCAAATTGGACTGGGCATATGCCTCACGAATTAAGTAGCAATGTGCTCCCAAGTTGTTTTCTTACTCTTTGCGTGTAATTTTAGGTCACCTATAATAATGCCTTAAATTCTGGCTACATAATTATATGTAAATATTGCTTATACGTAAACATTGTTTAGTTCCCGTTGGCCGCCACTATAATCCTGCATGGACTTCGTACCCTCCAAACATTACCGTATTCGTTTTGTGGTACGCCGTACGGTATATACAAACCTATACGTGTATGCAGACAAACCTCAACCGTTTTTGTGAACAGAAATACAAAACTTGGTAGAAATGTTGAAATAATGGGCGATCGATTTTCTGATACTGAGGTTTAGCATGATTGACTGTATAGGGCAGCTGTGTCGTCCACTAAACACTGTAACGATTGAGTACGAGAGCTAATTCTGTCCAAACCTAAATTGACAGGTAAGAAGAGTCGAGCATAATATTATCAGATCTGACTAAAATGCGGGCGAACGTTGGTACAGTAATATAATTATGAGACCAATATTTGCATAGATACTCGAGTCGAGGATGGCTGGACGTAACTACTAATAGTAATATGTGACACGTGGTTTACAATGCCATGTGCAATAAGAGTACGGTGTAATCCAAAATGAAACTCATCCTCGTCAACACAATATATACCACCATATGGCGATCACAGACTCGATCAGATTTTGCAAGATTTTTAATTCATTTTTGTCAAGTTTGGCACAATGGATTGTTCACATTCTGTCCTTAAGCGAAATTAGCCCTGCCCTAGTTATGTAAAAGTAGCCACTATGGACTTTGTAAGGATCCCTGCTCCACAAAACAGTCAAATAGTCTGACTGATACTGCCTGTACCTAACTTCAGATCAAGCTCGCAACTTGAAACCGAAAGTATTATACCTATTTTATTAGTACGTGTGTGCACGCACTTTGTTTTTCAATCCACGGGTGTTTTAGATGGAGCAGGTTCGAAAGTTCTCTTGGAAGGGAGTGACAATCTTAGCCAAGATGGACGATGAGACAGAATACTTGACCTCCTTGCCCAGGAAGTCTCGCTTTGTTGTCATCGTCTTGTTGTCTTTCTGCTTCATCAGTTTCGTCTTCTTGTACGCCAGCTCGTCCAAGTCCACCGTAAGGCTTTATCCTCCATTATGTAACGAATACTGGACCGTTCCATAATAATGGCGTCAATTCAATGTTGATAATTTAAGTTTAATTAGGTTAACTGGAAAGAAGATTTCATTTATTCCTTTTTAAATTAATCTGTGGAGAAAATTCATAGTAATCTACACCATAGAGGCAACAGACCTTCCCTTTAATTTGCGCTCGTATCTTTGAAAACAGACAGAGTTATAACATTGTACGGGAAAATTAGCTAATAAAAGACTGTGTCTAGAATCTCTTCACATTCTATAAACAGCTAATTATAATCTTGGGTAATATTGAAACACCCAGTAACACAGTAACATCGTCACTATTCCTGTCTGTTTATTATAGCTGATCGGCAACTCTGACCTTTCGCTACGTCCTTGTTTTACAAAATGTTTAAAAGTGTTGTTTCGTTTTTTCGCACGCAGGTGAGCTCGATAGATGACTTGAAGAAAGCCTGGCATATGGGACAGTATAACCGACCAGCAGAACCAGAGAAACTACACAAGAGCCCGTCAGACATCACCCACGCACAGAGCACGACTTACAGGTAAAATGCTTGGAAGGCTGCGGTGAAATATTTAATATCATGAATCTTGAAATCTACGATCGAGTTGCTCCACTCTATTTGCCTGACTGCTGGATAACAAAATGGTGGAATGGCAGAAAGAAATACCCTCGCTTTGGGTTACATAGGCATGTGGAGAAAACTTGGCACAAACAAAGAAGGCATTCTCAGTCTTTCAAGTAGACCGAGATAAAAAAGTAGGAGAAATACCAAAAAAGCAGGACAAAAGATTTTAGAAGACAAAATCAGGATAAAAGATTTGTTTCGGAGTTTTAGCTAGTTTTCGGTGATACTCACCCATGTCTACAACATCATAAGCCTCATTCTGTACTCCGAGTCACATCACATCTAGAGTCCATGGACAGAGTACATAATGACAGTGAAAAGAAAAAAATAGGAGCAAGGTGACGAAATTGGAACAGGTTTGAAAAGAAGGAATAGTTGAAGGTTTTCACTTTACAATAATTTGGTTTCAACAGGTTTGGCCAATCCAGTGATCTGGTATTCTCCAAAGGAGCCACTTTGCGACTGGTGATCGAGGCTAAAGACAGGGCGAGAAAACGAACAAAAAAAGGCGGAGACATGTGGTACGCCACCTTAAACTCACTCAACCCTAAAGCCAGTACGGCCGGCAAGATATTGGACAACGGTGACGGCACTTACGAAGTCACCTTCTATACCGGCTGGGAAGGCGTGGCCAGAATCGACATCATCCTGGTGCATCCGAAAGAGGCGTGTTCGTTCGTGGAGAAGAAGGTGTGGCCACTGGAGGATCGGGTGGTGTGGGTGGGGACTTTTAGGGCTAAAGGTCGGCCGAAGGAGGAGCATGCAGAGACCTGCGTGCTGCGACGCAATGAGACAGAGTGGGCCAATAAGTGCGAGTACTGGTACCCCGGCGAGATCGGGAGGACCATACTGATATGCGGCAAGCCGATAGATGAGGAAAGATGGACGTGCGATGACCTTTACGCCCTTAGGAGTCTGGGTGCGAGGATTTCACTGGCTGCCTCTGAGCTCATCGAGGGCAGAGAGTACTTATTTGAGGGGTAAGGAAACCACCGAAGACCGAAAACAAATTACAGAGACAAACAATTTGTGATGACACTTGCCTTTTACTGTTGATGTCTCATGCTTACTACGTTCCATTTGTTTTATTTGTAGTGAGAATGTTATGCAGATTGTTGATGAGGGACCAAAGTACATCAAAATTGAAGGTAAGAGAAGCTTCTTCATTACTTTTTTTTCCAAGTAAAAAGTTTTGTCAGAAGCAACTACAATCCTTAGCTTCACCTCTTGAAGGTTTCTATACGACACGCCTCATTTGCAGTTTTTAAACTACGATACTCACCTTTTATTTTTTACTTGTAAAGGTGAAGCAAGACAACAGCCCCTTCCTGACGATTTACCACCATGCCAGCCTGCGCTACGGGATCCCAATTCAGAGGGATACTGGCTGGACGATCAGTGGCACTCCCTCCGCTGCCAAAACTTCCAGTGGGGCGTAAACGCCAGCCAAACCCGGGAAGCGAGCCGCTGCCTCCGCGGCAAAGAGGTGTACTTCCTCGGCGACACCACGGCCCGCCAGTGGTTTGAGGCTTTCCAAGAATCCATCGGGTTGAAGTTCTTCCTCCACAACGACGACGCCCATTACCACTTCCTCCGCCACCACCCGTCTTTAAACCTATCTGTTCTGTATCAAGCTCGTCCCTTGCTGACGAGGTCATCCAATGTCCCATTTGAAGAAGTCCAATTCGAGGTGGACGTCCTGGACGGTCTGAGAAATCCCCAATGCAACTACATCATCTTTCTTAGTGTCTGGTCCGATACAAACTGGGACCGGCCGAGTTTCACCGAACGACTGAAGCTCTTGAAGGAGGCGATCGAGCGCCTCGCAGTACGGTGCCCCGAGGCACAAGTGGTGGTCAGAAGCCCGCACCCCGTAGCTCATGAGACTTTTGAATCCCCAGCTTACGCTGATAACATCTTACTCCTGGGGATAAGAGATTTGATGGCGGAGACATTTCGAAACACCGACGTCTCGTTTCTTGACGTGTGGGATATGAGTTTGGCTTACCCTAGCCCGAACAAGCGGGTCATGGCCAATGAGGTTATACAACAAGGCATGAACCTCTTCATGTCGTATGTGTGCCATGGCTCAACAGGAAATGATACATAAAACTCATCTATCAACTAATCAAAATGACGCCACAAAGTCACAAACTTTAGATTTTGTATAATAAGAAATTTGTCATGTTCTTGCTTGAACAAGCTCCGTTTTGCCCACAATTTTGCCTGTAGATGTAGACAAATATATAATGAAGATGAAAGACAAACAGATTAAACTTAGAACAAAAATACTTCTAGTTATAGTTAAAAGTAGTGGGCCAGCCGTGTTAGTCAGGCAAAATTGCATCTGATGAAGTAGATGTAGCTACGCAAGCTTAGGCACACTTTTACTGTACGGTAGTTTAAAGTGCTATCTTACTTTTGTATATTCAATTTTATTTAGCTAAAGAGTTTGACGCTTCTCAATGAGAATAAAATATCAAGCTATCTTGCTGCAATCTTGTTTTTAAATCAGAGTTTAATTGCAAAGTTTGTCTTTGTTCACAAATTAATTAGAAACCAAATAACAGTTAACTCCCACAAACTAATCACATTCAAAACAATAATTTTTATGTAATAATATCCACCTTAGACTTCAACAGAAAAAAACATTGTGAACTAAAACTGGTTAACAAAAATCAATAACCGTCAACTTCGAATTAGTAAAATATCGAACTTTAATTCCTAAGTAGCCCACGTACATCTAAATGTACGGCTACTCGTGAATTTGAAAACAAAAAAATTCGTAAATCAATATGGCCGTCTATGTTAAGAAAGGACTTGGTACCTCACCAACAATTTTTTTTTTTTTATGAAATTTGTATAAATCCTTTTTTCCCGCCAATATACACCGACACTCTGCCATCACAATATAAAAATAGCAAAGTCCACAAATCACTGATTAGACAGTATCCCGGCATGCCCCAGGTCTGGTGACCTTTGGTCGAATATAATAAACCAGACGAGTTGGTCATTAACATGCTGCACCGAAACGTATTGTTGATGTAGAATTGCGATGCCAATGTAGATTTCTTTGTTATGGAATGTGTTACTTCGGTAGACCTATGTTATGATTTTCGGTAGTATACGACAAGGGCCGCCATGTTCGTATTCCAAACTTTACATTTAGTGTCTACACAGCGTATTTTGTTTCACAAACGAAGGGAGGTCTTTGCAACGATCTTAATCAACTAATATTGCAGAATTAAGTTTCATTCTTACAAATGAATTGTTAAAAATCCACAAGAGAGAATCTTGGATTCTTCAAGCGAAGCAAGTACTCAGAAACTACAGAATGAGGTTGACGTCCACCATTACTGTTACGTACAAGGACCTATGCGTAGCGGTAATAATCGTCCTGACTGCCACTATGGCCATATACTGCTTGTGGGTACGTATGTGCAGTGTACCAAATTGTATTGAGAATGCTCTGTTATTTTAGTATCATCGATATTCATTATAGTATCATTTAACATTAGCTGATAGAGAGTGTGCATAATACAAACAGCGGATGATTAATAAACTTATGTAATGTATTATATGTCGTATAATGTTTCGAGCAAATTGTCAACTTGTTTTTAAAGGTATCTCAGTAGATTCAAAGCCTCACTAAAACGACACCATATATTGGCAGAATCATCTTCTTGAGATGACGAGATTTGTAAAAAGGAAACCAATGTACCATACAACTACCATCTCAGACAATTACATCACAATTACGTAGGCCTATTAAATGCTCATCTTTTTCCCCAGACAATGATGTACGACACCGGTCGACAGGTACAACAGGCGTTCGGTGAAAAGGTGAGCGTGTGAATTGGGTTGAAGTGAAAGAGGTAAGAACACTAAGCGTCCCTACGCCTAAATGACGCAGTAGTAGTTGGCAAGAGGTCGTCATCCGATGCCTTCTCGATGCCTATGGTGGTCGCCTCCCACGCATCCCAGTCCAGCATCAGCGTCCTAAGCTCAGCGGTTTCCTGTTGCGCTGCGTCTCTCTTCAACTGGTCGACAAACGAGAGTCTCTTCCTGCCCCTGCTCCTAGCTCCATCAACGGGTTTTCATGTACATGTAGTATTCACGGGCTCACAGCAGCTCTGACGCCGATACTCAGTGGCCCGCCAGCCTCATCCCCCGCTCTCTGACCTTGACAGAGCCTCTGGGTATAGTAGATAATAGAGCTAGATATTGGACACACGGTCTTCCCAACTGACGTTAAGTTTCATTCGTAGCATTCGCAGAGTTGTAGTCGAGTCCCTGCAAGTCCGTTCACAAGTCCTTTCGTGAAGCCAGTCACAAGTCCCTTCATAAAGGCAGTCACAAGTAACTGGTTGAACAATGACAAAGGAATGCTTTTGTCAAAGCTCATTTGAATAGCTTGTGATTCGAATTGGAACTCGAGGACTTGTGATGGGCTTGCAGGGACTTACAGGGACTTGTAATGGACTTGACTACATCCCTGAGCATTTGTGTATAGACACCGTCTAGTGCTCTCTCTTGCTTGCCTCAGTGTCATCGTCAACGTCTCGGCTCTATACAGAAGTACAGACTCGACCGTGGCTACGAATACATACGTCTCTTGGTGTCGCCAGTGAGACAAGATCTTAATGTTCGATTCATGTCATGGATTGAAGGCAGAATAAAACATTGTAATCATAAAACCCTTCTTTAGCAGCACGTCAATTTATTTGACTGACATAAAACCAAAATTAAATTTTGTTTTATTTATATTTTCCAGACAGGGCATCGTCAACGAGGTCTCAGTGTCGTGAAAGACATCACAAGAAACGTCTCCATGAAACAAAAGGTTTGCTCTTTTGTCAAATTCTTATTTTTGCAAGCAAAATCATTGTTGTAAACACTTATATGAACTGTTAAGAACCTGTAGGATATGTCATGCGCCCTCTTATGACACCGTTGAGCAAATAATTTTGTCAAGATTATGAGCATGTTTACCACTCAAATTACACCTGCCGTTTTCGCTAGATGCCGCTACAAGGACTTTCAAATAGCTCCCGGATGATACCCACGAGGCACAGTCTTATCTTTACTTTAAAACAAAAATCTACAATATTTTTTTTGGGTAGGGCCATGAGGTTGTGCTGATGTGCATTTTGTCATTTTTTTCATCAACAGAGCAAACAAATAATTGTGGATCCACCCGTGGATGGCGATTTCAGTGCAGAGCCGAAGGATCAAGAGGTATGGCGATAAATGTATGGCGACTTAAGCCTAATATAAACAACGTGCTTGGTACTAAATTATGGTTTGAAAACATTTCATTTTCCCCACATAAGGTGGACTTTGACGCCATTCGGCAGGTTTATCCAGAGGAGTACGCCTTGCGAGACATCAGCAAGCTCACGAGCTCTGCCAGGAGCTCTTATAGGTAAACATACATCTTGGTTGTTAAAAATGACCACACTAAAGATATATACTGGGATTTCCCCATTTATGTATCTCACCTTTGGGAATTTCATGGAGACGTTCACATAGGAATCGTACATCTTAAAGGTGACTTTCCTTCACAGAATCGAAGGCGATCGGCAGAACATCAAGTTGGGCGACACACTGCACGTGATCATACAGGCACGCGACAGCCGGGGTAGAGACCGGGACCAAGGGGGCGATTTCTGGTTTTCCACCCTCGCCACCAAGCGTAACAGCTCCGGTACGGCCGGCCACGTCCTGGACTACGACAACGGCACCTACAGCGCGTTCTTCACGGTGGGATGGCCGGGGAAGGTGGCCCTGGAAATCACGCTGGTTCACCCGAGCCACGTGGGAGCGGTTATGATCAATGTCGTCTGGAACGAACGGGACCGCGTGGAGTGGGCGGGGCGATTCGAATTGGCGCCAAACTCGCCAATCAGGTCCGACCAACGGTGCGTGCTGAGACGCCAATACGTGCCTCTGATTGGTGAATGCGTGGTGACGTATCCCCAGGCAATGGGTCAGACGGTGCTGATGTGTGATGCCCCGGATCAAGGGATAAAGTGTGGCATGTTAAGCGCCCTCTATGGAAATCTGACTGCCGTAAATGACAGAATCAAAAGTTTCACGCGGAACTACTACAAAGTCTTCTCAGGGTGAGTCCGAGCTGAAATTAGACCCTGCCCATGCACTTGAAACATTTACCAATCACAACAGGGTTCGTATATCAAACGACTGTAAGGTTTTCGTGTCTTTTCTAAATCAAAAGTAATTTGATTATATTCTTGGCATCGTTATAATAGTCAGATTTTGTTTAAAAGGTGTTTCTTTTACATTATAATTTCAGAGACTATTTTAAAAAGAGACTCGTACGTGGCCCGAGTCATCTTTTAATTAAAGGTAAGCATTTATCATAGAAAATACAATGATTTACTGAAATATCAATGAAAAATGAAACCTTTAAAAAATATTAGATACAAGGTTTGGCCTGTGAGGTGTATTTTTCCAACTTGTTTTAAAAATAAACTTCTTTCTATACCATCACCGCCTTTTATTCAGAGTCCGAACCTTTACGGAAGAAACTGCAGAGCGACCAGGCCGACTTACCAGCCTGCCAGCCCGACCTAAGTCATGATCGCAGCCTGGGCTACTGGGAGGAAGACAACTGGCACTCCTTACTCTGCCGGGCGAAAAGCTGGAGCGACCCGCTAGAAATCGGCCAGTGTCTTAGAGGAAAAGAGGTCTACTTCCTCGGAGATTCCGTGATCCGGACTTGGATGGAGAGCTTAATAGAAACGATGGGTGTTCCATTAAAGACGGAGAAGTCTGCTGAAGAGGATGTCTTCGTGAAGCTTCCTTCCTTCAATACCTCCTTGAACTTCAGGTTACACCCGTTGACCTTTAGCCTCAACGGCACTTCACACCGAAAGTTGGCGTTCGAGGCTGACGTGTTGGACAGCTTGAAGAATAAAGAATGCAACTACGTATTGGCGATTGGCACGTGGGCCCATCTCGCCCAGTGGACAAGAGAGAGTTTCGTGGAGCATGTTGGTCTGCTCTCGGAAGCCGTGCAGAGACTGAGAGCCCACTGCCCTGGGGTGAAGATCGTTGTAGCCGGCCCACATCCCCGTGACCAGCCCAGTAAAGAATCGCGCGTCTACTACAACGACCTCGTGATTCGTCGCATGGGGGAGATCCTGCAGGATTCAGTTAGTCAATCGGGAGCATTGTACCTCGACCGCTGGGATTTGAATCTTGGATACCCGTCTAGTAAGAGGCTTCACATGCCGAATGCCGTCATCCGCGGCGAACTTAACATGTTTATGTCTTATGTCTGTGGCATAGACAAGGGAGGCTAATAACCAGGAAGGCTAATGGATTCCATACTAATTTGCCAATTAAAATACTTTTTTGAAACTCTAACGCTAGATGATAGATATAATGTAAAATTGTTCTCTGATTTGTTTAAAATGAGGTTTTTGTACAGTTGTTTCCCGATGGTGTATAAAACTGAAAAGCCAGAAGACTTATCAAGTTAACCAAGATGTTTTTTTGCAGAAATGATTTAATCTCCCTTATTCTCCGATCGACTTATAATAACGGGATCGCGTATTTTTTATAATTTAGAAAACATTTTTAAAGGCTGTACTGTATATTCGCTATCTTGCCTTTGTCAGCACATAATAACTGGTAAAGAAAAAGAGCAATAATGATTAAAGTGCCTTGCTCCTATGAATGGAAGCTGGACACGAGGAGCTTAAAGTTCAAAATCACCCAAACCATCAGATTTCTTCGTTGTCATTTCAAATTAAACGCTTATCTGCTGCATTAATGAGTAACTCAAGTCTACATTTTTTGGTCTGGAGATCTACGATTGGAGTCGAGTGCAATAAATCAAATCTGTTAGGAGGATTCGAGAGATCTTAATAAAAGGAAACGTTATAAGTGTTGACGCACAACGAGGTTTCGTCCGCGCCGGATCCGTGATTTTCGACGACGGTGAATTTTCGTTGAAAGGAAACGGTCCTTACAATAATTTCCAAAACTTAATCAGAATAGATGTACGCCTTTTGTGATCTTAGTAAATGAATGGGGAAAGGGGGACGGGGAAGAGGGGGGAAGGGGGGAGGGGGAAGGGGGGGGGGGGGGGGTTGCCGCTTACTCTCTGGGTTTGACTTGAGAAGGTGGCGTGGGATGGGAATGGACACTCGCGGAACCAGTGTCTGACCATTCTGCAGTTGAAGCACACACACATAATTTTGCATGCCTAAAAGAAAGAAAAGAGAAACACCCAAAACAACTGCAACCTAACGTGAGCTTTAGTATAAAGATCCGCGGCGGTGTTCAGCAGCGAGACATAGGCCTAAAAGTGCACATGGCGTGGCATTGATAAGGGCCTACCGATGCTTTTTGGCCAAGTGGTCTTGAACAAAGAATTCCTAACATACCCGAAGCAGATTTACAGTGAAAAAGTAAGACGCCATCGATTGAAGTAAATCGAACAAATAAAACTTAAAATATACCCCCCCCCCCCCCCCTATGCACACCTAGCATGTGGTGCTGCTTTTGAACGGCTGCAGCAGAGTCTAATTTACAATTCACAATGGGCCCAACCACCGTGTTTGGCTATTATGTTCGTTTTAATATAATCGAAAAAGAGGTCCGTGTTTTTATAATTTTTGTATGACACCGGTTTAGCTTCACTGAACTTGCAATGCAAAACACAATGTCCATGGTACACGTTAGTATGCCACTATTTGTATCATTTTGTGGCATGTCGGTCTGGGTCTGCGAGGCTTGATTCAACATGGCGGTGACGTGGGGTTTTCGCTGTGCACTTTGGGGAATCGTATTCTCCTTTCTAGCTGCGGTCCTACTAAATCATTGCTGGTTTCAACCGACTCATTTAGCCCTTCGAATAACAGAAGGTAAATAACGTACATGAGAATCACTAGCTTTTGTAATTGAAACGAAATATACATGTACATACATTGTACATTTGTATATATCTAATGTATTTGTTAAAACTACTGAATAATCATGAAGCAAGAGCTAGATCTCGCCCATTTTAGATCACCTAACCTTCTGGAAAAAACTAACCGGTACCCAGCCAGATTGCGTGGGCTCATAAACGCAATAGACCTCTTGCACAAAGCGCCCTCACGAAGCACGGGTTTTTAAATGTTTCTAAATGTGAAAGGTGACTCCACTGGCCGGGAGGGCGATCCGCCGATAAAAATATATGTATACGCTTCGAGTGGGTTAGTGATGAAGTTAAGTTAATTGCATATTTATGGTGCTGTTTCAAATCAGGGGCCGTGGCCGTTCTGTTCCTCATCTCTTCCTTGATCGCCTTTCACATCGCCACTCTTCGATGCTCCGAGAGCCACACTCTCGCCAGCCTTCTTCTGTCTTACAAGTGGCACCAGGGTGAACAACTAGCCACGCCATCCATCTTGGCAAAAGCCAACCGCATGTGGAAACATCCGCGAGAAGCTCAGGAAGATCTGATCCGAGAGCTGACCAGGCGACATGCCAAGACGGAGTACGGTATCAAGAACCGTCTTGGAGAGATCCGATCAGTGGAAGACCTACGCAAGAAGCATCATCTGACCACGTACGATCACTTCAAGGATTACATCCAGCGGCTGGCTGACGGCGAGGAAGGCGTCTTTCTCGACGAGAAGCCCGTGCGGTTCGGCGTCACATCGGGAACCACCGGAACTGGAAAGAAACTTCCTTTAGCAAAGTTCTTGTTCTCCGGCGATACCCTTAGCCTGACAATCGAACGCTTGTCGATCTACAATGGAAGCAGCAGACCTAGCCCGGTGCAGAAGCGCTGCTTTCTTTACACCCACCCCCGACACTCGGTCACCAAAGCAGGCTACCCTGTCGCTCCTGACACCTATTACGGCCCTCCTGTCGGACACCTCATACGCACCTTCGAACACCCCTCACCACCAGAAGCCTTCACTATTTCAGACGAGCCGACATCTGCGTACATTCACATGCTCTTCGCGATCGCTGACGCCAATCTTGGTATGCTGTGTGCTATTTTTACGACTCAACTATACCGCGCGCTTAACGTTCTAGAGACCAACTGGCGGGAGATGTTGGAAGACCTCTCTATTGGGCAGATCAACTCCAAGATCCCTCTAGACCCCGATGTACGCCTGTCCCTTGAAGGCTATCTCAGGCCGGACCAGGCCCGCATATCCCACTTGAGGAGAGAATTCGAGAAAGGTTTTAAGGGAATCGTGAAGAGGATCTGGCCTCATTTAGTCGCGGTGGAGGGAATTGACATATCGGGATTCCGAAAGAAGCTGCAAGACAGCTATGTAAAAGGTATAGGATCAAATTCCATTTTATGTGCATTATCAAAAGCCTGCATACAAGCCACATGAACAGACTCATTGCGCGTAATATGGGCACCATTATTGTTTAAGCCCTGAAGTTAAGACATTTTTAATTTTTGTATTAAAAAAATGCGTCTTGTTCTTTTCGTAAAATCAAAATTACATTAATTTTGTACATCAAAATACTTCTTTTATATCAAAATTTGTCTTTGAATAGCTAAGATCAAGATAATCTGATCCTAATAGACTTCGGTTTTAGATTGCGTAAATTGAACACAGAAGAAAGAAAAAAGTTGAAGTGCTCACAATTATTTTAAACAAAATTCTTGTGCAGGTGTTCCTCTCGCAAGTGTCGAATTCGGGAGTACGGAGGCCGCGCGTTTTGGCATCAACCTGTGGATCAATGAAGACCAACCTCGATATGTTCTCCTGCCCCATATGGCGGTCTTCGAATTCATTCCGGAAGAACTGATGTAAGGAGTTTTCTTCATTTAAGGAGCTGGCCCAAGGAGACCATTAATTTTGTACCAAACAAAACCACAAATCCTAAGAGGTTTCGACTCGCACAAGAGTTGCTGGTTCAGATGGCACACATAATTGCCTATAATTGGTATTGTTTTATTTCCATACATCAAAATAAATAATGTTACACATTTATTTATACAATGCACAAAGAGACTACTTTTATTAGGAACACCTTACAAAAATGTAAATTTAGATTACTTATGTAAAGAAAAGGCAATTAAGCCTCACCCCGACCTCAACAAAGTAAGCATTCTTACTATCTATCCCATTTTCAGTAACGAAGATCAGCCTCGGACGTTCACTCTCGACGAGGTCGAGGTAGGAAAGAAATACGAAATGGTACAGACCACGCGAACCGGTCTCTACCGCTACCGTTCGGGCGACATCATCCAAATAGTTGGATTCCATGAGAAATGCCCCGTCATCCAAATGCAGTTCAGGTATAGATCGTGGTATTGCCCAATCGTAGTACATTATACAATTGTTGCCTGCTGTGACATGGTCCATGGCGTTTTGTACACCCGAGGGGGCAAATGGCACCCGAGGCGAAGCCGAGGGTGCCATTTGCCCCCGAGGGTGTACAAAACGCCATGGACCATGTCACAGCAGGCAACAATTGTTTTGTTATACCACGGTAATAGATTCTTACGGAGAAAATAAGGCAAAATTGGAACAGAAAAAAAGCAGACGAACAGCATAAACGAAAGCCGGTGTAAACAACAATGGCGGTCGTCAGTCGTTGCCGAAAGTGCTAACTTCACTGTTCCCTGTTTACATCGCACAGGAACATACATCAATTTACGTAGTACCAGCTAATATAACACAGCGCCATGTCAAAGGTTGCTAGACTCTAATATCAGTCGCTTCCATGGTATTTATCACAGAAATGGCCGGCCAGGCTATGCGCTAGCGTGTAAAAAAAATTTCCGCGGCCTGGAAAAAGAAAGTTCATGTACCCCGTGGGGTACATGAACTCATGTACCACGCGTACTCAGCGTACATCACTCATACCATGCTCATACATCGGCACACTCGGATACATGCGTTTTTGTGGCATGTCACGTGAACGCTTCTCGACCAATAAAAATTCACAATCTATTGCCGTGGTATAACAAGTATGATTATTAACCCAAAACCTAACTCAAGGCCCATCCAATCCAACTGCATGTTTTGTTGGAAAATGTTAGGATGGGTGCGCTGGACCCATACATGGTATTTACATTGGGTTAGGCATACCCGCCACTAGAATCGGAGTCCAACAGTTTGAGTGAGGTGGTATTACCATTATGGTTGGAATTTCACATAGGGGCTAGGCCGGGTTTTAAGTGTCCTTCGGTGCTGCAGTAGGAAATTGCAGGTACGTGGTGAGTTCGCAGTCAGAAACCATCATGCATTTAGTGCTTGATATAGAGTTGGCTTGAAAAAGTAACCTGATCGATTTGATTAAGGCACAGTCAGTTTTGGGACAGAGCCCGATTGTCGACAATGAAGATGCCGTCAAAAACGACGATATTTGCGTAGCATGATAATAGTGCCATGTCAGTTTCAATACTAAAGATTGAAGACCTGATTTATTTTCTTCAATTCGCATTTAGAACTGGAGAGTACTTGAATTTAGCTAGCGAGAGAACAAACATGATGTCGATAACGGCTGCCGTGAATGCCACCGTGAAAACATGGACTGGGCTGGAGGCTGTTGACTGGTCATGCGCAGAGAGCGTGACCTTTGACCCCAGCGCAACCGGTAAAGATCAAAGTAGTTAAGTTACGCCCCGTCTAACTTTTACATTACATTTTTTATTATAGCCATCACCCCCAAAGTTTATAGGTGAAGCCCGGTATTAATTGTGCTGAAAATGTTTGTTTTACTTCTGATAGTAGTACAATTTGGTCAAGTTTATAATAATGTCTTTATTTTATCGTGATAGATCTGTACTACGTTCTGTTCATAGAAGTAGTGGATCCTGGTAAAGAGGCGGGTAATCTTACAGAAGAGCAAACGTCTAAGGTAAACATGGGAATCGTTAAAAGTTTGAAAGATATCTCAGAAAATGAATAAATATTTGAACA
This sequence comes from Crossaster papposus, assembly GCA_037893245.1. Classification (NCBI taxonomy): domain Eukaryota; kingdom Metazoa; phylum Echinodermata; class Asteroidea; order Velatida; family Solasteridae; genus Crossaster; species Crossaster papposus. Next base: position 437,689 of record JBAIAA010000295.1, on the reverse strand, counting down.
CAACTAGCTGTTAGACCTTTGAGAACCAGACTTTTTCCGCAATCAAACCACAAAATGTATTTTGTAATGAAGTTTCTCTCATATTGACATAATCACTGACTAACCGCCGATATATGTTAATTGATCTTCCAACCCAGCCCGTTTTTCGTGAGCTGTCATAAAATTGACTTTTAAATTAGTGGCATATTTGCTCTATTTGGTTCCTAGTTCGACGCAAATCTTCAGCTGTGCCACGACATGTACCGGCACTTTCGCAAAACCGCCGTGCTGTCTCGGGCGCGCGTTGTGCCCCTTAGGCCAGGAACCTTTGGCGAACTACGCGGCTTCATTGTGTCTCGCACCACGTCCTCTGTCAATCAGTACAAGACGCCTCGCAAGCTGAGAACGCGCGAACTTGTAGAATGGATGGAGCAGAGAGTGATAACGCAGTAAATCGGTAAGCACTTTAAGAGAGAAACCAACGAGAGAGTACAACGATGTCGTATAACCAAAAGCCAAACGACGATGTCGTTTTGGTTGCTCTTGAAAAAGGCATTTGGAAATCCATCGCACAAACGCCTTGCTAATAACTCATGAAAGGCTAAAATTAGTAAATGGGTGCGGGATTAGTATTTGACCATAAACTGAATGGAGTCTCATCCTTGTGTAGAATGTATTATATGCATGTGTAAAACTGTCAATCAAACAAATTAAGCATAATCCTACCTACATTATAGTCCTACTGCAGGTAACATTATTAAGGCTCCTACTGGAAATACGTGTCTAAAACTGTTAACCAGCCATTATTTGACTTTTGCATTGACGGTTTCAAATTTGTTTGAAGAATCTGTATAGACCATTCATTTTGAGCGAAAAGGTATACTTTTTTATGTGAAAATGGCTAATCAATGTTTTTATTTTAAGATAAATTTGTGGTTTTAACTTTAACTGTTTTTAGACCGAGTCTCTGGAGACCTCGCAAACGGGCAGTTTAAATTATGACTTGTAAGTGACATTGCTTGAATTTTGACATCGCGACATTTACAATCACACTGTCCCCCTTTTTTTAAAGACAAAACCAATAGGCACCGTTTTTAGAATGTTTATCTAGCCTATTTTCAGTATATATGCGAGAGAAATGTTGTAAATTAATGTACAAAATGTTGGTTATTTTGTCACATATTGCATCGTACATAAGAGCCGCAGGTCCTTAGACTTCGTATTTTTATCCTTGGTATTGCAAAAGTACTCATTTTGTATAATCTTCAAAGAGCATTTTCAAGTATAGGTCCAGTTCTTCAAATCGCGGCTTTAATTAAATCAAACCTCAAGTATTAAAATAAGATATTTCATAAATTAATAGATAATGTCCCAGGTTTATTATTGTATAGACCGGAACGGATTCATCTTCGGATATTTATTAATTTAAATTTCATTCTCGACACACACAAAATTATCACAGCTGCCACACCTCCGGAATATGAACCGTATAACTGGAAAAGAGCAGTTTCAATCATTCACCAGAAACAATCCCACCAATCATATTATTTCCCAGTGCGTCACGCGTCAGTGCCGTTTCTTTATAGCACAACGGCTGCGGCGTTTTTTAAGTGTGTTTTCATAATTGCTCACGACAGAGTACTCCGTGACAATCTGGGCCACAGGATTGGACAGAATTCAAGCCTGAGGCTGAGGGATTGGATCACTTTTTCTCTCGAACAGATCACCGGGGAAAGACGAGGTCAAGAGGAGTTGTCGTCACACTCATAAAAAGAAGCACAAACATAAGAAACGCCGTCACAAGAAACAAAGATCATCACCACATTCAGACAGCTAAATTTCATGTAATTGGTGATTGGTCAAGTGCACACAGGGCAGTGTTCTGTTTTTGTTTTTTTAACCTGTTTCCACTGAGTGCGCTGAATATTTGTGGGAATATGTGTTTTTTGCAAGTTCAAAAGAATTATTCAACAAAAGTAACATTAGATATACACGTACATGTACACGCAAGTGGGTAAATGCCGTCAATAGGGGACGGGGCATTGTCCGACCGTCTTCCCTCTTTTGTTTGTACTCTAACAATTTCGGATGATCGCCATAGGATTTGCACACGAGTCTGAATCGGGGACCTTTGCGGAATAGGGGACCCCATTGTTCCCTTTGTCATACGTCCCCTATTTCAATCAAAAACAAACGCATGTAAACTTGTTTCAGAAATACATGTACAATGTACATTTACATGTAGTCTTGAATGAGCTAACAAACAAATCGGCAAAATATTTTGTCTCCACAAGGTTATAAACCTCGAGTATGAGTACATTTTGCATCATTCAAATGGTTTTTTTAACACCTGTTGTTTCACGTCGAGCGCATTGAATATTTTGTGAGAATGTGTATTTTTTACAAGTGGGTGATTGATTGAAGGATATGACACTACATGTAGTATAAACTTCTAACAAAAGAAACATGTATGAAAACCCATATTTACTCAATGAAACCAGAGATTGAGCCATCCGGACAACTGTAAAACAATCTTGTACTTCATACGTCTCTTTGTCTTGAATACAATATTAATAAACGAAAAAAGTTACCACAGCTTATCAGACAAGTTTGGCTGAGTTTGACCCCTACCCCGAAAGCCAGGGTTGTGTTTTCTACAGTTCAAAGTGTTTCATTGATAATTGATCAGCAAACAAGACCTACATAATTCATGTCCCGTAGAAGCTGCTAGTCCGTTATCAAAATGTGACCTTTAATTTACGGGGGCATTGTTGCACAGTCTCTTGCAACCAAGAGAACATTAGGTACACTCTAAAAACAGATTGGTTGAAAATAACCAATATATTGGTCGATTTCAACCAATCCAGTTGGTAGATATGTGGATAACCAAAATATTGGTTAAAATAACCAATATGACATTGGTTACCTATTTAACCAATCCATATTGGTTATAAAACCAACCAATGCAATGTTGGTTAATTTAACCAATCCACAATGGTAGGACTCCAACCAATTTGTATTGGTTACCACGTAACCAATCCATATTGGTTATAGTACTAACCAATACATAATGGTAGGGCTGCAACCAATTCATATTGGTTAACACGCAACCAATTGCATTGGTTATAACAAATGCAAAAATACATTATTGGTTAATTCAACCAATTTATAATGGTTAGGCTACAACCAATACTATTGGTTGTTTTTATGTATTGGTTCCTACGTGGACAAATTACGTAATTAAATAATACCAATGGAATTAACTTATTACACACTGCAAATACGCATACATACAATAATAACCTATTACCTACTGAACACTTACTACAAACTTAGCTACTGCCGTTGTTAGTTTTATAGTTCACTTTTTTTGTCCACGACGAAGTCACAGCTAGTTTTTTTATGAATAATGTCAAAATTTGAATACAAAGGAAATGTAATGTGAATTGTTCACTATGTTTGTACAAAAATCTAAATTCAATCATGGAATCGTTTGAATAATTACATATTATGGCCAAAAAAGTGCATTTTGGACTAAATACTACAATTTAACATCGACTATTGTCAAAACAAATGTTCTCACTTCTGATTGGTCAGTTGCTGTATACAAGCTCAACCAATATGACTGGTTGAAGGCCAACCAATCTATTGGTTATGAATAACCAATAGATTGGTTAATACCTTGGTTTCAAGCTCAACCAATATGACTGGTTGAAGGACAACCAACATATTGGTTATTAATGACCAATAGATTGGTTGATACCTTAGTTGCAAGCTCAACCAATATAACTGGTTGAAGGACAACCAATATATTAGTTATAAATTACCAATAGATTGGTTGATACCTTCAACCAATATGACTGGTTGACGGACAACCAATATATTAGTTATAAATGACCAATAAATTGGTTGATACCTTCAACCAACATGACTGGTTGAAGGACAACCAACATATTGGTTATAAATTACCAATAGATTGGTTGATACCTTCAACCAATATGACTGGTTGACGGACAACCAACGCATTGGTTACGCTTTAACCAACACATTGGTTAAAAACAACCAATATTGGGTCAACCAATTAGATTGGTTGGTCTTTTAACCAATCTGTTTTTAGAGTGTAATAACTTCATACTTTCTCCAGCGCTGAAGCTTCATTGTATGCAGTACTACTACATGTACAGTATAGAAACTGTGTTGATCAATAAGGGGTCTGCCAACCAAGTGACAAAAGCTTCCACAGTGGCAAGAGCTTCCACAGGCATGACTAAGCCACCATCTGAAAACTCACCTCTTCTTCAATCCGAGGTTCGAGGCAGATCCACGTGGATCTCAATACTTCTCTTCTCGGTCTTCCAGGTACTTATCTTAATCCCCAGTGGGGTTGTCATGGCGAGCTTGGGGATCCAGCTTGCGCGATCGGAGTTTGCCCGAAAGCGTAACTTCACCCTCCCCGTAGAAGGTAGCGCGTGCACCGCCGGCAACGGAAGCCAAGAGCTGAACGACATTCAGGCAGAAACTGCTCGCTTTTCGATATACCAGAGCTTCCTGACAGACCTCATCCCGGTAGTAACCGGCCTGCCTCTAATCGCGGTGTCGGACTACACCGGCCGCAGGCCCATCATTCTACTAAGATGCCTAGGTGCTTTGATCATGTCAGTCACTTTCTTAGTGGTCTCCTACTTTGAGCTGTCTGTTTACTACGCTCTTATTGGGTGCGCTGCTTTCGGAATCTCAGGAGGATTTGTGCTTCTTAATTCAATCAGCATGCTGTACATGACGGACACTGTCTCGGTCAAGCATAGAGGCGTGGCTCTGGCTACAACCTACTCCGTTCAGAACATCGTTGTTTATCTTGCTGCATTCATCTTGAACAATTTCCGAAGTACGTTGTCTTCGTTTACCGTCATCTATCTAGTCGTCACCTGCTTCGCATTGTTGGCTCTCCTCTGGATGCTACCGCAGAGCCTCATTCGAGAATCTGTGGAGAAGCGACCGTTGCATCTCGGCAAGCTGGCCAGGAGTGTCACTCGAGGCATTCGGAAATTGTTCGTGAGTTCCACTGAGGGTCGGAGATGGAGAATTGTGCTGATCTTCGTCTGTTATGCAGTGATTTCCTTTACGATGTACGGCTATCTGAACACGGTCAATCTCTACGCTCTGGGCGTTCCTTTCTGCTGGAGCTCTAAACTGGTCGGCGTCTTTATATTATTGTACGGGGTACCTAATGCTGTGGGTAAGTATTCTAATTTATAAGCTTCAGTATACCATTACAAAACTTTCTAACAAAATAATAGTAATGGCACTAAATATTATAGCTAATAAGCACACAGCCGTTATATTAACCACGCCAAGTGTTTTACTTTTAGTTACGATTTCCAATTTGTCATTATCAGCGTGTTGTACATCGGTTGATTTTCCCAGCTTTGCGTTGACACTTTTAAATATATAGCTCTCGCACACATAAATAAAATAAAATATGCAAATATAGCTGTTTCCCCCGGTATTTCCATCCACAGTGACACCCTTCGTTGTTTGGTTCCTGGAGCGGATTCTTTCTGGATACTGGTCGATTTACTTGAGTCTTTTGTCGGGAGTTGCGCAGCTGCTTCTCACAGGTGTTGCGACAACAAACGCAGTCCTGATCTACGCAGGTAACAGGCCCCGCCTACTGCACACATGGGCAACACCACGTGCTCCCTAACGGATCATCTGATTGATGAATCGTTGATCACGTGCACTGAATTATTCGTCCAATGCACAGCGCGAAGTTCTGTTGAACCATAGAGAAAGGTCTCTATGGTTCAACGGTGAACAGACCTTCCATTGCACGTGACTACGTCATTGGTCGCGTTCTGACAAATCAGACACAGAGGATTGTTTTAAGTACTGTATAAAATAAAATAAATATTTCACGTTTGTGCGATGGAAATAATTGTATGAGGTGACAGATGAAATTTTCATTTAACTCACAAACAATTTGTATATCATTGCACACGCAAATACAATTATTTCTTGGTAGTATATGAACAATAACGTTCACAGGCCTAACACTTTACACACTTGCCGTTATCTGGGGTTTTTTCAGCGAGCTTAGCTGGTGTATTAGGCGGCATGTCTCAACCGGTGTTCGTCAATCTACTTACAAGGCTCGTCAACAAAAACAGTCACGGTAAGTGAAATACGATATTCCGATTTCCCCTGAAAGTGTATGGTCCACACCACCACTAAACGAAAAGCTAACGTCTAGTTCGTTGAAGAGTTGTATTCGAGTCCCTGCAAGTCCTTTGACAAGTCCAGTCCTTTCATGAAGCCAGTAGCAAGTAACTGGTTGAACAATGACAAACTTGAAATAGCTAGTGACTTGACTTGAGACTGAAGGACTTGTGATGAACAGATTATATCTGACCAAACTTGGACTATAGGATTCGAAAAGAAAAGAATCGAAAAAATACGTGCGTCGTACTAGATTACCAGTGCCGTATAATGTTCACTCACTTTATATTTTGTTTGGTGTCTGCATCATCAGGTGCGTTATTCTCTGTATATGCACTGGTCTATTCCCTGGTATCCGCTACCTCTCTCATCGTGCAGACCTACACCTATTCCTTGGCGGTCCAGTCTGGTCACGCCCCGGTTCTGTTCTTCGCTATGGCGGGCCTTACTGGAATCATCTGCATACCCACAATGTGAGTTTTCAAAATATACCATGCATGACTAAATGGGCCGTAGTATGAGACCTATTCATCTGTAGAAATATACCCAAATGGAGACATTGTGACTTCCATTGTCCCCATTGTGTCCACCGTGTAGAAACATTACTATGACAACGACGTCACACTTTGGTACATACAAACTCAGACCCCATACACTCTACACTTAACATATTACCCAGATATCAAAGGAATTTTTGAAACTTCGAGAGCGCAAGATATGAAGCAAGACATCTCGAACCATGCCAGCAACATACATTAATTTGTCTTACCGGCTAATAATACGGAATAATTTATGCTCTCCTATCTTTCAGTGACACTCATGCTGTTGCGCCAACTTGGTCAATATACTTTTCACCACCGTTGTATTTGGCATCGTTATGGCAAAACCGCAACATTTATGAGAAGGGAACTTTAGAAAAATAAATAAATAAACAGTCAATACAAAAATTTGAGTCGTAGAGTGTAACATTGCTCATGTTTATTTTCATCCCCTTTTTCTCTTGCAGTGTGATGCACATCTTGGAGCCAAGAGGTGGATTTCAAACCGACGTTGAAATAAACGGCAAAGATAAGCCGAATGTAAACCCTCCTCAACGAACAGATATATTCTAATCATCATATCTTTTTATTTACCCTAACCATTCTGATTCCTCAAATTTTAATAGAAGGCTATTTTTATACTTTGGTAGAAGTATTGAAATAAGTATTGGCTCTAAAGACCAGTTGGTCTTTCATAAACCGTTTTTAGAACCAATGGTGTAACGCGCGACGCAACGTTTGATCACTTTTTATTATGGCTTCGTTATTACTAATGGGTCGAATTCACTCTTAATAATTATACAATGTATTGTACATGTATATCTTATTGGAAAGCTCATAACTTACAGGAGGTGCTATATGTGGAAATCTAATTTCGGTGTACAATGCTTTAAAATAAAAGAACATAAAGGTAGTTACACAATTGTGGTTTATATTGATTTAGTTATTTTAAGTTAAATCTTCAATATTTTATTGGATTGTCATTAATTTGACATAAATAGCCGAATGTCAAACGATCAACTAATCATTCAACCAATCATTATTATCACACCCGAATATATCTTATTTTCGAGGACAATAAATCAAATCTGATGTGAGGAGGATTCGAGAGATCTTAATAAAAGGAAACGTTATAAGTGTTGACGCACAACGAGGTTTCGTCCGCGCCGGATTCGTGATTTTCGACGACGGTGAATTTTCGTTGAAAGGAAACGGTCCTTACAATAATTTCCAAAACTTAATCAGAATAGATGTACGCCTTTTGTGATCTTAGTAAATGAATGGGGAAAGGGGGACGGGGAAGAGGGGGGAAGGGGGGAGGGGGAAGGGGGGGGGGGGGGGGTTGCCGCTTACTCTCTGGGTTTGACTTGAGAAGGTGGCGTGGGATGGGAATGGACACTCGCGGAACCAGTGTCTGACCATTCTGCAGTTGAAGCACACACACATAATTTTGCATGCCTAAAAGAAAGAAAAGAGAAACACCCAAAACAACTGCAACCTAACGTGAGCTTTAGTATAAAGATCCGCGGCGGTGTTCAGCAGCGAGACATAGACCTAAAAGTGCACATGGCGTGGCATTGATAAGGGCCTACCGATGCTTTTTGGCCAAGTGGTCTTGAACAAAGAATTCCTAACATACCCGAAGCAGATTTACAGTGAAAAAGTAAGACGCCATCGATTGAAGTAAATCGAACAAATAAAACTTAAAATATACCCCCCCCCCCCCCCCCCTATGCACACCTAGCATGTGGTGCTGCTTTTGAACGGCTGCAGCAGAGTCTAATTTACAATTCACAATGGGCCCAACCACCGTGTTTGGCTATTAATGTTCGTTTTAATATAATCGAAAAAGAGGTCCGTGTTTTTATAATTTTTGTATGACACCGGTTTAGCTTCACTGAACTTGCAATGCAAAACACAATGTCCATGGTACACGTTAGTATGCCACTATTTGTATCATTTTGTGGCATGTCGGTCTGGGTCTACGAGGCTTGATTCAACATGGCGGTGACGTGGGGTTTTCGTTGTGCACTTTGGGGAATCGTATTCTCCTTTCTAGCTGCGGTCCTACTAAATCATTGCTGGTTTCAACCGACTCATTTAGCCCTTCGAATAACAGAAGGTAAATAACGTACATGAGAATCAATAGCTTTTGTAATCAAAACGATATATACATGTACATACATTGTACATTTGTATATATCTAATGTATTTGTTAAAACTACTGAATAATCATGAAGCAAGAGTCTAGATCTCGCCCATTTTAGATCACCTAACCTTCTGGAAAAAACTAACCGGTACCCAGCCAGATTGCGTGGGCTCATAAACGCAATAGACCTCTTGCACAAAGCGCCCTCACGAAGCACGGGTTTTAAAATGTTTCTAAATGTGAAAGGTGAAAAACCACTGGTCGGTATAAATATATGTATATGCTTCGAGTGGGTTAGTGATGAAGTTCAAGTTAATTGCATTATGGGTGCTGTTTCAAATCAGGGGCCGTGGCCGTTCTGTTCCTCATCTCTTCCTTGATCGCCTTCCACATCGCCACTCTTCGATGCTCCGAGAGCCACACTCTCGCCAGCCTTCTTCTGTCTTACAAGTGGCACCAGGGTGAACAACTAGCCACATCATCCATCTTGGCAAAAGCCAACCGCATGTGGAAACATCCGCGAGAAGCTCAGGAAGATCTGATCCGAGAGCTGACCAGGCGACATGCCAAGACGGAGTACGGTATCAAGAACCGTCTTGGAGAGATCCGATCCGTGGAAGACCTACGCAAGAAGCATCCTCTCACCACGTACGATCACTTCAAGGGTTACATCCAGCGGCTGGCTGACGGCGAGGAAGGTGTCTTTCTCGACGAGAAGCCCGTGCGATTCGGCGTCACATCGGGAACCACCGGAATTGGAAAGAAGCTTCCTTACGCAAAGTTCTTGTTCTCCGGCGATACCCTTAGCCTGACAATCGAACGCTTGTCGATCTACAATGGAAGCAGCAGACCTAGCCCGGTGCAGAAGCGCTGCTTTCTTTACACCCACCCCCGACACTCGGTCACCAAAGCAGGCTACCCTGTCGCTCCTTACACCTATTACGGCCCTCCTGTCGGACACTTCATACGCACCTTCGAACACCCCTCACCCCCAGAAGCCTTCACTATTTCAGACGCGCCGACATCTGCGTACATTCACATGCTCTTCGCGATCGCTGACGCCAATCTTGGTATGCTGTGTGCTATTTTTACGACTCAACTATACCACGCGCTTAACGTTCTAGAGACCAACTGGCGGGAGATGTTGGAAGACCTCTCTATTGGGCAGATTAACTCCAAGATCCCTCTAGACCCCGATGTTCGCCTGTCACTTCAAGGCTATCTCAGGCCGGACCAGGCCCGCATATCCCACTTGAGGAGAGAATTCGAGAAAGGTTTTAAGGGAATCGTGAAGAGGATTTGGCCTCATTTAGTCGCGGTGGAGGGAGTTGACATATCGGGATTCCGAAAGAAGCTGCAAGACGGCTATGTGAAAGGTATAGGTTCGAATTTCATTTTATGTGCATTATCAAAAGCCTGCATACAAGCCACATGAACAGACTCATTGCGCGTAATATGGGCACCATTATTGTTTAAGCCCTAAAGTTAAGACATTTTAAATTTTTGTATTAAAAAAATGCGTCTTGTTCTTTTCGTAAAATCAAAATTACATTACAAAATTTGTCTTTGAATAGCTAAGATCAAGATAATCTGATCCTAGACTTCGGTTTTAGATTGCGTAAATTAAACACAGAAGAAGAAAAAAGTTGAAGTGCTCACAATAATTATTTTAAACAAAATTCTTGTGCAGGTGTTCCTCTCGCAAGTGTCGAATTCGGGAGTACGGAGGCCGCGATTTTTGGCATCAACCTGTGGATCAATGAAGACCAACCTCGATATATTCTCCTGCCCCATATGGCGGTCTTCGAATTCATTCCGGAAGAACTGATGTAAGGAGTTTTCTTCATTTAAGGAGCTGGCCCAAGGAGACCATTAATTTTGTACCAAACAAAACCACAAATCCTAAGATGTTTCGACTTGCACAATTTCTTAGAGTTGCTGTTTCAGATGGTATATTGCCTATATTGGTATTGGTATTGTTTTATTTCCATACATCACAATAAATAATGTTACACATTTATTTAAACAATTAATGCACAAAGAGACTACTTTCTTTGGGAACACTTTTAAAATGTAAATTTAGGATACTTATGTAAAGACAAGGCAATTAATTAGGCCACACCCCGACCTCAACAAAGTAAGCCTTCTGTCTATCTGTCATATTTTCAGTAACGAAGATCAGCCTCGGACGTTCACTCTCGACGAGGTCGAGGTAGGAAAGAAATACGAAATGGTAGAGACCACGCGAACCGGTCTCTACCGCTACCGTTCGGGCGACATCATCAAAATAGTTGGATTCCATGAGAAATGCCCCGTCATCCAAATGCAGTTCAGGTATAGATCGTGGTATTGCCCAATCGTAGTACATTATACAATTGTTGCCTGCTGTGACATGGTCCATGGCGTTTTGTACACCCGAGGGGGCAAATGGCACCCGAGGCGAAGCCGAGGGTGCCATTTGCCCCCGGGGGTGTACAAAACGCCATGGACCATGTCACAGCAGGCAACAATTGTTTTGTTATACCACGGTAATAGATTCTTACGGAGAAAATAAGGCAAAATTGGAACAGAAAAAAAGCAGACGAACAGCATAAACGAAAGCCGGTGTAAACAACAATGGCGGTCGTCAGTCGTTGCCGAAAGTGCTAACTTCACTGTTCCCTGTTTACATACATCAATTTACGTAGTACCAGCTAATATAACACAGCGCCATGTCAAAGGTTGCTAGACTCTAATATCAGTCGCTTCCATGGTATTTATCACAGAAATGGCCGGCCAGGCTATGCGCTAGCGTGTAAAAAAAAAATCCGCGGCCTGGAAAAAGAAAGTTCATGTACCCCGTGGGGTACATGAACTCATGTACCACGCGTACTCAGCGTACATCACTCATACCATGCTCATACATCGGCACACTCGGATACATGCGTTTTTGTGGCATGTCACGTGAACGCTTCTCGACCAATAAAAATTCACAATCTATTGCCGTGGTATAACAAGTATGATTATTAACCCAAAACCTAACTCAAGGCCCATCCAATCCAACTGCATGTTTTGTTGGAAAATGTTAGGATGGGTGCGCTGGACCCATACATGGTATTTACATTGGGTTAGGCATACCCGCCACTAGAATCGGAGTCCAACAGTTTGAGTGAGGTGGTATTACCATTATGGTTGGAATTTCACATAGGGGCTAGGCCGGGTTTTAAGTGTCCTTCGGTGCTGCAGTAGGAAATTGCAGGTACGTGGTGAGTTCGCAGTCAGAAACCATCATGCATTTAGTGCTTGATATAGAGTTGGCTTGAAAAAGTAACCTGATCGATTTGATTAAGGCACAGTCAGTTTTGGGACAGAGCCCGATTGTCGACAATGAAGATGCCGTCAAAAACGACGATATTTGCGTAGCATGATAATAGTGCCATGTCAGTTTCAATACTAAAGATTGAAGACCTGATTTATTTTCTTCAATTCGCATTTAGAACTGGAGAGTACTTGAATTTAGCTAGCGAGAGAACAAACATGATGTCGATAACGGCTGCCGTGAATGCCACCGTGAAAACATGGACTGGGCTGGAGGCTGTTGACTGGTCATGCGCAGAGAGCGTGACCTTTGACCCCAGCGCAACCGGTAAAGATCAAAGTAGTTAAGTTACGCCCCGTCTAACTTTTACATTACATTTTTTATTATAGCCATCACCCCCAAAGTTTATAGGTGAAGCCCGGTATTAATTGTGCTGAAAATGTTTGTTTTACTTCTGATAGTAGTACAATTTGGTCAAGTTTATAATAATGTCTTTATTTTATCGTGATAGATCTGTACTACGTTCTGTTCATAGAAGTAGTGGATCCTGGTAAAGAGGCGGGTAATCTTACAGAAGAGCAAACGTCTAAGGTAAACATGGGAATCGTTAAAAGTTTGAAAGATATCTCAGAAAATGAATAAATATTTGAACACAACTAGCTGTTAGACCTTTGAGAACCAGACTTTTTCCGCAATCAAACCACAAAATGTATTTTGTAATGAAGTTTCTCTCATATTGACATAATCACTGACTAACCGCCGATATATGTTAATTGATCTTCCAACCCAGCCCGTTTTTCGTGAGCTGTCATAAAATTGACTTTTAAATTAGTGGCATATTTGCTCTATTTGGTTCCTAGTTCGACGCAAATCTTCAGCTGTGCCACGACATGTACCGGCACTTTCGCAAAACCGCCGTGCTGTCTCGGGCGCGCGTTGTGCCCCTTAGGCCAGGAACCTTTGGCGAACTACGCGGCTTCATTGTGTCTCGCACCACGTCCTCTGTCAATCAGTACAAGACGCCTCGCAAGCTGAGAACGCGCGAACTTGTAGAATGGATGGAGCAGAGAGTGATAACGCAGTAAATCGGTAAGCACTTTAAGAGAGAAACCAACGAGAGAGTACAACGATGTCGTATAACCAAAAGCCAAACGACGATGTCGTTTTGGTTGCTCTTGAAAAAGGCATTTGGAAATCCATCGCACAAACGCCTTGCTAATAACTCATGAAAGGCTAAAATTAGTAAATGGGTGCGGGATTAGTATTTGACCATAAACTGAATGGAGTCTCATCCTTGTGTAGAATGTATTATATGCATGTGTAAAACTGTCAATCAAACAAATTAAGCATAATCCTACCTACATTATAGTCCTACTGCAGGTAACATTATTAAGGCTCCTACTGGAAATACGTGTCTAAAACTGTTAACCAGCCATTATTTGACTTTTACATTGACGGTTTCAAATTTGTTTGAAGAATCTGTATAGACCATTCATTTTGAGCGAAAAGGTATACTTTTTTATGTGAAAATGGCTAATCAATGTTTTTATTTTAAGATAAATTTGTGGTTTTAACTTTAACTGTTTTTAGACCGAGTCTCTGGAGACCTCGCAAACGGGCAGTTTAAATTATGACTTGTAAGTGACATTGCTTGAATTTTGACATCGCGACATTTACAATCACACTGTCCCCCTTTTTTTAAAGACAAAACCAATAGGCACCGTTTTTAGAATGTTTATCTAGCCTATTTTCAGTATATATGCGAGAGAAATGTTGTAAATTAATGTACAAAATGTTGGTTATTTTGTCACATATTGCATCGTACATAAGAGCCGCAGGTCCTTAGACTTCGTATTTTTATCCTTGGTATTGCAAAAGTACTCATTTTGTATAATCTTCAAAGAGCATTTTCAAGTATAGGTCCAGTTCTTCAAATCGCGGCTTTAATTAAATCAAACCTCAAGTATTAAAATAAGATATTTCATAAATTAATAGATAATGTCCCAGGTTTATTATTGTATAGACCGGAACGGATTCATCTTCGGATATTTATTAATTTAAATTTCATTCTCGACACACACAAAATTATCACAGCTGCCACACCTCCGGAATATGAACCGTATAACTGGAAAAGAGCAGTTTCAATCATTCACCAGAAACAATCCCACCAATCATATTATTTCCCAGTGCGTCACGCGTCAGTGCCGTTTCTTTATAGCACAACGGCTGCGGCGTTTTTTAAGTGTGTTTTCATAATTGCTCACGACAGAGTACTCCGTGACAATCTGGGCCACAGGATTGGACAGAATTCAAGCCTGAGGCTGAGGGATTGGATCACTTTTTCTCTCGAACAGATCACCGGGGAAAGACGAGGTCAAGAGGAGTTGTCGTCACACTCATAAAAAGAAGCACAAACATAAGAAACGCCGTCACAAGAAACAAAGATCATCACCACATTCAGACAGCTAAATTTCATGTAATTGGTGATTGGTCAAGTGCACACAGGGCAGTGTTCTGTTTTGGTTTTTTTAACCTGTTTCCACTGAGTGCGCTGAATATTTGTGGGAATATGTGTTTTTTGCAAGTTCAAAAGAATTATTCAACAGAAGTAACATTAGATATACACGTACATGTACATGTAAACTTGTTTCAGAAATACATGTACAATGTACATTTACATGTAGTCTTGAATGAGCTAACAAACAAATCGGCAAAATATTTTGTCTCCACAAGGTTATAAACCTCGAGTATGAGTACATTTTGCATCATTCAAATGGTTTTTTTAACACCTGTTGTTTCACGTCGAGCGCATTGAATATTTTGTGAGAATGTGTATTTTTTACAAGTGGGTGATTGATTGAAGGATATGACACTACATGTAGTATAAACTTCTAACAAAAGAAACATGTATGAAAACCCATATTTACTCAATGAAACCAGAGATTGAGCCATCCGGACAACTGTAAAACAATCTTGTACTTCATACGTCTCTTTGTCTTGAATACAATATTAATAAACGAAAAAAGTTACCACAGCTTATCAGACAAGTTTGGCTGAGTTTGACCCCTACCCCGAAAGCCAGGGTTGTGTTTTCTACAGTTCAAAGTGTTTCGTTGATAATTGATCAGCAAACAAGACCTACATAATTCATGTCCCGTAGAAGCTGCTAGTCCGTTATCAAAATGTGACCTTTAATTTACGGGGGCATTGTTGCACAGTCTCTTGCAACCAAGAGAACATTAGGTAATAACTTCATACTTTCTCCAGCGCTGAAGCTTCATTGTATGCAGTACTACTACATGTACAGTATAGAAACTGTGTTGATCAATAAGGGGTCTGCCAACCAAGTGACAAAAGCTTCCACAGTGGCAAGAGCTTCCACAGGCATATGACTAAGCCACCATCTGAAAACTCACCTCTTCTTCAATCCGAGGTTCGAGGCAGATCCACGTGGATCTCAATACTTCTCTTCTCGGTCTTCCAGGTACTTATCTTAATCCCCAGTGAGGTTGTCATGGCGAGCTTGGGGATCCAGCTTGCGCGATCGGAGTTTGCCCGAAAGCGTAACTTCACCCTCCCCGTAGAAGGTAGCGCGTGCACCGCCGGCAACGAAAGCCAAGAGCTGAACGACATTCAGGCAGAAACTGCTCGCTTTTCGATATACCAGAGCTTCCTGACAGACCTCATCCCGGTAGTAACCGGCCTGCCTCTAATCGCGGTGTCGGACTACACCGGCCGCAGGCCCATCATTCTACTAAGATGCCTAGGTGCTTTGATCATGTCAGTCACTTTCTTAGTGGTCTCCTACTTTGAGCTGTCTGTTTACTACGCTCTTATTGGGTGCGCTGCTTTCGGAATCTCAGGAGGATTTGTGCTTCTTAATTCAATCAGCATGCGCTCTTATTGGGTGCGCTGCTTTCGGAATCTCAGGAGGATTTGTGCTTCTTAATTCAATCAGCATATGCTGTACATGACGGACACTGTCTCGGTCAAGCATAGAGGCGTGGCTCTGGCTACAACCTACTCCGTTCAGAACATCGTTGTTTATCTTGCTGCATTCATCTTGAACAATTTCCGAAGTACGTTGTCTTCGTTTACCGTCATCTATCTAGTCGTCACCTGCTTCGCATTGTTGGCTCTCCTCTGGATGCTACCGCAGAGCCTCATTCGAGAATCTGTGGAGAAGCGACCGTTGCATCTCGGCAAGCTGGCCATTCGGAAATTGTTCGTGAGTTCCACTGAGGGTCGGAGATGGAGAATTGTGCTGATCTTCGTCTGTTATGCAGTGATTTCCTTTACGATGTACGGCTATCTGAACACGGTCAATCTCTACGCTCTGGGCGTTCCTTTCTGCTGGAGCTCTAAACTGGTCGGCGTCTTTATATTATTGTACGGGGTACCTAATGCTGTGGGTAAGTATTCTAATTTATAAGCTTCAGTATACCATTACAAAACTTTCTAACAAAATAATAGTGATGGCACTCAGAATTATAGCTAATAAGCACACAGCTGTTATATTAACCACGCCAAGTGTTTTATTTGTAGTTACGATTTCCAATTTGTCATTATCAGCGTGTTGTACATCGGTTGATTTTCCCAGCTTTGCGTTGACACTTTTAAATATATAGCTCTCGCACACATAACTAAAATAAAATATGCAAATATAGCTGTTTCCCCCGGTATTTCCATCCACAGTGACACCCTTCGTTGTTTGGTTCCTGGAGCGGATTCTTTCTGGATACTGGTCGATTTACTTGAGTCTTTTGTCGGGAGTTGCGCAGATGCTTCTCACAGGTGTTGCGACGACAAACGCAGTCCTGATCTACGCAGGTAACAGGCCCCGCCTACTGCACACATGGGCAACACCACGTGCTCCCTAACGGATCATCTGATTGATGAATCGTTGATCACGTGCACTGAATTATTCGTCCAATGCACAGCGCGAAGTTCTGTTGAACCATAGAGAAAGGTCTCTATGGTTCAACGGTGAACAGACCTTCCATTGCACGTGACTACGTCATTGGTCGCGTTCTGACAAATCAGACAGAGAAGATTGTTTTAAGTACTGTATAAAATAAAATAAATATTTTACGTTTGTGCGATGGAAATAATTTTATGAGGTGACAGATGAAATTTTCATTTAACTCACAAACAATTTGTATATCATTGCACACGCAAATACAATTATTTCTTGGTAGTATATGAACAATAACGTTCACAGGCCTAACACTTCACACACTTGCCGTTATCTGGGGTTTTTTCAGCGAGCTTAGCTGGTGTATTAGGCGGCATGTCTCAACCGGTGTTCGTCAATCTACTTACAAGGCTCGTCAACAAAAACAGTCACGGTAAGTGAAATACGATATTCCGATTTCCCCTGAAAGTGTATGGTCCACACCACCACTAAACGAAAAGCTAACGTCTAGTTCGTTGAAGAGTTGTATTCGAGTCCCTGCAAGTCCTTTGACAAGTCCAGTCCTTTCATGAAGCCAGTAGCAAGTAACTGGTTGAACAATGACAAACTTGAAATAGCTAGTGACTTGACTTGAGACTGAAGGACTTGTGATGAACAGATTATATCTGACCAAACTTGGACTATAGGATTCGAAAAGAAAAGAATCGAAAAAATACGTGCGTCGTACTAGATTACCAGTGCCGTATAATGTTCACTCACTTTATATTTTGTTTGGTGTCTGCATCATCAGGTGCGTTATTCTCTGTATATGCACTGGTCTATTCCCTGGTATCCGCTACCTCTCTCATCGTGCAGACCTACACCTATTCCTTGGCGGTCCAGTCTGGTCACGCCCCGGTTCTGTTCTTCGCTATGGCGGGCCTTACTGGAATCATCTGCATACCCACAATGTGAGTTTTCAAAATATACCATGCATGACTAAATGGGCCGTAGTATGAGACCTATTCATCTGTAGAAATATACCCAAATGGAGACATTGTGACTTCCATTGTCCCCATTGTGTCCACCGTGTAGAAACATTACTATGACAACGACGTCACACTTTGGTACATACAAACTCAGACCCCATACACTCTACACTTAACATATTACCCAGATATCAAAGGAATTTTTGAAACTTCGAGAGCGCAAGATATGAAGCAAGACATCTCGAACCATGCCAGCAACATACATTAATTTGTCTTACCGGCTAATAATACGGAATAATTTATGCTCTCCTATCTTTCAGTGACACTCATGCTGTTGCGCCAACTTGGTCAATATACTTTTCACCACCGTTGTATTTGGCATCGTTATGGCAAAACCGCAACATTTATGAGAAGGGAACTTTAGAAAAATAAATAAATAAACAGTCAATACAAAAATTTGAGTCGTAGAGTGTAACATTGCTCATGTTTATTTTCATCCCCTTTTTCTCTTGCAGTGTGATGCACATCTTGGAGCCAAGAGGTGGATTTCAAACCGACGTTGAAATAAACGGCAAAGATGAGCCGAATGTAAACCCTCCTCAACGAACAGATATATTCTAATCATCATATCTTTTTATTTACCCTAACCATTCTGATTCCTCAAATTTTAATAGAAGGCTATTTTTATACTTTGGTAGAAGTATTGAAATAAGTATTGGCTCTAAAGACCAGTTGGTCTTTCATAAACCGTTTTTAGAACCAATGGTGTAACGCGCGACGCAACGTTTGATCACTTTTTATTATGGCTTCGTTATTACTAATGGGTCGAATTCACTCTTAATAATTATACAATGTATTGTACATGTATATCTTATTGGAAAGCTCATAACTTACAGGAGGTGCTATATGTGGAAATCTAATTTCGGTGTACAATGCTTTAAAATAAAAGAACGGAAAGATAGTTACACAATTGTGGTTTATATTGATTTAGTTATTTTAAGTTAAATCTTCAATATTTTATTGGATTGTCATTAATTTGACATAAATAGCCGAATGTCAAACGATCAACTAATCATTCAACCAATCATTATTATCACACCCGAATATATCTTATTTTTTCCGGACAATACATAATGCGACGCGACTGTCGCTAGTATTATGGCTGACTGATACGATAACACATAACAAAGACTTTAGCATTATCACCAGTCTGACTCTGTTTCTGTACGTTTTCATACAAAGTGCTGAAGTTCATGACGGCGTTTTAGAAGAAAATAACTTAACACAAACATGTTCTTCAAAAAGACATATTCGGTGACAAATGCATCTTAATAAGCCTATACAAACATAGATATGTCGTGGCTGGTTGGAGTTGAAGATTAAGTACGGTCTAGACGGCACTATAAAGAAATGCCCCGACAAAGTACATGTATATACTGCATGAATAGAATGACCAACTCTCCTCTTATATGGACGACTAAAGGCACAATCTTTTTGAGATCAAATTGTATCCGATCCAATTCACTTCAAAGGTCTTGCACATCATGTACTTTCTTATGCCAGTGTCCATGTTCCTAACATACCCAAAGCAGATTTAGAGTGAAAAAGTAAGACGCCATCGATTGAAGAAAATCGAACAAATAAAACTTAAATTATACCCCCCCCCCCCCCCCTATGCACACCTAGCATGTGGTGCTGCTTTTTAACGGCTGCAGCAGAGTCTAATTTACAATGCACAATGGGCCCAACCACCGTGTTTGGGCTATTATGTTCGTTTGAATACATTGTAATCGAAAAAGAGGTCCATATTTTTATAATTATGACACCGGTTCAGCTTCACTGAACTTGCATTGCAAAACACAATGTCCACGGTATACGTTAGTATGTCACTACCTTCTCCAGCGCTGAAGCTTCATTGTATGCAGTACTACTATATGTACAGTATAGAAACTGTATTGATCAATAAGGGGTAAAAAACATGGAGGAAGATTTGCCAATTCCTGCCCGCGGTCAGAATTTTGACTGAGGTACAGTATAATTTATTGTTGTTGTCAACTCTATATTATTATAAACATAGGCCTACTGGGACTCATCGTTTAATATGAATTTATTTTCCCATGGGTACAAAAATAGTCCAGCACGAAGTCTGTGTTATTTGATTATGTGCGCATGCCCCAGAGTTCAGTGTAATGACTCGACTCAACTCGGACTCAAGTTACAATTTTGGCAACGCGACTCGACTCGGGTTTTGATATTTTTGTGCGAGTAGTTTTGACTCGACCTTCTCAAACATTTCAGGTCTGCCAACCAAGTGGCAAAAGCTTCCACAGTGGCAAGAGCTTCCACAGGCATGTCTAAGCCACCATCTGAAAACTCACCTCTTCTTCAATCCGAGGTTCGAGGCAGATCCACGTGGATCTCAATACTTCTCTTCTTGGTCTTCCAGGTACTTATCTCAATCCCCAGTGAGGTTGTCATGGCGAGCGTGGGGATCCAGTTTGCGCGATCGGAGTTTGCCCGAAAGCGTAACTTCACCCTCCCCGTAGGAGGTAGCGCGTGCGCCGCTGGCAACAGAAGCCAAGAGCTAAACGACATTCAGGCAGAAACTGCTCGCTTTTCGATATACCAGAGCTTTCTGACAGACCTCATCCCGGTAGTAACCGGCCTGCCTCTAATCGCGGTGTCGGACTACACCGGCCGCCGGCCCATCATTCTACTAAGATGCCTAGGTGCTTTGATCATGTCAGTCACTTTCTTAGTGGTCTCCTACTTTGAGCTGTCTGTTTACTACGCTCTTATTGGGTGCGCTGCTTTCGGAATCTCAGGAGGATTTGTGCTTCTTAATTCAATCAGCATGCTGTACATGACGGACACTGTCTCGGTCAAGCATAGAGGCGTGGCTCTGGCTACAACCTACTCCGTTCAGAACATCGTTGTTTATCTTGCTGCATTCATCTTGAACAATTTCCGAAGTACGTTGTCTTCGTTTACCGTCATCTATCTAGTCGTCACCTGCTTCGCATTGTTGGCTCTCCTCTGGATGCTACCGCAGAGCCTCATTCGAGAATCTGTGGAGAAGCGACCGTTGTATCTTGGCAAGCTGGCCAGGAGTGTCACCCGAGGCATTCGGAAATTGTTCGTGAGTTCCACTGAGGGTCGGAGATGGAGAATTGTGCTGATCTTCGTCTGCTATGCAGTGATTTCCTTTACGATGTACGGCTATCTGAACACGGTCAATCTCTACGCTCTGGGCGTTCCTTTCTGCTGGAGCTCTAAACTGGTCGGCGTCTTTATATTATTGTACGGGGTACCTAATGCTGTGGGTAAGTATTATAATTTATAAGCTTCAGTATACCATTAAAAAACTTTCTAACAAAATAATAGTAATGGCACTAAATATTATAGCTAATAAGCACACAGCTGTTATATTAACCACGCCAAGTGTTTTACTTTTAGTTACGATTTCCGATTTGTCATTATCAGCGTGTTGTACATCGGTTTATTTTCCCAGCTTTGCGTTGACATTTTGAAATATATAGCTCTCGCACACATAACTAAAATCAAATATGCAAATATAGCTGTTTCCCCCGGTATTTCCATCCACAGTGACACCCTTCGTTGTTTGGTTCATGGAGCGGGTTCTTTCTGGATACTGGTCGATTTACTTGGGTATTTTGTCGGGAGTTGCGCAGATGCTTCTCACAGGTGTTGCGACGACAAACGCAGTCCTGATCTACGCAGGTAACAGGCCCCGCCTACTGCACACATGGGCAACACCACGTGCTCCCTAACGGATAACGTGCACTGAATTATTCGTCCAATGCACAGCGCGAAGTTCTGTTGAACCATAGAGAAAGGTCTCTATGGTTCAACGGTGAACAGACCTTCCATTGCACGTGACTACGTCATTGGTCGCGTTCTGACAAATCAGACACAGAGGATTGTTTTAAGTACTGTATAAAATAAAATAAATATTTCACGTTTGTGCGATGGAAATAATTTTATGAGGTGACAGATGAAATTTTCATTTAACTCACAAACAATTTGTATATCATTGCACACGCAAATACAATTATTTCTTGGTAGTATATGAACAATAACGTTCACAGGCCTAACACTTCACACACTTGCCGTTATCTGGGGTTTTTTCAGCGAGCTTAGCTGGTGTATTAGGCGGCATGTCTCAACCGGTGTTCGTCAATCTACTTACAAGGCTCGTCAACAAAAACAGTCACGGTAAGTGAAATACGATATTCCGATTTCCCCTGAAAGTGTATGGTCCACACCACCACTAAACGAAAAGCTAACGTCTAGTTCGTTGAAGAGTTGTATTCGAGTCCCTGCAAGTCCTTTGACAAGTCCAGTCCTTTCATGAAGCCAGTAGCAAGTAACTGGTTGAACAATGACAAACTTGAAATAGCTAGTGACTTGACTTGAGACTGAAGGACTTGTGATGAACAGATTATATCTGACCAAACTTGGACTATAGGATTCGAAAAGAAAAGAATCGAAAAAATACGTGCGTCGTACTAGATTACCAGTGCCGTATAATGTTCACTCACTTTATATTTTGTTTGGTGTCTGCATCATCAGGTGCGTTATTCTCTGTATATGCACTGGTCTATTCCCTGGTATCCGCTACCTCTCTCATCGTGCAGACCTACACCTATTCCTTGGCGGTCCAGTCTGGTCACGCCCCGGTTCTGTTCTTCGCTATGGCGGGCCTTACTGGAATCATCTGCATACCCACAATGTGAGTTTTCAAAATATACCATGCATGACTAAATGGGCCGTAGTATGAGACCTATTCATCTGTAGAAATATACCCAAATGGAGACATTGTGACTTCCATTGTCCCCATTGTGTCCACCGTGTAGAAACATTACTATGACAACGACGTCACACTTTGGTACATACAAACTCAGACCCCATACACTCTACACTTAACATATTACCCAGATATCAAAGGAATTTTTGAAACTTCGAGAGCGCAAGATATGAAGCAAGACATCTCGAACCATGCCAGCAACATACATTAATTTGTCTTACCGGCTAATAATACGGAATAATTTATGCTCTCCTATCTTTCAGTGACACTCATGCTGTTGCGCCAACTTGGTCAATATACTTTTCACCACCGTTGTATTTGGCATCGTTATGGCAAAACCGCAACATTTATGAGAAGGGAACTTTAGAAAAATAAATAAATAAACAGTCAATACAAAAATTTGAGTCGTAGAGTGTAACATTGCTCATGTTTATTTTCATCCCCTTTTTCTCTTGCAGTGTGATGCACATCTTGGAGCCAAGAGGTGGATTTCAAACCGACGTTGAAATAAACGGCAAAGATGAGCCGAATGTAAACCCTCCTCAACGAACAGATATATTCTAATCATCATATCTTTTTATTTACCCTAACCATTCTGATTCCTCAAATTTTAATAGAAGGCTATTTTTATACTTTGGTAGAAGTATTGAAATAAGTATTGGCTCTAAAGACCAGTTGGTCTTTCATAAACCGTTTTTAGAACCAATGGTGTAACGCGCGACGCAACGTTTGATCACTTTTTATTATGGCTTCGTTATTACTAATGGGTCGAATTCACTCTTAATAATTATACAATGTATTGTACATGTATATCTTATTGGAAAGCTCATAACTTACAGGAGGTGCTATATGTGGAAATCTAATTTCGGTGTACAATGCTTTAAAATAAAAGAACGGAAAGATAGTTACACAATTGTGGTTTATATTGATTTAGTTATTTTAAGTTAAATCTTCAATATTTTATTGGATTGTCATTAATTTGACATAAATAGCCGAATGTCAAACGATCAACTAATCATTCAACCAATCATTATTATCACACCCGAATATATCTTATTTTCGAGGACAATAAATCAAATCTGATGTGAGGAGGATTCGAGAGATCTTAATAAAAGGAAACGTTATAAGTGTTGACGCACAACGAGGTTTCGTCCGCGCCGGATTCGTGATTTTCGACGACGGTGAATTTTCGTTGAAAGGAAACGGTCCTTACAATAATTTCCAAAACTTAATCAGAATAGATGTACGCCTTTTGTGATCTTAGTAAATGAATGGGGAAAGGGGGACGGGGAAGAGGGGGGAAGGGGGGAGGGGGAAGGGGGGGGGGTTGCCGCTTACTCTCTGGGTTTGACTTGAGAAGGTGGCGTGGGATGGGAATGGACACTCGCGGAACCAGTGTCTGACCATTCTGCAGTTGAAGCACACACACATAATTTTGCATGCCTAAAAGAAAGAAAAGAGAAACACCCAAAACAACTGCAACCTAACGTGAGCTTTAGTATAAAGATCCGCGGCGGTGTTCAGCAGCGAGACATAGACCTAAAGGTGCACATGGCGTGGCATTGATAAGGGCCTACCGATGCTTTTTGGCCAAGTGGTCTTGAACAAAGAATTCCTAACATACCCGAAGCAGATTTACAGTGAAAAAGTAAGACGCCATCGATTGAAGTAAATCGAACAAATAAAACTTAAAATATACCCCCCCCCCCCCCCCTATGCACACCTAGCATGTGGTGCTGCTTTTGAACGGCTGCAGCAGAGTCTAATTTACAATTCACAATGGGCCCAACCACCGTGTTTGGCTATTATGTTCGTTTTAATATAATCGAAAAAGAGGTCCGTGTTTTTATAATTTTTGTATGACACCGGTTTAGCTTCACTGAACTTGCAATGCAAAACACAATGTCCATGGTACACGTTAGTATGCCACTATTTGTATCATTTTGTGGCATGTCGGTCTGGGTCTGCGAGGCTTGATTCAACATGGCGGTGACGTGGGGTTTTCGTTGTGCACTTTGGGGAATCGTATTCTCTTTTCTAGCTGCGGTCCTACTAAATCATTGCTGGTTTCAACCGACTCATTTAGCCCTTCGAATAACAGAAGGTAAATAACGTACGTGAGAATCACTAGCTTTTGTAATTGAAACGAAATATACATGTACATACATTGTACATTTGTATATATCTAATGTATTTGTTAAAACTACTGAATAATCATGAAGCAAGAGTCTAGATCTCGCCCATTTTAGATCACCTAACCTTCTGGAAAAAACTAACCGGTACCCAGCCAGATTGCGTGGGCTCATAAACGCAATAGACCTCTTGCACAAAGCGCCCTCACGAAGCACGGGTTTTTAAATGTTTCTAAATGTGAAAGGTGACTCCACTGGCCGGGAGGGCGATCCGCCGATAAAAATATATGTATACGCTTCGAGTGGGTTAGTGATGAAGTTAAGTTAATTGCATATTTATGGTGCTGTTTCAAATCAGGGGCCGTGGCCGTTCTGTTCCTCATCTCTTCCTTGATCGCCTTTCACATCGCCACTCTTCGATGCTCCGAGAGCCACACTCTCGCCAGCCTTCTTCTGTCTTACAAGTGGCACCAGGGTGAACAACTAGCCACGCCATCCATCTTGGCAAAAGCCAACCGCATGTGGAAACATCCGCGAGAAGCTCAGGAAGATCTGATCCGAGAGCTGACCAGGCGACATGCCAAGACGGAGTACGGTATCAAGAACCGTCTTGGAGAGATCCGATCAGTGGAAGACCTACGCAAGAAGCATCATCTGACCACGTACGATCACTTCAAGGATTACATCCAGCGGCTGGCTGACGGCGAGGAAGGCGTCTTTCTCGACGAGAAGCCCGTGCGGTTCGGCGTCACATCGGGAACCACCGGAACTGGAAAGAAACTTCCTTTAGCAAAGTTCTTGTTCTCCGGCGATACCCTTAGCCTGACAATCGAACGCTTGTCGATCTACAATGGAAGCAGCAGACCTAGCCCGGTGCAGAAGCGCTGCTTTCTTTACACCCACCCCCGACACTCGGTCACCAAAGCAGGCTACCCTGTCGCTCCTGACACCTATTACGGCCCTCCTGTCGGACACCTCATACGCACCTTCGAACACCCCTCACCACCAGAAGCCTTCACTATTTCAGACGAGCCGACATCTGCGTACATTCACATGCTCTTCGCGATCGCTGACGCCAATCTTGGTATGCTGTGTGCTATTTTTACGACTCAACTATACCGCGCGCTTAACGTTCTAGAGACCAACTGGCGGGAGATGTTGGAAGACCTCTCTATTGGGCAGATCAACTCCAAGATCCCTCTAGACCCCGATGTACGCCTGTCCCTTGAAGGCTATCTCAGGCCGGACCAGGCCCGCATATCCCACTTGAGGAGAGAATTCGAGAAAGGTTTTAAGGGAATCGTGAAGAGGATCTGGCCTCATTTAGTCGCGGTGGAGGGAATTGACATATCGGGATTCCGAAAGAAGCTGCAAGACAGCTATGTAAAAGGTATAGGATCAAATTCCATTTTATGTGCATTATCAAAAGCCTGCATACAAGCCACATGAACAGACTCATTGCGCGTAATATGGGCACCATTATTGTTTAAGCCCTAAAGTTAAGACATTTTTTATTTTTGTATTAAAAAAATGCGTCTTGTTCTTTTCGTAAAATCAAAATTACATTAATTTTGTACATCAAAATACTTCTTTTATATCAAAATTTGTCTTT
This sequence comes from Crossaster papposus, assembly GCA_037893245.1. Taxonomy (NCBI): domain Eukaryota; kingdom Metazoa; phylum Echinodermata; class Asteroidea; order Velatida; family Solasteridae; genus Crossaster; species Crossaster papposus. The sequence goes on along the minus strand of JBAIAA010000295.1, from coordinate 411,053 downwards.
GAATAGCTAAGATCAAGATAATCTGATCCTAATAGACTTCGGTTTTAGATTGCGTAAATTGAACACAGAAGAAAAAAAAAGTTGAAGTGCTCACAATTATTTTAAACAAAATTCTTGTGCAGGTGTTCCTCTCGCAAGTGTCGAATTCGGGAGTACGGAGGCCGCGCGTGTTGGCATCAACCTGTGGATCAATGAAGACCAACCTCGATATGTTCTCCTGCCCCATATGGCGGTCTTCGAATTCATTCCGGAAGAACTGATGTAAGGAGTTTTCTTCATTTAAGGAGCTGGCCCAAGGAGACCATTAATTTTGTACCAAACAAAACCACAAATCCTAAGAGGTTTCGACTCGCACAAGAGTTGCTGGTTCAGATGGCACACATAATTGCCTATATTGGTATTGTTTTATTTCCATACATCAAAATAAATAATGTTACACATTTATTTATACAATGCACAAAGAGACTACTTTTATTAGGAACACCTTACAAAAATGTAAATTTAGATTACTTATGTAAAGAAAAGGCAATTAAGCCTCACCCCGACCTCAACAAAGTAAGCATTCTTACTATCTATCCCATTTTCAGTAACGAAGATCAGCCTCGGACGTTCACTCTCGACGAGGTCGAGGTAGGAAAGAAATACGAAATGGTAGAGACCACGCGAACCGGTCTCTACCGCTACCGTTCGGGCGACATCATCCAAATAGTTGGATTCCATGAGAAATGCCCCGTCATCCAAATGCAGTTCAGGTATAGATCGTGGTATTGCCCAATCGTAGTACATGTATGATTATTAACCCAAAACCTAACTCAAGGCCCATCCAATCCAACTGCATGTTTTGTTGGAAAATGTTAGGATGGGTGCGCTGGACCCATACATGGTATTTACATTAGGTTAGGCATACCCGCCACTAGAATCGGAGTCCAACCGTTTGAGTGAGGTGGTATTACCATTATGGTTGGAATTTCACATAGGGGCTAGGCCGGGTTTTAAGTGTCCTTCGGTGCTGCAGTAGGAAATTGCAGGTACGTGGTGAGTTCGTAGTCAGAAACCATCATGCATTTAGTGCTTGATATAGAGTTGGCTTGAAAAAGTAACCTGATCGATTTGATTAAGGCACAGTCAGTTTTGGGACAGAGCCCGATTGTCGACAATGAAGATGCCGTCAAAAACGACGATATTTGCGTAGCATGATAATAGTGCCATGTCAGTTTCAATACTAAAGATTGAAGACCTGATTTATTTTCTTCAATTCGCATTTAGAACTGGAGAGTACTTGAATTTAGCTAGCGAGAGAACAAACATGATGTCGATAACGGCTGCCGTGAATGCCACCGTGAAAACATGGACTGGGCTGGAGGCTGTTGACTGGTCATGCGCAGAGAGCGTGACCTTTGACCCCAGCGCAACCGGTAAAGATCAAAGTAGTTAAGTTACGCCCCGTGCTAACTTTTACATTACATTTTTTACATAGCCATCACCCCCAAAGTTTATAGGTGAAGCCCCGGTATTAATTGTGCTGAAAATGTTTGTTTTACTTCTGATAGTACATGGTAGTACAATTTTGTCAAGTTTGTAATAATTTCTTTGTTTTATAGATCTGTACTACGTTCTGTTCATGGAAGTAGTGGATCCTGGTAAGGAGGCGGGTATTCTTACAGAAGAGCAAACGTCTAAGGTAAACATGTGAATCGTTTACAATTTGAAAGGTATCTCAGAAAATGAATAAATATTCAAACAACAATTATGGTGTTAGACCCTTGGGAACAAGACTTTTTCGCAATCAAACCACAAAATGTATTTTGTAATCAAGTTTCTCTCATATTGACATAATCACTGACTAACCGCCGATATATGTTAATCGATCTTCCAATCCAGCCCGTTTTTCGTGAGCTGTCATAAAATTGACTTTTAAATTAGTGGCATATTTGCTCTATTTGGTTCCTAGTTCGACGCAAATCTTCAGCTGTGCCACGACATGTACCGGCACTTTCGCAAAACCGCCGTGCTGTCTCGGGCGCGCGTTATGCCCCTTAGGCCAGGAACCTTTGGCGAACTACGCGGCTTCATTGTGTCTCGCACCACGTCCTCTGTCAATCAGTACAAGACGCCTCGCAAGCTGAGAACGCGCGAACTTGTAGAATGGATGGAGCAGAGAGTGATAACGCAGTAAATCGGTAAGCACTTTAAGAGAGAAACCAACGAGAGAGTACAACGATGTCGTATAACCAAAAGCCAAACGACGATGTCGTTTTGGTTGCTCTTGAAAAAAGGCATTTGGAAATCCATCGCACAAACGCCTTGCTAATAACTCATGAAAGGCTAAAATTAGTAAATGGGTGCGGGATTAGTATTTGACCATAAACTGAATGGAGTCTCATCCTTGTGTAGAATGTATTATATGCATGTGTAAAACTGTCAATCAAACAAATTAAGCATAATCCTACCTACATTATAGTCCTACTGCAGGTAACATTCTTAAGGCTCCTACTGGAAATACGTGTCTAAAACTGTTAACCAGCCATTATTTGACTTTTGCATTGACGGTTTCAAATTTGTTTGAAGAATCTTTATAGACCATTCATTTTGAGCGAAAAGGTATACTTTTTTATGTGAAAATGGCTAATCAATGTTTTTATTTTAAGATAAATTTGTGGTTTTAACTTTAACTGTTTTTAGACCGAGTCTCTGGAGACCTCGCAAACGGGCAGTTTAAATTATGACTTGTAAGTGACATTGCTTGAATTTTGACATCGCGACATTTACAATCACACTGTCCCCCTTTTTTTAAAGACAAAACCAATAGGCACCGTTTTTAGAATGTTTATCTAGCCTATTTTCAGTATATATGCGAGAGAAATGTTGTAAATTAATGTACAAAATGTTGGTTATTTTGTCACATATTGCATCGTACATAAGAGCCGCAGGTCCTTAGACTTCGTATTTTTATCCTTGGTATTGCAAAAGTACTCATTTTGTATAATCTTCAAAGAGCATTTTCAAGTATAGGTCCAGTTCTTCAAATCGCGGCTTTAATTAAATCAAACCTCAAGTATTAAAATAAGATATTTCATAAATTAATAGTTAATGTCCCAGGTTTATTATTGTATAGACCGGAACGGATTCATCTTCGGATATTTATTAATTTAAATGTCATTCTCGACACACACAAAATTATCACAGCTGCCACACCTCCGGAATATGAACCGTATAACTGAAAAAGAGCAGTTTCAATCATTCACCAGAAACAATCCCACCAATCATATTATTTCCCAGTGCGTCACGCGTCAGTGCCGTTTCGTTATAGCACAACGGCTGCGGCGTTTTTTAAGTGTGTTTTCATAATTGCTCACGACAGAGTACTCCGTGACAATCTGGGCCACAGGATTGGACAGAATTCAAGCCTGAGGCTGAGGGATTGGATCACTTTTTCTCTCGAACAGATCACCGGGGAAAGACGAGGTCAAGAGGAGTTGTCGTCACACTCATAAAAAGAAGCACAAACATAAGAAACGCCGTCACAAGAAACAAAGATCATCACCACATTCAGACAGCTAAATTTCATGTAATTGGTGATTGGTCAAGTGCACACAGGGCAGTGTTCTGTTTTGGTTTTTTTAACCTGTTTCCACTGAGTGCGCTGAATATTTGTGGGAATATGTGTTTTTTTGCAAGTTCAAAAGAATTATTCAACAGAAGTAACATTAGATATACACGTACATGTACAAGTAAACTTGTTTCAGAAATACATGTACAATGTACATTTACATGTAGTCTTGAATGAGCTAACAAACAAATCGGCAAAATATTTTGTCTCCACAAGGTTTTACCTCGAGTATGAGTACATTTTGCATCATTCAAATGGTTTTTTTAACACCTGTTGTTTCACGTCGAGCGCATTGAATATTTTGTGAGAATGTGTATTTTTTACAAGTGGGTGATTGATTGAAGGATATGACACTACATGTAGTATAAACTTCTAACAAAAGAAACATGTATGAAAATACATATTTACTCAATGAAACCAGAGATTGAGCCATCCGGACAACTGTAAAACAATCTTGTACTTCATACGTCTCTTTGTCTTGAATACAATATTAATAAACGAACACAGTTACCACAGCTTATCAGACAAGTTTGGCTGAGTTTGACCCCTACCCCGAAAGCCAGGGTTGTGTTTTCTACAGTTCAAAGTGTTTCGTTGATAATTGATCAGCAAACAAGACCTACATAATTCATGTCCCGTAGAAGCTGCTAGTCCGTTATCAAAATGTGACCTTTAATTTACGGGGGCATTGTTACACAGTCTCTTGCAACCAAGAGAACATTAGGTAATAACTTCATACTTTCTCCAGCGCTGAAGCTTCATTGTATGCAGTACTACTACATGTACAGTATAGAAACTGTGTTGATCAATAAGGGGTCTGCCAACCAAGTGACAAAAGCTTCCACAGTGGCAAGAGCTTCCACAGGCATGACTAAGCCACCATCTGAAAACTCACCTCTTCTTCAATCCGAGGTTCGAGGCAGATCCACGTGGATCTCAATACTTCTCTTCTCGGTCTTCCAGGTACTTATCTTAATCCCCAGTGAGGTTGTCATGGCGAGCTTGGGGATCCAGCTTGCGCGATCGGAGTTTGCCCGAAAGCGTAACTTCACCCTCCCCGTAGAAGGTAGCGCGTGCACCGCCGGCAACGAAAGCCAAGAGCTGAACGACATTCAGGCAGAAACTGCTCGCTTTTCGATATACCAGAGCTTCCTGACAGACCTCATCCCGGTAGTAACCGGCCTGCCTCTAATCGCGGTGTCGGACTACACCGGCCGCAGGCCCATCATTCTACTAAGATGCCTAGGTGCTTTGATCATGTCAGTCACTTTCTTAGTGGTCTCCTACTTTGAGCTGTCTGTTTACTACGCTCTTATTGGGTGCGCTGCTTTCGGAATCTCAGGAGGATTTGTGCTTCTTAATTCAATCAGCATGCTGTACATGACGGACACTGTCTCGGTCAAGCATAGAGGCGTGGCTCTGGCTACAACCTACTCCGTTCAGAACATCGTTGTTTATCTTGCTGCATTCATCTTGAACAATTTCCGAAGTACGTTGTCTTCGTTTACCGTCATCTATCTAGTCGTCACCTGCTTCGCATTGTTGGCTCTCCTCTGGATGCTACCGCAGAGCCTCATTCGAGAATCTGTGGAGAAGCGACCGTTGCATCTCGGCAAGCTGGCCAGGAGTGTCACTCGAGGCATTCGGAAATTGTTCGTGAGTTCCACTGAGGGTCGGAGATGGAGAATTGTGCTGATCTTCGTCTGTTATGCAGTGATTTCCTTTACGATGTACGGCTATCTGAACACGGTCAATCTCTACGCTCTGGGCGTTCCTTTCTGCTGGAGCTCTAAACTGGTCGGCGTCTTTATATTATTGTACGGGGTACCTAATGCTGTGGGTAAGTATTCTAATTTATAAGCTTCAGTATACCATTACAAAACTTTCTAACAAAATAATAGTAATGGCACTAAATATTATAGCTAATAAGCACACAGCTGTTATATTAACCACGCCAAGTGTTTTACTTTTAGTTACGATTTCCGATTTGTCATTATCAGCGTGTTGTACATCGGTTGATTTTCCCAGCTTTGCGTTGACATTTTGAAATATATAGCTCTCGCACACATAAATAAAATAAAATATGCAAATATAGCTGTTTCCCCCGGTATTTCCATCCACAGTGACACCCTTCGTTGTTTGGTTCCTGGAGCGGGTTCTTTCTGGATACTGGTCGATTTACTTGGGTATTTTGTCGGGAGTTGCGCAGATGCTTCTCACAGGTGTTGCGACGACAAACGCAGTCCTGATCTACGCAGGTAACAGGCCCCGCCTACTGCACACATGGGCAACACCACGTGCTCCCTAACGGATAACGTGCACTGAATTATTCGTCCAATGCACAGCGCGAAGTTCTGTTGAACCATAGAGAAAGGTCTCTATGGTTCAACGGTGAACAGACCTTCCATTGCACGTGACTACGTCATTGGTCGCGTTCTGACAAATCAGACACAGAGGATTGTTTTAAGTACTGTATAAAATAAAATAAATATTTCACGTTTGTGCGATGGAAATAATTGTATGAGGTGACAGATGAAATTTTCATTTAACTCACAAACAATTTGTATATCATTGCACACGCAAATACAATTATTTCTTGGTAGTATATGAACAATAACGTTCACAGGCCTAACACTTCACACACTTGCCGTTATCTGGGGTTTTTTCAGCGAGCTTAGCTGGTGTATTAGGCGGCATGTCTCAACCGGTGTTCGTCAATCTACTTACAAGGCTCGTCAACAAAAACAGTCACGGTAAGTGAAATACGATATTCCGATTTCCCCTGAAAGTGTATGGTCCACACCACCACTAAACGAAAAGCTAACGTCTAGTTCGTTGAAGAGTTGTATTCGAGTCCCTGCAAGTCCTTTGACAAGTCCAGTCCTTTCATGAAGCCAGTAGCAAGTAACTGGTTGAACAATGACAAACTTGAAATAGCTAGTGACTTGACTTGAGACTGAAGGACTTGTGATGAACAGATTATATCTGACCAAACTTGGACTATAGGATTCGAAAAGAAAAGAATCGAAAAAATACGTGCGTCGTACTAGATTACCAGTGCCGTATAATGTTCACTCACTTTATATTTTGTTTGGTGTCTGCATCATCAGGTGCGTTATTCTCTGTATATGCACTGGTCTATTCCCTGGTATCCGCTACCTCTCTCATCGTGCAGACCTACACCTATTCCTTGGCGGTCCAGTCTGGTCACGCCCCGGTTCTGTTCTTCGCTATGGCGGGCCTTACTGGAATCATCTGCATACCCACAATGTGAGTTTTCAAAATATACCATGCATGACTAAATGGGCCGTAGTATGAGACCTATTCATCTGTAGAAATATACCCAAATGGAGACATTGTGACTTCCATTGTCCCCATTGTGTCCACCGTGTAGAAACATTACTATGACAACGACGTCACACTTTGGTACATACAAACTCAGACCCCATACACTCTACACTTAACATATTACCCAGATATCAAAGGAATTTTTGAAACTTCGAGAGCGCAAGATATGAAGCAAGACATCTCGAACCATGCCAGCAACATACATTAATTTGTCTTACCGGCTAATAATACGGAATAATTTATGCTCTCCTATCTTTCAGTGACACTCATGCTGTTGCGCCAACTTGGTCAATATACTTTTCACCACCGTTGTATTTGGCATCGTTATGGCAAAACCGCAACATTTATGAGAAGGGAACTTTAGAAAAATAAATAAATAAACAGTCAATACAAAAATTTGAGTCGTAGAGTGTAACATTGCTCATGTTTATTTTCATCCCCTTTTTCTCTTGCAGTGTGATGCACATCTTGGAGCCAAGAGGTGGATTTCAAACCGACGTTGAAATAAACGGCAAAGATGAGCCGAATGTAAACCCTCCTCAACGAACAGATATATTCTAATCATCATATCTTTTTATTTACCCTAACCATTCTGATTCCTCAAATTTTAATAGAAGGCTATTTTTATACTTTGGTAGAAGTATTGAAATAAGTATTGGCTCTAAAGACCAGTTGGTCTTTCATAAACCGTTTTTAGAACCAATGGTGTAACGCGCGACGCAACGTTTGATCACTTTTTATTATGGCTTCGTTATTACTAATGGGTCGAATTCACTCTTAATAATTATACAATGTATTGTACATGTATATCTTATTGGAAAGCTCATAACTTACAGGAGGTGCTATATGTGGAAATCTAATTTCGGTGTACAATGCTTTAAAATAAAAGAACGGAAAGATAGTTACACAATTGTGGTTTATATTGATTTAGTTATTTTAAGTTAAATCTTCAATATTTTATTGGATTGTCATTAATTTGACATAAATAGCCGAATGTCAAACGATCAACTAATCATTCAACCAATCATTATTATCACACCCGAATATATCTTATTTTCGAGGACAATAAATCAAATCTGATGTGAGGAGGATTCGAGAGATCTTAATAAAAGGAAACGTTATAAGTGTTGACGCACAACGAGGTTTCGTCCGCGCCGGATTCGTGATTTTCGACGACGGTGAATTTTCGTTGAAAGGAAACGGTCCTTACAATAATTTCCAAAACTTAATCAGAATAGATGTACGCCTTTTGTGATCTTAGTAAATGAATGGGGAAAGGGGGACGGGGAAGAGGGGGGAAGGGGGGAGGGGGAAGGGGGGGGGGGGGGGGTTGCCGCTTACTCTCTGGGTTTGACTTGAGAAGGTGGCGTGGGATGGGAATGGACACTCGCGGAACCAGTGTCTGACCATTCTGCAGTTGAAGCACACACACATAATTTTGCATGCCTAAAAGAAAGAAAAGAGAAACACCCAAAACAACTGCAACCTAACGTGAGCTTTAGTATAAAGATCCGCGGCGGTGTTCAGCAGCGAGACATAGGCCTAAAAGTGCACATGGCGTGGCATTGATAAGGGCCTACCGATGCTTTTTGGCCAAGTGGTCTTGAACAAAGAATTCCTAACATACCCGAAGCAGATTTACAGTGAAAAAGTAAGACGCCATCGATTGAAGTAAATCGAACAAATAAAACTTAAAATATACCCCCCCCCCCCCCCCCCCCTATGCACACCTAGCATGTGGTGCTGCTTTTGAACGGCTGCAGCAGAGTCTAATTTACAATTCACAATGGGCCCAACCACCGTGTTTGGCTATTATGTTCGTTTTAATATAATCGAAAAAGAGGTCCGTGTTTTTATAATAATGTTTGTATGACACCGGTTTAGCTTCACTGAACTTGCAATGCAAAACACAATGTCCATGGTACACGTTAGTATGCCACTATTTGTAACATTTTGTGGCATGTCGGTCTGGGTCTGCGAGGCTTGATTCAACATGGCGGTGACGTGGGGTTTTCGTTGTGCACTTTGGGGAATCGTATTCTCCTTTCTAGCTGCGGTCCTACTAAATCATTGCTGGTTTCAACCGACTCATTTAGCCCTTCGAATAACAGAAGGTAAATAACGTACATGAGAATCACTAGCTTTTGTAATCAAAACGATATATACATGTACATACATTGTACATTTGTATATATCTAATGTATTTGTTAAAACTACTGAATAATCATGAAGCAAGAGTCTAGATCACCTAACCTTCTGGAAAAAAAATAACCCAGCCAGATTGCGTGGGCTCATAAACACAATAGACCTCTTGCACAAAGCGCCCTCACGAAGCACGGGTTTTAAAATGTTTCTAAATGTGAAAGGTAACTCCACTGGCCGGGAGGGCGATCCGCCGATAAAAATATATGTATACGCTTCGAGTGGGTTAGTGATGAAGTTAAGTTAATTGCAAATTTATGGTGCTGTTTCAAATCAGGGGCCGTGGCCGTTCTGTTCCTCATCTCTTCCTTGATCGCCTTCCACATCGCCACTCTTCGATGCTCCGAGAGCCACACTCTCGCCAGCCTTCTTCTGTCGTACAAATGGCACCAGGGTGAACAACTAGCCACACCATCCATCTTGGCAAAAGCCAACCGCATGTGGAAACATCCGCGAGAAGCTCAGGAAGATCTGATCCGAGAGCTGACCAGGCGACATGCCAAGACGGAGTACGGTATCAAGAACCGTCTTGGAGAGATCCGATCAGTGGAAGACCTACGCAAGAAGCATCCTCTTACCACGTACGGTCACTTCAAGGATTACATCCAGCGGCTGGCTGACGGCGAGGAAGGTGTCTTTCTCGACGAGAAGCCCGTGCGATTCGGCGTCACATCGGGAACCACCGGAATTGGAAAGAAGCTTCCTTACGCAAAGTTCTTGTTCTCCGGCGATACCCTTAGCCTGACAATCGAACGCTTGTCGATCTACAATGGAAGCAGCAGACCTAGCCCGGTGCAGAAGCGCTGCTTTCTTTACACCCACCCCCGACACTCGGTCACCAAAGCAGGCTACCCTGTCGCTCCTTACACCTATTACGGCCCTCCTGTCGGATACTTCATACGCACCTTCGAACACCCCTCACCCCCAGAAGCCTTCACTATTTCAGACGCGCCGACATCTGCGTACATTCACATGCTCTTCGCGATCGCTGACGCCAATCTTGGTATGCTGTGTGCTATTTTTACGACTCAACTATACCACGCGCTTAACGTTCTAGAGACCAACTGGCGGGAGATGTTGGAAGACCTCTCTATTGGGCAGATTAACTCCAAGATCCCTCTAGACCCCGATGTTCGCCTGTCACTTCAAGGCTATCTCAGGCCGGACCAGGCCCGCATATCCCACTTGAGGAGAGAATTCGAGAAAGGTTTTAAGGGAATCGTGAAGAGGATTTGGCCTCATTTAGTCGCGGTGGAGGGAGTTGACATATCGGGATTCCGAAAGAAGCTGCAAGACGGCTATGTGAAAGGTATAGGTTCGAATTTCATTTTATGTGCATTATCAAAAGCCTGCATACAAGCCACATGAACAGACTCATTGCGCGTAATATGGGCACCATTATTGTTTAAGCCCTAAAGTTAAGACATTTTAAATTTTTGTATTAAAAAAATGCGTCTTGTTCTTTTCGTAAAATCAAAATTACATTACAAAATTTGTCTTTGAATAGCTAAGATCAAGATAATCTGATCCTAGACTTCGGTTTTAGATTGCGTAAATTAAACACAGAAGAAGAAAAAAGTTGAAGTGCTCACAATAATTATTTTAAACAAAATTCTTGTGCAGGTGTTCCTCTCGCAAGTGTCGAATTCGGGAGTACGGAGGCCGCGATTTTTGGCATCAACCTGTGGATCAATGAAGACCAACCTCGATATATTCTCCTGCCCCATATGGCGGTCTTCGAATTCATTCCGGAAGAACTGATGTAAGGAGTTTTCTTCATTTAAGGAGCTGGCCCAAGGAGACCATTAATTTTGTACCAAACAAAACCACAAATCCTAAGATGTTTCGACTTGCACAATTTCTTAGAGTTGCTGGTTCAGATGGTATATTGCCTATATTGGTATTGGTATTGTTTTATTTCCATACATCACAATAAATAATGTTACACATTTATTTAAACAATTAATGCACAAAGAGACTACTTTCTTTGGGAACACTTTTAAAATGTAAATTTAGGATACTTATGTAAAGACAAGGCAATTAATTAGGCCACACCCCGACCTCAACAAAGTAAGCCTTCTGTCTATCTGTCATATTTTCAGTAACGAAGATCAGCCTCGGACGTTCACTCTCGACGAGGTCGAGGTAGGAAAGAAATACGAAATGGTAGAGACCACGCGAACCGGTCTCTACCGCTACCGTTCGGGCGACATCATCAAAATAGTTGGATTCCATGAGAAATGCCCCGTCATCCAAATGCAGTTCAGGTATAGATCGTGGTATTGCCCAATCGTAGTACATTATACAATTGTTGCCTGCTGTGACATGGTCCTTGGCGTTTTGTACACCCGAGGGGGCAAATGGCACCCGAGGCGAAGCCAAGGGTGCCATTTGCCCCCGGGGGTGTACAAAACGCCATGGACCATGTCACAGCAGGCAACAATTGTTTTGTTATACCACGGTAATAGATTCTTACGGAGAAAATAAGGCAAAATTGGAACAGAAAAAAAGCAGACGAACAGCATAAACGAAAGCCGGTGTAAACAACAATGGCGGTCGTCAGTCGTTGCCGAAAGTGCTAACTTCACTGTTCCCTGTTTACATACATCAATTTACGTAGTACCAGCTAATATAACACAGCGCCATGTCAAAGGTTGCTAGACTCTAATATCAGTCGCTTCCATGTATTTATCACAGAAATGGCCGGCCAGGCTATGCGCTAGCGTGTAAAAAAAAAATCCGCGGCCTGGAAAAAGAAAGTTCATGTACCCCGTGGGGTACATGAACTCATGTACCACGCGTACTCAGCGTACATCACTCATACCATGCTCATACATCGGCACACTCGGATACATGCGTTTTTGTGGCATGTCACGTGAACGCTTCTCGACCAATAAAAATTCACAATCTATTGCCGTGGTATAACAAGTATGATTATTAACCCAAAACCTAACTCAAGGCCCATCCAATCCAACTGCATGTTTTGTTGGAAAATGTTAGGATGGGTGCGCTGGACCCATACATGGTATTTACATTGGGTTAGGCATACCCGCCACTAGAATCGGAGTCCAACAGTTTGAGTGAGGTGGTATTACCATTATGGTTGGAATTTCACATAGGGGCTAGGCCGGGTTTTAAGTGTCCTTCGGTGCTGCAGTAGGAAATTGCAGGTACGTGGTGAGTTCGCAGTCAGAAACCATCATGCATTTAGTGCTTGATATAGAGTTGGCTTGAAAAAGTAACCTGATCGATTTGATTAAGGCACAGTCAGTTTTGGGACAGAGCCCGATTGTCGACAATGAAGATGCCGTCAAAAACGACGATATTTGCGTAGCATGATAATAGTGCCATGTCAGTTTCAATACTAAAGATTGAAGACCTGATTTATTTTCTTCAATTCGCATTTAGAACTGGAGAGTACTTGAATTTAGCTAGCGAGAGAACAAACATGATGTCGATAACGGCTGCCGTGAATGCCACCGTGAAAACATGGACTGGGCTGGAGGCTGTTGACTGGTCATGCGCAGAGAGCGTGACCTTTGACCCCAGCGCAACCGGTAAAGATCAAAGTAGTTAAGTTACGCCCCGTGCTAACTTTTACATTACATTTTTTACATAGCCATCACCCCCAAAGTTTATAGGTGAAGCCCCGGTATTAATTGTGCTGAAAATGTTTGTTTTACTTCTGATAGTACATGGTAGTACAATTTTGTCAAGTTTGTAATAATTTCTTTGTTTTATAGATCTGTACTACGTTCTGTTCATGGAAGTAGTGGATCCTGGTAAGGAGGCGGGTATTCTTACAGAAGAGCAAACGTCTAAGGTAAACATGTGAATCGTTTACAATTTGAAAGGTATCTCAGAAAATGAATAAATATTCAAACAACAATTATGGTGTTAGACCCTTGGGAACAAGACTTTTTCGCAATCAAACCACAAAATGTATTTTGTAATCAAGTTTCTCTCATATTGACATAATCACTGACTAACCGCCGATATATGTTAATCGATCTTCCAATCCAGCCCGTTTTTCGTGAGCTGTCATAAAATTGACTTTTAAATTAGTGGCATATTTGCTCTATTTGGTTCCTAGTTCGACGCAAATCTTCAGCTGTGCCACGACATGTACCGGCACTTTCGCAAAACCGCCGTGCTGTCTCGGGCGCGCGTTATGCCCCTTAGGCCAGGAACCTTTGGCGAACTACGCGGCTTCATTGTGTCTCGCACCACGTCCTCTGTCAATCAGTACAAGACGCCTCGCAAGCTGAGAACGCGCGAACTTGTAGAATGGATGGAGCAGAGAGTGATAACGCAGTAAATCGGTAAGCACTTTAAGAGAGAAACCAACGAGAGAGTACAACGATGTCGTATAACCAAAAGCCAAACGACGATGTCGTTTTGGTTGCTCTTGAAAAAGGCATTTGGAAATCCATCGCACAAACGCCTTGCTAATAACTCATGAAAGGCTAAAATTAGTAAATGGGTGCGGGATTAGTATTTGACCATAAACTGAATGGAGTCTCATCCTTGTGTAGAATGTATTATATGCATGTGTAAAACTGTCAATCAAACAAATTAAGCATAATCCTACCTACATTATAGTCCTACTGCAGGTAACATTCTTAAGGCTCCTACTGGAAATACGTGTCTAAAACTGTTAACCAGCCATTATTTGACTTTTGCATTGACGGTTTCAAATTTGTTTGAAGAATCTTTATAGACCATTCATTTTGAGCGAAAAGGTATACTTTTTTATGTGAAAATGGCTAATCAATGTTTTTATTTTAAGATAAATTTGTGGTTTTAACTTTAACTGTTTTTAGACCGAGTCTCTGGAGACCTCGCAAATGGGCAGTTTAAATTATGACTTGTAAGTGACATTGCTTGAATTTTGACATCGCGACATTTACAATCACACTGTCCCCCTTTTTTTAAAGACAAAACCAATAGGCACCGTTTTTAGAATGTTTATCTAGCCTATTTTCAGTATATATGCGAGAGAAATGTTGTAAATTAATGTACAAAATGTTGGTTATTTTGTCACATATTGCATCGTACATAAGAGCCGCAGGTCCTTAGACTTCGTATTTTTATCCTTGGTATTGCAAAAGTACTCATTTTGTATAATCTTCAAAGAGCATTTTCAAGTATAGGTCCAGTTCTTCAAATCGCGGCTTTAATTAAATCAAACCTCAAGTATTAAAATAAGATATTTCATAAATTAATAGTTAATGTCCCAGGTTTATTATTGTATAGACCGGAACGGATTCATCTTCGGATATTTATTAATTTAAATGTCATTCTCGACACACACAAAATTATCACAGCTGCCACACCTCCGGAATATGAACCGTATAACTGAAAAAGAGCAGTTTCAATCATTCACCAGAAACAATCCCACCAATCATATTATTTCCCAGTGCGTCACGCGTCAGTGCCGTTTCGTTATAGCACAACGGCTGCGGCGTTTTTTAAGTGTGTTTTCATAATTGCTCACGACAGAGTACTCCGTGACAATCTGGGCCACAGGATTGGACAGAATTCAAGCCTGAGGCTGAGGGATTGGATCACTTTTTCTCTCGAACAGATCACCGGGGAAAGACGAGGTCAAGAGGAGTTGTCGTCACACTCATAAAAAGAAGCACAAACATAAGAAACGCCGTCACAAGAAACAAAGATCATCACCACATTCAGACAGCTAAATTTCATGTAATTGGTGATTGGTCAAGTGCACACAGGGCAGTGTTCTGTTTTGGTTTTTTTAACCTGTTTCCACTGAGTGCGCTGAATATTTGTGGGAATATGTGTTTTTTTGCAAGTTCAAAAGAATTATTCAACAGAAGTAACATTAGATATACACGTACATGTACAAGTAAACTTGTTTCAGAAATACATGTACAATGTACATTTACATGTAGTCTTGAATGAGCTAACAAACAAATCGGCAAAATATTTTGTCTCCACAAGGTTTTACCTCGAGTATGAGTACATTTTGCATCATTCAAATGGTTTTTTTAACACCTGTTGTTTCACGTCGAGCGCATTGAATATTTTGTGAGAATGTGTATTTTTTACAAGTGGGTGATTGATTGAAGGATATGACACTACATGTAGTATAAACTTCTAACAAAAGAAACATGTATGAAAATACATATTTACTCAATGAAACCAGAGATTGAGCCATCCGGACAACTGTAAAACAATCTTGTACTTCATACGTCTCTTTGTCTTGAATACAATATTAATAAACGAACACAGTTACCACAGCTTATCAGACAAGTTTGGCTGAGTTTGACCCCTACCCCGAAAGCCAGGGTTGTGTTTTCTACAGTTCAAAGTGTTTCGTTGATAATTGATCAGCAAACAAGACCTACATAATTCATGTCCCGTAGAAGCTGCTAGTCCGTTATCAAAATGTGACCTTTAATTTACGGGGGCATTGTTACACAGTCTCTTGCAACCAAGAGAACATTAGGTAATAACTTCATACTTTCTCCAGCGCTGAAGCTTCATTGTATGCAGTACTACTACATGTACAGTATAGAAACTGTGTTGATCAATAAGGGGTCTGCCAACCAAGTGACAAAAGCTTCCACAGTGGCAAGAGCTTCCACAGGCAAGACTAAGCCACCATCTGAAAACTCACCTCTTCTTCAATCCGAGGTTCGAGGCAGATCCACGTGGATCTCAATACTTCTCTTCTCGGTCTTCCAGGTACTTATCTTAATCCCCAGTGAGGTTGTCATGGCGAGCTTGGGGATCCAGCTTGCGCGATCGGAGTTTGCCCGAAAGCGTAACTTCACCCTCCCCGTAGAAGGTAGCGCGTGCACCGCCGGCAACGAAAGCCAAGAGCTGAACGACATTCAGGCAGAAACTGCTCGCTTTTCGATATACCAGAGCTTCCTGACAGACCTCATCCCGGTAGTAACCGGCCTGCCTCTAATCGCGGTGTCGGACTACACCGGCCGCAGGCCCATCATTCTACTAAGATGCCTAGGTGCTTTGATCATGTCAGTCACTTTCTTAGTGGTCTCCTACTTTGAGCTGTCTGTTTACTACGCTCTTATTGGGTGCGCTGCTTTCGGAATCTCAGGAGGATTTGTGCTTCTTAATTCAATCAGCATGCTGTACATGACGGACACTGTCTCGGTCAAGCATAGAGGCGTGGCTCTGGCTACAACCTACTCCGTTCAGAACATCGTTGTTTATCTTGCTGCATTCATCTTGAACAATTTCCGAAGTACGTTGTCTTCGTTTACCGTCATCTATCTAGTCGTCACCTGCTTCGCATTGTTGGCTCTCCTCTGGATGCTACCGCAGAGCCTCATTCGAGAATCTGTGGAGAAGCGACCGTTGCATCTCGGCAAGCTGGCCAGGAGTGTCACTCGAGGCATTCGGAAATTGTTCGTGAGTTCCACTGAGGGTCGGAGATGGAGAATTGTGCTGATCTTCGTCTGTTATGCAGTGATTTCCTTTACGATGTACGGCTATCTGAACACGGTCAATCTCTACGCTCTGGGCGTTCCTTTCTGCTGGAGCTCTAAACTGGTCGGCGTCTTTATATTATTGTACGGGGTACCTAATGCTGTGGGTAAGTATTCTAATTTATAAGCTTCAGTATACCATTACAAAACTTTCTAACAAAATAATAGTAATGGCACTAAATATTATAGCTAATAAGCACACAGCCGTTATATTAACCACGCCAAGTGTTTTACTTTTAGTTACGATTTCCAATTTGTCATTATCAGTGTGTTGTACATCGGTTGATTTTCCCAGCTTTGCGTTGACACTTTTAAATATATAGCTCTCGCACACATAAATAAAATAAAATATGCAAATATAGCTGTTTCCCCCGGTATTTCCATCCACAGTGACACCCTTCGTTGTTTGGTTCCTGGAGCGGGTTCTTTCTGGATACTGGTCGATTTACTTGGGTATTTTGTCGGGAGTTGCGCAGATGCTTCTCACAGGTGTTGCGACGACAAACGCAGTCCTGATCTACGCAGGTAACAGGCCCCGCCTACTGCACACATGGGCAACACCACGTGCTCCCTAACTGATCATCTGATTGATGAATCGTTGATCACGTGCACTGAAATATTTGTCCAATGCACAGCGCGAAGTTCTGTTCAACGGTGAACAGAACTTCCATTGCACGTGACTACGTCATTGGTCGCGTTCTGACGAATCAGACGGAGAGGATTTTTTTAAAGTACTGTACAAAATAAAATTATTATTTCACATTCGTGCGATGGAAATAATTGTATGAGGTGACAGATGAAATTTCCATTTAACTCACAAACAATTTGTATATTATTGCACACGCAAATACAATTAATTCTTGGTAGTATATGAACAATAACGTACACAGGCCTAACACTTTACACACTTGCCGTTATCTGGGGTTTTTTCAGCGAGCTTAGCTGGTGTATTAGGCGGCATGTCTCAACCGGTGTTCGTCAATCTACTTACAAGGCTCGTCAACAAAAACAGTCACGGTAAGTGAAATACGATATTCCGATTTCCCCTGAAAGTGTATGGTCCACACCACCACTAAACGAAAAGCTAACGTCTAGTTCGTTGAAGAGTTGTATTCGAGTCCCTGCAAGTCCTTTGACAAGTCAAGTCCTTTCATGAAGCCAGTAGCAAGTAACTGGTTGAACAATGACAAACTTGAAATAGCTAGTGACTTGACTTGAGACTGAAGGACTTGTGATAAACAGATTTTAGACGACCTCAACGTCAAAAATTCTCGAGTTGAGTATACGACTCCAGTACTGTAGCGTCAACTAGTATGAACTTGTGATGAAACTTGCAGGGTCTCTGCTAATTATTGGCCCTATAAGCAATGGAACGCCTATATTCTCCTCTGATCCTCTATTTAGTGTTATTGGTCAGGAGAAGTTGAAACTAAATCTGACCAAACTTGGACTAAGATTCGAGAAAAAAAAAAGAATCGAGAAAAATACGTGCGTCGTACTAGATTACCAGTGCCGTATAATGTTCACTCACTTTATATTTTGTTTGGTTGTCTGCATCATCAGGTGCGTTATTCTCTGTATATGCACTGGTCTATTCCCTGGTATCCGCTACCTCTCTCATCGTGCAGACCTACACCTATTCCTTGGCGGTCCAGTCTGGTCACGCCCCGGTTCTGTTCTTCGCTATGGCGGGCCTTGCTGGAATCATCTGCATACCCACAATGTGAGTTTTCAAAATATACCATGCATGACTAAATGGGCCGTAGTATACGAGACCTATTCATCTGTAGAAATATACCCAAATGGAGACATTGTGACTTCCATTGTCCCCATTGTGTCCACCGTGTAGAAACATTACTATGACAACGACGTCACACTTTGGTACATACAAACTCAGACCCCATACACTCTACACTTAACATATTACCCAGATATCAAAGGAATTTTTGAAACTTCGAGAGCGCAAGATATGAAGCAAGACATCTCGAACCATGCCAGCAACATACATTAATTTGTCTTACCGGCTAATAATACGGAATAATTTATGCTCTCCTATCTTTCAGTGACACTCATGCTGTTGCGCCAACTTGGTCAATATACTTTTCACCACCGTTGTATTTGGCATCGTTATGGCAAAACCGCAACATTTATGAGAAGGGAACTTTAGAAAAATAAATAAATAAACAGTCAATACAAAAATTTGAGTCGTAGAGTGTAACATTGCTCATGTTTATTTTCATCCCCTTTTTCTCTTGCAGTGTGATGCACATCTTGGAGCCAAGAGGTGGATTTCAAACCGACGTTGAAATAAACGGCAAAGATGAGCCGAATGTAAACCCTCCTCAACGAACAGATATATTCTAATCATCATATCTTTTTATTTACCCTAACCATTCTGATTCCTCAAATTTTAATAGAAGGCTATTTTTATACTTTGGTAGAAGTATTGAAATAAGTATTGGCTCTAAAGACCAGTTGGTCTTTCATAAACCGTTTTTAGAACCAATGGTGTAACGCGCGACGCAACGTTTGATCACTTTTTATTATGGCTTCGTTATTACTAATGGGTCGAATTCACTCTTAATAATTATACAATGTATTGTACATGTATATCTTATTGGAAAGCTCATAACTTACAGGAGGTGCTATATGTGGAAATCTAATTTCGGTGTACAATGCTTTAAAATAAAAGAACGGAAAGATAGTTACACAATTGTGGTTTATATTGATTTAGTTATTTTAAGTTAAATCTTCAATATTTTATTGGATTGTCATTAATTTGACATAAATAGCCGAATGTCAAACGATCAACTAATCATTCAACCAATCATTATTATCACACCCGAATATATCTTATTTTCGAGGACAATAAATCAAATCTGATGTGAGGAGGATTCGAGAGATCTTAATAAAAGGAAACGTTATAAGTGTTGACGCACAACGAGGTTTCGTCCGCGCCGGATTCGTGATTTTCGACGACGGTGAATTTTCGTTGAAAGGAAACGGTCCTTACAATAATTTCCAAAACTTAATCAGAATAGATGTACGCCTTTTGTGATCTTAGTAAATGAATGGGGAAAGGGGGACGGGGAAGAGGGGGGAAGGGGGGAGGGGGAAGGGGGGGGGGGGGGGGGGGGGGTTGCCGCTTACTCTCTGGGTTTGACTTGAGAAGGTGGGGTGGGATGGGAATGGACACTCGCGGAACCAGTGTCTGACCATTCTGCAGTTGAAGCACACACACATAATTTTGCATGCCTAAAAGAAAGAAAAGAGAAACACCCAAAACAACTGCAACCTAACGTGAGCTTTAGTATAAAGATCCGCGGCGGTGTTCAGCAGCGAGACATAGACCTAAAAGTGCACATGGCGTGGCATTGATAAGGGCCTACCGATGCTTTTTGGCCAAGTGGTCTTGAACAAAGAATTCCTAACATACCCGAAGCAGATTTACAGTGAAAAAGTAAGACGCCATCGATTGAAGTAAATCGAACAAATAAAACTTAAAATATACCCCCCCCCCCCCCCCCCCCTATGCACACCTAGCATGTGGTGCTGCTTTTGAACGGCTGCAGCAGAGTCTAATTTACAATTCACAATGGGCCCAACCACCGTGTTTGGCTATTAATGTTCGTTTTAATATAATCGAAAAAGAGGTCCGTGTTTTTATAATTTTTGTATGACACCGGTTTAGCTTCACTGAACTTGCAATGCAAAACACAATGTCCATGGTACACGTTAGTATGCCACTATTTGTAACATTTTGTGGCATGTCGGTCTGGGTCTACGAGGCTTGATTCAACATGGCGGTGACGTGGGGTTTTCGTTGTGCACTTTGGGGAATCGTATTCTCTTTTCTAGCTGCGGTCCTACTAAATCATTGCTGGTTTCAACCGACTCATTTAGCCCTTCGAATAACAGAAGGTAAATAACGTACATGAGAATCACTAGCTTTTGTAATCAAAACGATATATACATGTACATACATTGTACATTTGTATATATCTAATGTATTTGTTAAAACTACTAAATAATCATGAAGCAAGAGTCTAGATCACCTAACCTTCTGGAAAAAAAATAACCCAGCCAGATTGCGTGGGCTCATAAACACAATAGACCTCTTGCACAAAGCGCCCTCACGAAGCACGGGTTTTAAAATGTTTCTAAATGTGAAAGGTAACTCCACTGGCCGGGAGGGCGATCCGCCGATAAAAATATATGTATACGCTTCGAGTGGGTTAGTGATGAAGTTAAGTTAATTGCATATTTATGGTGCTGTTTCAAATCAGGGGCCGTGGCCGTTCTGTTCCTCATCTCTTCCTTGATCGCCTTCCACATCGCCACTCTTCGATGCTCCGAGAGCCACACTCTCGCCAGCCTTCTTCTGTCTTACAAGTGGCACCAGGGTGAACAACTAGCCACATCATCCATCTTGGCAAAAGCCAACCGCATGTGGAAACATCCGCGAGAAGCTCAGGAAGATCTGATCCGAGAGCTGACCAGGCGACATGCCAAGACGGAGTACGGTATCAAGAACCGTCTTGGAGAGATCCGATCCGTGGAAGACCTACGCAAGAAGCATCCTCTCACCACGTACGATCACTTCAAGGGTTACATCCAGCGGCTGGCTGACGGCGAGGAAGGTGTCTTTCTCGACGAGAAGCCCGTGCGATTCGGCGTCACATCGGGAACCACCGGAATTGGAAAGAAGCTTCCTTACGCAAAGTTCTTGTTCTCCGGCGATACCCTTAGCCTGACAATCGAACGCTTGTCGATCTACAATGGAAGCAGCAGACCTAGCCCGGTGCAGAAGCGCTGCTTTCTTTACACCCACCCCCGACACTCGGTCACCAAAGCAGGCTACCCTGTCGCTCCTTACACCTATTACGGCCCTCCTGTCGGACACTTCATACGCACCTTCGAACACCCCTCACCCCCAGAAGCCTTCACTATTTCAGACGCGCCGACATCTGCGTACATTCACATGCTCTTCGCGATCGCTGACGCCAATCTTGGTATGCTGTGTGCTATTTTTACGACTCAACTATACCACGCGCTTAACGTTCTAGAGACCAACTGGCGGGAGATGTTGGAAGACCTCTCTATTGGGCAGATTAACTCCAAGATCCCTCTAGACCCCGATGTTCGCCTGTCACTTCAAGGCTATCTCAGGCCGGACCAGGCCCGCATATCCCACTTGAGGAGAGAATTCGAGAAAGGTTTTAAGGGAATCGTGAAGAGGATTTGGCCTCATTTAGTCGCGGTGGAGGGAGTTGACATATCGGGATTCCGAAAGAAGCTGCAAGACGGCTATGTGAAAGGTATAGGTTCGAATTTCATTTTATGTGCATTATCAAAAGCCTGCATACAAGCCACATGAACAGACTCATTGCGCGTAATATGGGCACCATTATTGTTTAAGCCCTAAAGTTAAGACATTTTAAATTTTTGTATTAAAAAAATGCGTCTTGTTCTTTTCGTAAAATCAAAATTACATTACAAAATTTGTCTTTGAATAGCTAAGATCAAGATAATCTGATCCTAGACTTCGGTTTTAGATTGCGTAAATTAAACACAGAAGAAGAAAAAAGTTGAAGTGCTCACAATAATTATTTTAAACAAAATTCTTGTGCAGGTGTTCCTCTCGCAAGTGTCGAATTCGGGAGTACGGAGGCCGCGATTTTTGGCATCAACCTGTGGATCAATGAAGACCAACCTCGATATATTCTCCTGCCCCATATGGCGGTCTTCGAATTCATTCCGGAAGAACTGATGTAAGGAGTTTTCTTCATTTAAGGAGCTGGCCCAAGGAGACCATTAATTTTGTACCAAACAAAACCACAAATCCTAAGATGTTTCGACTTGCACAATTTCTTAGAGTTGCTGGTTCAGATGGTATATTGCCTATATTGGTATTGGTATTGTTTTATTTCCATACATCACAATAAATAATGTTACACATTTATTTAAACAATTAATGCACAAAGAGACTACTTTCTTTGGGAACACTTTTAAAATGTAAATTTAGGATACTTATGTAAAGACAAGGCAATTAATTAGGCCACACCCCGACCTCAACAAAGTAAGCCTTCTGTCTATCTGTCATATTTTCAGTAACGAAGATCAGCCTCGGACGTTCACTCTCGACGAGGTCGAGGTAGGAAAGAAATACGAAATGGTAGAGACCACGCGAACCGGTCTCTACCGCTACCGTTCGGGCGACATCATCAAAATAGTTGGATTCCATGAGAAATGCCCCGTCATCCAAATGCAGTTCAGGTATAGATCGTGGTATTGCCCAATCGTAGTACATTATACAATTGTTGCCTGCTGTGACATGGTCCATGGCGTTTTGTACACCCGAGGGGGCAAATGGCACCCGAGGCGAAGCCGAGGGTGCCATTTGCCCCCGGGGGTGTACAAAACGCCATGGACCATGTCACAGCAGGCAACAATTGTTTTGTTATACCACGGTAATAGATTCTTACGGAGAAAATAAGGCAAAATTGGAACAGAAAAAAAGCAGACGAACAGCATAAACGAAAGCCGGTGTAAACAACAATGGCGGTCGTCAGTCGTTGCCGAAAGTGCTAACTTCACTGTTCCCTGTTTACATACATCAATTTACGTAGTACCAGCTAATATAACACAGCGGCATGTCAAAGGTTGCTAGACTCTAATATCAGTCGCTTCCATGGTATTTATCACAGAAATGGCCGGCCAGGCTATGCGCTAGCGTGTAAAAAAAAAATCCGCGGCCTGGAAAAAGAAAGTTCATGTACCCCGTGGGGTACATGAACTCATGTACCACGCGTACTCAGCGTACATCACTCATACCATGCTCATACATCGGCACACTCGGATACATGCGTTTTTGTGGCATGTCACGTGAACGCTTCTCGACCAATAAAAATTCACAATCTATTGCCGTGGTATAACAAGTATGATTATTAACCCAAAACCTAACTCAAGGCCCATCCAATCCAACTGCATGTTTTGTTGGAAAATGTTAGGATGGGTGCGCTGGACCCATACATGGTATTTACATTGGGTTAGGCATACCCGCCACTAGAATCGGAGTCCAACAGTTTGAGTGAGGTGGTATTACCATTATGGTTGGAATTTCACATAGGGGCTAGGCCGGGTTTTAAGTGTCCTTCGGTGCTGCAGTAGGAAATTGCAGGTACGTGGTGAGTTCGCAGTCAGAAACCATCATGCATTTAGTGCTTGATATAGAGTTGGCTTGAAAAAGTAACCTGATCGATTTGATTAAGGCACAGTCAGTTTTGGGACAGAGCCCGATTGTCGACAATGAAGATGCCGTCAAAAACGACGATATTTGCGTAGCATGATAATAGTGCCATGTCAGTTTCAATACTAAAGATTGAAGACCTGATTTATTTTCTTCAATTCGCATTTAGAACTGGAGAGTACTTGAATTTAGCTAGCGAGAGAACAAACATGATGTCGATAACGGCTGCCGTGAATGCCACCGTGAAAACATGGACTGGGCTGGAGGCTGTTGACTGGTCATGCGCAGAGAGCGTGACCTTTGACCCCAGCGCAACCGGTAAAGATCAAAGTAGTTAAGTTACGCCCCGTGCTAACTTTTACATTACATTTTTTACATAGCCATCACCCCCAAAGTTTATAGGTGAAGCCCCGGTATTAATTGTGCTGAAAATGTTTGTTTTACTTCTGATAGTACATGGTAGTACAATTTTGTCAAGTTTGTAATAATTTCTTTGTTTTATAGATCTGTACTACGTTCTGTTCATGGAAGTAGTGGATCCTGGTAAGGAGGCGGGTATTCTTACAGAAGAGCAAACGTCTAAGGTAAACATGTGAATCGTTTACAATTTGAAAGGTATCTCAGAAAATGAATAAATATTCAAACAACAATTATGGTGTTAGACCCTTGGGAACAAGACTTTTTCGCAATCAAACCACAAAATGTATTTTGTAATCAAGTTTCTCTCATATTGACATAATCACTGACTAACCGCCGATATATGTTAATCGATCTTCCAATCCAGCCCGTTTTTCGTGAGCTGTCATAAAATTGACTTTTAAATTAGTGGCATATTTGCTCTATTTGGTTCCTAGTTCGACGCAAATCTTCAGCTGTGCCACGACATGTACCGGCACTTTCGCAAAACCGCCGTGCTGTCTCGGGCGCGCGTTATCCCCGTTAGGCCAGGAACCTTTGGTGAACTACGCGGCTTCATTGTGTCTCGCACCACGTCCTCTGTCAATCAGTACAAGACGCCTCGCAAGCTGAGAACGCGCGAACTTGTAGAATGGATGGAGCAGAGAGTGATAACGCAGTAAATCGGTAAGCACTTTAAGAGAGAAACCAACGAGAGAGTACAACGATGTCGTATAACCAAAAGCCAAACGACGATGTCGTTTTGGTTGCTCTTGAAAAAGGCATTTGGAAATCCATCGCACAAACGCCTTGCTAATAACTCATGAAAGGCTAAAATTAGTAAATGGGTGCGGGATTAGTATTTGACCATAAACTGAATGGAGTCTCATCCTTGTGTAGAATGTATTATATGCATGTGTAAAACTGTCAATCAAACAAATTAAGCATAATCCTACCTACATTATAGTCCTACTGCAGGTAACATTCTTAAGGCTCCTACTGGAAATACGTGTCTAAAACTGTTAACCAGCCATTATTTGACTTTTGCATTGACGGTTTCAAATTTGTTTGAAGAATCTTTATAGACCATTCATTTTGAGCGAAAAGGTATACTTTTTTATGTGAAAATGGCTAATCAATGTTTTTATTTTAAGATAAATTTGTGGTTTTAACTTTAACTGTTTTTAGACCGAGTCTCTGTAGACCTCGCAAACGGGCAGTTTAAATTATGACTTGTAAGTGACATTGCTTGAATTTTGACATCGCGACATTTACAATCACACTGTCCCCCTTTTTTTAAAGACAAAACCAATAGGCACCGTTTTTAGAATGTTTATCTAGCCTATTTTCAGTATATATGCGAGAGAAATGTTGTAAATTAATGTACAAAATGTTGGTTATTTTGTCACATATTGCATCGTACATAAGAGCCGCAGGTCCTTAGACTTCGTATTTTTATCCTTGGTATTGCAAAAGTACTCATTTTGTATAATCTTCAAAGAGCATTTTCAAGTATAGGTCCAGTTCTTCAAATCGCGGCTTTAATTAAATCAAACCTCAAGTATTAAAATAAGATATTTCATAAATTAATAGTTAATGTCCCAGGTTTATTATTGTATAGACCGGAACGGATTCATCTTCGGATATTTATTAATTTAAATGTCATTCTCGACACACAAAATTATCACAGCTGCCACACCTCCGGAATATGAACCGTTTAACTGGAAAAGGGCAGTTTCAATCATTCACCAGAAACAATCCCACCAATCATATTATTTCCCAGTGCGTCACGCGTCAGTGCCGTTTCTATATAGCACAACGGCTGCAGCGTTTTTTAAGTGTGTTTTCATAATTGCTCACGACAGAGTACTCCGTGACAATCTGGGCCACAGGATTGGACAGAATTCAAGCCTGAGGCTGAGGGATTGGATCACTTTTTCTCTCGAACAGATCACCGGGGAAAGACGAGGTCAAGAGGAGTTGTCGTCACACTCATAAAAAGAAGCACAAACATAAGAAACGCCGTCACAAGAAACAACGATCATCACCACATTCAGACAGCTAAATTTCATGTAATTGGTGATTGGTCAAGTGCACACAGGGCAGTGTTCTGTTTTGGTTTTTTTAACCTGTTTCCACTGAGTGCGCTGAATATTTGTGGGAATATGTGTTTTTTGCAAGTTCAAAAGAATTATTCAACAGAAGTAACATTAGATATACACGTACATGTACATGTAAACTTGTTTCAGAAATACATGTACAATGTACATTTACATGTAGTCTTGAATGAGCTAACAAACAAATCGGCAAAATATTTTGTCTCCACAAGGTTTTACCTCGAGTATGAGTACATTTTGCATCATTCAAATGGTTTTTTTTAACACCTGTTGTTTCACGTCAAGCGCATTGAATATTTTGTGAGAATGTGTATTTTTTACAAGTGGGTGATTGATTGAAGGATATGACACTACATGTAGTATAAACTTCTAACAAAAGAAACATGTATGAAAATACATATTTACTCAATGAAACCAGAGATTGAGCCATCCGGACAACTGTAAAACAATCTTGTACTTCATACGTCTCTTTGTCTTGAATACAATATTAATAAACGAACACAGTTACCACAGCTTATCAGACAAGTTTGGCCGAGTTTGACCCCTACCCCGAAAGCCAGGGTTGTGTTTTCTACAGTTCAAAGTGTTTCGTTGATAATTGATCAGCAAACAAGACCTACATAATTCATGTCCCGTAGAAGCTGCTAGTCCGTTATCAAAATGTGACCTTTAATTTACGGGGGCATTGTTGCACAGTCTCTTGCAACCAAGAGAACATTAGGTAAAAACTTCATACTTTCTCCAGCGCTGAAGCTTCATTGTATGCAGTACTACTACATGTACAGTATAGAAACTGTGTTGATCAATAAGGGGTCTGCCAACCAAGTGACAAAAGCTTCCACAGTGGCAAGAGCTTCCACAGGCATGACTAAGCCACCATCTGAAAACTCACCTCTTCTTCAATCCGAGGTTCGAGGCAGATCCACGTGGATCTCAATACTTCTCTTCTCGGTCTTCCAGGTACTTATCTTAATCCCCAGTGAGGTTGTCATGGCGAGCTTGGGGATCCAGCTTGCGCGATCGGAGTTTGCCCGAAAGCGTAACTTCACCCTCCCCGTAGAAGGTAGCGCGTGCACCGCCGGCAACGGAAGCCAAGAGCTGAACGACATTCAGGCAGAAACTGCTCGCTTTTCGATATACCAGAGCTTCCTGACAGATCATCCCGGTAGTAACCGGCCTGCCTCTAAAAGGGGTGTCGGACTACACCGGCCGCAGGCCCATCATTCTACTAAGATGCCTAGGTGCTTTGATCATGTCAGTCACTTTCTTAGTGGTCTCCTACTTTGAGCTGTCTGTTTACTACGCTCTTATTGGGTGCGCTGCTTTCGGAATCTCAGGAGGATTTGTGCTTCTTAATTCAATCAGCATGCTGTACATGACGGACACTGTCTCGGTCAAGCATAGAGGCGTGGCTCTGGCTACAACCTACTCCGTTCAGAACATCGTTGTTTATCTTGCTGCATTCATCTTGAACAATTTCCGAAGTACGTTGTCTTCGTTTACCGTCATCTATCTAGTCGTCACCTGCTTCGCATTGTTGGCTCTCCTCTGGATGCTACCGCAGAGCCTCATTCGAGAATCTGTGGAGAAGCGACCGTTGCATCTCGGCAAGCTGGCCAGGAGTGTCACTCGAGGCATTCGGAAATTGTTCGTGAGTTCCACTGAGGGTCGGAGATGGAGAATTGTGCTGATCTTCGTCTGTTATGCAGTGATTTCCTTTACGATGTACGGCTATCTGAACACGGTCAATCTCTACGCTCTGGGCGTTCCTTTCTGCTGGAGCTCTAAACTGGTCGGCGTCTTTATATTATTGTACGGGGTACCTAATGCTGTGGGTAAGTATTATAATTTATAAGCTTCAGTTTACCATTAAAAAACTTTCGAACAAAATAATAGTAATGGCACTCAGAATTATAGCTAATAAGCACACAGCTGTTATATTAACCACGCCAAGTGTTTTATTGTTAGTTACGATTTCCGATTTGTCATTATCAGCGTGCTGTACATCGGTTGATTTTCCCAGCTTTGCGTTGACACTTTTAAATATATAGCTCTCGCACACATAACTAAAATAAAATATGCAAATATAGCTGTTTTCCCCGGTATTTCCATCCACAGTGACACCCTTCGTTGTTTGGTTCCTGGAGCGGGTTCTTTCTGGATACTGGTCGATTTACTTGAGTATTTTGTCGGGAGTTGCGCAGCTGCTTCTCACAGGTGTTGCGACGACAAACGCAGTCCTGATCTACGCAGGTAACAGGCCCCGCCTACTGCACACATGGGCAACACCACGTGCTCCCTAACGGATAACGTGCACTGAATTATTCGTCCAATGCACAGCGCGAAGTTCTGTTGAACCATAGAGAAAGGTCTCTATGGTTCAACGGTGAACAGACCTTCCATTGCACGTGACTACGTCATTGGTCGCGTTCTGACAAATCAGACACAGAGGATTGTTTTAAGTACTGTATAAAATAAAATAAATATTTCACGTTTGTGCGATGGAAATAATTGTATGAGGTGACAGATGAAATTTTCATTTAACTCACAAACAATTTGTATATCATTGCACACGCAAATACAATTATTTCTTGGTAGTATATGAACAATAACGTTCACAGGCCTAACACTTCACACACTTGCCGTTATCTGGGGTTTTTTCAGCGAGCTTAGCTGGTGTATTAGGCGGCATGTCTCAACCGGTGTTCGTCAATCTACTTACAAGGCTCGTCAACAAAAACAGTCACGGTAAGTGAAATACGATATTCCGATTTCCCCTGAAAGTGTATGGTCCACACCACCACTAAACGAAAAGCTAACGTCTAGTTCGTTGAAGAGTTGTATTCGAGTCCCTGCAAGTCCTTTGACAAGTCCAGTCCTTTCAGTCCTTTCATGAAGCCAGTAGCAAGTAACTGGTTGAACATTGACAAACTTGAAATAGCTAGTGACTTGACTTGATGAGACTGATGAAGGACTTGTGATGAACAGATTATAGACGACCTCAACGCCATCGGCCTTAGGCGCGGCACGATCAGGCTGTTCGTGCTGCCCAGGATCGGGCTGGATGGCCGAGACAAATTTCGAACATTGGAGGAAAAAAAACATTAGTCACAAATCTTCAAGTTGAGTACGACTCCAGGACTGTAGCGTCAACTAGTATGAACTTGTGATGAACTTGCAGAAACTTGCAAGGTCACTGCTAATTATTGGCCCTATAAGCAATGGAACGCCTATATTCTCCTCTGATCCTCTATTTAGTGTTATTGGTCAGGAGAAGTTGAAACTAAATCTGACCAAACTTGGGCTAAGATTCGGGAGAAAAAAAAGAATCGAAAAAATACGTGCGTCGTACTAGATTACCATTACTAGATTGCCGTATAATGTTCACTCACTTTATATTTTGTTTGGTTGTCTGCATTACATCAGGTGCGTTATTCTCTGTATATGCACTGGTCTATTCCCTGGTATCCGCTACCTCTCTCATCGTGCAGACCTACACCTATTCCTTGGCGGTCCAGTCCGGTCACGCCCCGGTTCTGTTCTTCGCTATGGCGGGCCTTACTGGAATCATCTGCATACCCACAATGTGAGTTTTCAAAATATATCATGCATGACTAAATGGGCCGTAGTATGAGACCTATTCATCTGTAGAAATATACCCAAATGGAGACATTGTGACTTCCATTGTCCCCATTGTGTCCACCGTGTAGAAACATTACTATGACAACGACGTCACACTTTGGTA
The DNA here is from genome assembly GCA_037893245.1 of Crossaster papposus. Taxonomy (NCBI): domain Eukaryota; kingdom Metazoa; phylum Echinodermata; class Asteroidea; order Velatida; family Solasteridae; genus Crossaster; species Crossaster papposus. The sequence continues at coordinate 380,902 of JBAIAA010000295.1, read as the reverse complement.
CATACAAACTCAGACCCCATACACTCTACACTTAACATATTACCCAGATATCAAAGGAATTTTTGAAACTTCGAGAGCGCAAGATATGAAGCAAGACATCTCGAACCATGCCAGCAACATACATTAATTTGTCTTACCGGCTAATAATACGGAATAATTTATGCTCTTCTATCTTTCAGTGACACTCATGCTGTTGCGCCAACTTGGTCAATATACTTTTCACCACCGTTGTATTTGGCATCCTTATGGCAAAACCGCACCATTTATGAGAAGGGAACTTTAAAAATAAATAAATAAACAGCCAATAACAAAATTTGAGTCGTAGAGTGTAACATTGCTCATGTTTATTCTCATCCCCTTTTTCTCTTGCAGTGTGATGCACATCTTGGAACCAAGAGGTGGATTTCAAACCGACGTTGAAATAAACGGCAAAGATGAGCCGAATGTAAACCCTCCTCAACGAACAGATATATTCTAATCATCATATTTTTATATTTACCCTAACCATTCCGATTCCTCAAATTTTAATAGAAGACTATTTTTATACTTTGGTAGAAGTATTGAAATAAGTATTGGCTCTTTGTTTATATTAAAACGCATTCTGGAAGCTTAACTTTTCTAATACGAATGTGTTTTTTAAAGACCAGTAATTGGTCTTTCATAAACCGTTTTTAGAACGAATGGTGTAACGCGCGACGCAACGCTTGATCACTTTTTATTATGGCTTCGTTATTAATAATGGGTCGAATTCACTCTTAATAATTATACAATGTATTGTACATGTACATGTATATCTTATTGGAAAGCTCATAACTTACAGGAGGTGCTATAATGTGGAAAACTAATTTTGGTGTACAATGCTTTAAAATAAAAGAACGGAAAGATAGTTACACAATTGTGGTTTATATTGATTTAGTTATTTTAAGTTAAATCTTCAAATTGTATTGGATTGTCATTAATTTGACATAAATAGCCGAATGTCAAACGATCAACTAATCATTCAACCAATCATTATTATCACACCCAAATATATCTTATTTTTTTCGGACAATACATAATGCGACGCCACTGTCGCTAGTATTATGGCTGATATACGATAACACATAACAAAGACTTTAGCATTATCACCAGTCTGACTCTGTTTCTGTACGTTTTCATACAAAGTGCTAATTAAAGTTCATGACGGCGTTTGAGAAGAAAATAACTTAACACAACATGTTCTTCAAAAAGACATATTCGGTGACAAATGCATCTTAATAAGCTTATACAAACATAGAAATGTCGTGGCCGGTTGGAGTTGAAGATTAAGTACCCGGTACTGTCTAGACGGCACTATAAAGAAATGCCCCGACAAAGTACATGTATATACTGCATGAATAAAATGACCAACTCTCCTCTTATATGGACGACTAAAGGCACAATCTTTTTAAGATCAAATTGTATCCGATCCAATTCACTTCAAAGGTCTTGAACATCATGTACTTTCTTATGCCAGTGTCCACACGCAATATCAGGCGTGAGTTATAGGTCCTACAAAATCAATAGGTTTTCATTAATTTATATATATAAAAGCACTACACTAAACTGTCATGCCGCGATAAATATGTCATGGGATAAATATGGCTGTTTACCCAAACATTTAAGCGCGGGGTATCGTGCCAATTAAAGCAGTTAGGAAACTCTTTTAAAAAGTAGGATATAATCAATCTTCGTCTCCCAGACTGGTACATTCAAAACGAGTCGTGATTCTGGACAGAAATGTTAAGGCTGGAGAGATTATATCGGAGAAAAGTGCAATCACGACCTTACCTTGGCGACATGTGATACCATCACCATAATCTAAGAGCAGTATAGTTTAACAAAAATTAATCTCAAGTACAATTTTAGGCCTGTGTTCATTCTCCACCGGCACCACCAACGAATAATAACCTGAAAACACGCTCCGTACTATAATTGTTATTCGCGGTAGAGTGCTTGCTTTGGTGAGTGAACGCACATTTATGAAGCGCCAATAATGAATCGTGACTGCCTATATCTACTTCCAATCTCATATTTACTCACTCCTTATAGATTTGTTTTATATCTTTATGTCTGGTGAACGTGGTCGCGTATTATTAGGCACGTGCGTGTATCTCCCGTGATTCAAGAAGATTAATTGGAAATGCGGGGGGAAAAAAACCTAAAACAGTTGGCGGAAAAAGATAGATTTGCGTCGGGAAGAAAAAGAAAAAATTTCAGAATTCAATCTGAGCAAGGTTTTCTGACGATGAGCGCTTCTATAAGTAAACACTATAATTACAGTGACCCATGCCAGGTTTGTATCGTGCAGTAGGTCTATACTTTGACTAAAACAATTTTTTTCTGAATATCGGTTTGGCAAAAATTCTTATCGATTTCTATTGATCACAAAATCGAGTGTTCTTCTATCTAAATACGATTCTCTTTCTTGGGAGCCACGTAACAACACCTATTGACACGAATTTAAGAGTTTGATAACGATCCCTCTTTGTTCAATAATTGTGTGAAACACTATGACAAACATAATTATCACCTCTCCAAGAAAATTGTCATTTACCAACCGTGCTCGTTTGTATCCGGGTGGCGCGGTCAGTGTTTGCTCAAAGCTTACGTTTCCCAATTTCAATCATACAAAGTAAACAAAACCAGCATTGTATTTTACCACTAATTACGTTTCCTCTTTCAAAAACGTTTTCATGAAAATAACCGTATTATGTAAAACAACATTTTACTTTAAACAATTTTATACAAATATCAAACCGTGTACATTATATAGTTGCCACAGCCTGGTTGTTTGTTCACAGATTCTACATTTTGTTTTCTTTCAATCACCATTTTTCATTTTCGCAGTTACCGCTATATCTTTACCTACCAAACAAGGTTTTCTTATTCATAACTGTGTATGTAAACACGAGGACATACATTTAAAAGAGAATCTAACATAATACAGTACTATGTTACTATTTATATGAATAAAATACCAAACCCCCAAACTCTGTGTAATGATCATACATTCAATAGATGTACCAAGTTGACTCAGAGTTAAAAAAGAAAGAAAAAAGAAAAAAAAAAGCTTGACGAACGGTCGTAAAAACATACAACAGACCAAATGTTTAATTTCCAGCAAATATTACTGACAGTTTTCGACACAAGCTTCTTAATTCCTCCACTGTAAAGTCGCACTGTGGCAATTATGTGTACATTCCATGTACATTCCTTGTGACGGTGGCTATAGGCTAAACTTCCCTCAATCCAGTTATTAAAAAACCAAATTGTAGATTTTGAAAGAATTCTGATGGTTAAGGTTAATCAGTTCATTGGTACTCAATTCCGGGTTCGGAATCAACCTGCCCCCTTGTAGCAACGTTATATGATGTCGACGCTACCATGACGCGATTTGGGCGAGCGGGGATACAAGGCATTAAGAGGGACCTCGCGCTCTTCTTAAACTGCCTGTACTTGATGGAATAGATGAAGGGGTTGACGCAAGAATTGAAGGCGGCAAGCGACACCGAGAAGACGTAAAAGCTCCCGTCCAAATCCAGCGGCCAACCGAAATTGGACATCAGGTAGATGATCTGGTTGGCCGACCAGCACAAGATGTAGGTCACACAAACTACCATTAGAGTCTTGATGGTGTTCCGTTTGGCCCGGACGAGCGAGCCTCGCAGTGACTCCCCACCGTGCCGGGGCGAGGACGATTGCTGGGCGACGCGCGCCGCTCCTTGCTTCAGACACAGTATAATCCGGACGTAGCAGAAACCCATAAAGATCAACGGGAAGAAATACTCGATACAAATTGTGGCAACACCAAGCAACCCCTTCGCCTCAAGCTCTCGAAGAGGACACTCCTCGTTTATGATCTCACGGGTGGCAAACAAGTAGGCTTTGTATCCGAAGGCAGTGATCCATACCGCAGCTATCATGGTTCTGGCCTGCTTGGCACCGAAAAGCTTCACATATTTAAAAGGGAAAACGATGGCGACGTAGCGTTCAGATGTCAAAGCCATGAGGTTAAACGAAGAGGCTACAAAGAATGCCCAGAGATAGTAACCCGTCTTCCAAACGTAGCAGTACAAGACGCGGGCAAGTGCTGGCTCACTCGGCATAGTTAAAAAGCTGTTGCTTTGAACGATCAGACACAATGAAGCCAGAAAGTCGATGACAGCCTGATTGAAGATAAATGCATTAGTTATGGTCCTCATAACGGGTACTTTAGCGATGACCAAGCAAACCAGACCATTGCCAAGAATACCAAGACATCCTACGATGGTCCGGATAATTCTTAAGACAGACACCGAGTCCATCTTTGCAATTGCTTTCCCAAATTTTCAAAAGGTCAATTCGAAAAATACCGTATCTTTAGGGCGTTACACATTGCCCTCCGATGAAATGCGATTTCCAAGCAAAGCAGGTGATGGATCCATTGTTTCGTTAGGTGCGCACTCACAAGCTCCCCACAGTTCGATCGACTTCAGTTTCAATCTTTACAACATAATATACGAGAGGGCTTATATCGTTTAGGTCGATCCTACAGAGTTGTCTTTGGCGTCTTTGAGAAATGAACGATGCTCCATACATGCGTGCACTTGTTTACCCACCGGGTCTAACAGGTAAGCCGTAGCGCGGTGGGCCTGGTGACTGGAATCAGTCGTTGATGAAAGAATTACCAAGCCGATAGGTAACACACCCCAGCGCTACTGCAATCAGCCTTTGATGAATGAGTTAGTTACCAAGCCCGTACGGTGGGTGCCCCACACACCCTAGCGCTATGCCTGCAGTGTGAAGTTAAAACTGGGACAAGTGGCAGTAGCTCCGTTGGTGCGATGCTAATGCCGTATGTCACGAAATGCTATGTCGTGAGCAATTATGGAAACACACTTAAAAAACGCCGCAGCCGTTGTGCTATATAGAAACGGCACTGACGCGTGACGCACTGGGAAATAATATGATTGGTGGGATTGTTTCTGGTGAATGATTGAAACTGCTCTTTTCCAGTTATACGGTCCATATTCCGGAGGTGTGGCAGCTGTGATAATTCTGTGTGTCGAGAATGAAATTTAAATTAATAAATATCCGAAGATGAATCTGTTCTGGTCTATACAAAAGTAAACCTGGGACATTAACTATTAATTTATGAAATTAATATAAAATATCTTATATTTAATACTTGAGGTTTGATTTAATTAAAGCTGCGATTTGAAGAACTGGACTTGTTTGAAAATGTTCTTTGAAAATTAATATTTAATATTATACAAAATGAGTACTTTTGCAATACAAAGGATCAAAATACGAAGTCTAAGGACCGTGCGGTTCTTATGTACGCAATATGTGACATAATAACCCACATTTTGTATATTAATTAACGACATTTCTCTCACATATATACTGAAAATAGGCTAGATAAACATTCTAAAAACGGTGCCTATTGGTTTTGTCTTAAAAAAAAGGGGGACAGTGTGATTGTAAATGTCGCGATGTCAAAATTCAAGCAATGTCACTTACAAGTCATAATTTAAACTGCCCGTTTGCGAGGTCTCCAGAGACTCGGTCTAAAAACAGTTAAAGTTAAAACCACAAATTTATCTTAAAATAAAAACATTGATTAGCCATTTTCACATAAAAAAGTATAACTTTTCGCTCAAAATGAATGGTCTATAAAGATTCTTCAAACAAATTTGAAACCGTCAATAATAATAATAATAATAATAATAACATTGGTATAGCGCTTTTTACAAAGTTGATACAAAGCGCTTAAAGTCAAATAATGGCTGGTTAACACTGTTTTAGACACGTATTTCCAGTAGGAGCCTTAAGAATGTTACCTGCAGTAGGACTATAATGAAGGTAGGATTATGCTTAATTTGTTTGATTGACAGTTTTACACATATAATACATTCTACACAAGGATGAGACTCCATTCAGTTTATGGTCAAATACTAATCCCGCACCCAATACTAATTTTAGCCTTTCTGAGTTATTAGCAAGGCGTTCGTGCGATGGATTCCCAAATGCACTTTTCAAGAGCAACCAAAACGACATCGTCGTTTGGCTTTTGGTTATACGACATCGTTGTACTCTCTCGTTGGTTTCTCTCTTAAAGTGCTTACCGATTTACTGCGTTATCACTCTCTGCTCCATCCATTCTACAAGTTCGCGCGTTCTCAGCTTGCGAGGCGTCTTGTACTGATTGACAGAGGACGTGGTGCGAGACACAATGAAGCCGCGTAGTTCGCCAAAGGTTCCTGGCCTAAGGGGCATAACGCGCGCCCGAGACAGCACGGCGGTTTTGCGAAAGTGCCGGTACATGTCGTGGCACAGCTGAAGATTTGCGTCGAACTAGGAACCAAATAGAGCAAATATGCCACTAATTTAAAAGTCAATTTTATGACAGCTCACGAAAAACGGGCTGGGTTGGAAGATCAATTAACATATATCGGCGGTTAGTCAGTGATTATGTCAATATAAGAGAAACTTTATTACAAAATACATTTCAGTGTGGTTTGATTGCGGAAAAAGTCTGGTTCCCAAAGGTCTAACAGCATAATTTGTGTTCAAATATTTATTCATTTTCCGAGATATCTTTCAAAATGTTAACGATTCCCATGTTTACCTTAGACGTTTGCTCTTCTGTAAGATTACCCGCCTCTTTACCAGGATCCACTACTTCTATGAACAGAACGTAGTACAGATCTATCACGATAAAATAAAGACATTATTATAAACTTGACCAAAATGTACTACTATCAGAAGTAAAACAAACATTTTCAGCAAAATTAATACCGGGCTTCACCTATGAATTTTTGGGGCAATGGCTATGTAAAAAAATAAATGTAAAAGTTAGACGGGGCGTAACTTAGCTACTTTGATTTTTACCGGTCGCGCTGGGGTCAAAGGTCACGCTCTCTGCGCATGACCAGTCAACAGCCTCCAGCCCAGTCCATGTTTTCACGGTGGCATTCACGGCAGCCGTTATCGACATCATGTTTGTTCTCTCGCTAGCTAAATTCAAGTACTCTCCAGTTCTAAATGTGAATTGAAGAAAATAACTCAGGCCTTTATCTTTAGTATTGAAACTGACATGGCACTATCATTTTATATGCTCCGTAATAAATATCGTCGTTTTTGTCGGCATCTTCATTGTCGACAATCGGGCTCTGTCCCACAACTGACTGTGTCTTAATCAAATCGATCAGGTTACTTTTGCAAGCCAACTCTATATCAAGCACTAAATGCATGATGGTTTCTGACTGCGAACTCACCACGTACTGCAATTTCCTACTGCAGCACTGAAGGACACCTAAAACGTATATGTGAAATTCCAACCATAATGGTAATACCATTACACTCAAACTGTTGGACTCCGATTCTAGTGGCGGGTATGCCTAACCCAATGTAAATACCATGTATGGGTCCAGCGCACCCATCCTAACATTTTCCAACAATATCGAGAACACGATCTATAGGCCCCTACCTGAACTGCATTTGGATGACGGGGCATTTCTCATGGAATCCAACTATTTGGATGATGTCGCCCGAACGGTAGCGGTAGAGACCGGTTCGCGTGGTCTGTACCATTTCGTATTTCTTTCCTACCTCGACCTCGTCGAGAGTGAACGTCCGAGGCTGATCTTCGTTACTGAAAATATGATAGATAGACAGAAGGCTTACTTTGTTGAGGTCGGGGTGAGGCTTAATTGCCTTTTCTTTACATACGTATTCTAAATTTACATTTGTGTAAGGTGTTCCCAAAGAAAACAGTCTCTTTGTGCATTGTATAAATAAATGTGTAACATTATTTATTGTGATATATGGAAAATAATAAAATACCAATACCAATATAGGCAATTACCATCTGAACCAGCAACTCTAAGAAATTGTGCCAGGGTTGTAGTCGAGTCCCTGCAAGTCCTTTCACAAGTCCTTTCGTGAAGCCAGTCACAAGTCCCTTTATAAAGGCAGTCACAAGTAACTGGATGAACAATGACAAAGGAATGCCTTTGTCAAAGCTGATTTGAATAGCTTGTGATTTGAATTAGAACTGAAGGACTTGTGTCGGACTTGCAGGGACTTACAGGGACTTGCAGGGACTTGTGATGGACTCGACTACATCCCTGAATTGTGCGAGTCGAAACATCTTAGGGTTTGTGGTTTTGTTCGGTACAAAATTAATGGTCTCCTTGGGCCAGCTCCTTAAATGAAGAAAACTCCTTACATCAGTTCTTCCGGAATGAATTCGAAGACCGCCATATGGGGCAGGAGAATATATCGAGGTTGGTCTTCATTGATCCACAGGTTGATGCCAACAAGCGCGGCCTCCGTACTCCCGAATTCGACACTTGCGAGAGGAACACCTGCACAAGAATTTTGTTTAAAATAATTGTGAGCACTTCAACTTTTTTCTTTCTTCTGTGTTCAATTTACGCAATCTAAAACCGAAGTCTATTAGGATCAGATTATCTTGATCTTAGCTATTCAAAGACAAATTTTGATATAAAAGAAGTATTTTGATGTACAAAATTAATGTAATTTTGATTTTACGAAAAGAACAAGACGCATTTTTTTAATACAAAAATTTAAAATGTCTTAACTTTAGGGCTTAAACAATAATGGTGCCCATATATGGCGCAATGAGTCTGTTCATGTGGCTTGTATGCAGGCTTTTGATAATGCACATAAAATGGAAATTGATCCTATACCTTTTACATAGCTGTCTTGCAGCTTCTTTCGGAATCCCGATATGTCAATTCCCTCCACCGCGACTAAATGAGGCCAGATCCTCTTCACGATTCCCTCAAAACCTTTCTCGAATTCTCTCCTCAAGTGGGATATGCGGGCCTGGTCCGGCCTGATATAGCCTTGAAGTGACAGGCGAACATCGGAGTCTAGAGGGATCTTGGAGTTAATCCGCCCAGTAGAGAGGTCCTCCAACATCTCCTGCCAGTTGGTCTCTAGAACGTTAAGCGCGCGGTATAGTTGAGTCATAAAAATAGCACACAGCATACCAAGATTGGCGTCAGCGATCGCGAAGAGCATGTGAATGTACGCAGATGTCGTCTCGTCTGAAATAGTGAAGGCTTCTGGGGGTGAGGGGTGCTCGAAGGTGCGTATGAGGTGTCCGACAGGAGGGCCGTAATAGGTGTAAGGAGCGACAGGGTAGCCTGCTTTGGTGACCGAGTGTCGGGGGTGGGTGTAAAGAAAGCAGCGCTTCTGCACCGGGCTAGGTCTGCTGCTTCCATTGTAGATCGACAAGCGTTCGATTGTCAGGCTAAGGGTATCGCCGGAGAACAAGAACTTTGCGTAAGGAAGTTCCTTCCCTACTCCGGTGGTTCCCGATGTGACGCAGAACCGCACGGGCTTCTCGTCGAGAAAGACGCCTTCCTCGCCGTCAGCCAGCCGCTGGATGTAACCCTTGAAGTGACCGTACGTGGTAAGAGGATGCTTCTTGCGTAGGTCTTCCACTGATCGGATCTCTCCAAGACGGTTCTTGATACCGTACTCCGTCTTGGCATGTCGCCTGGTCAGCTCTCGGATCAGATCTTCCTGAGCTTCTCGCGGATGTTTCCACATGCGGTTGGCTTTTGCCAAGATGGATGGCGTGGCTAGTTGTTCACCCTGGTGCCATTTGTACGACAGAAGAAGGCTGGCGAGAGTGTGGCTCTCGGAGCATCGAAGAGTGGCGATGTGGAAGGCGATCAAAGAAGAGATGAGGAACAGAACGGCCACGGCCCCTGATTTGAAACAGCACCCATAAATATGCAATTAACTTAACTTCATCACTAACCCACTCGAAGCGTATACACATGTACATATATTTAAACCGGCTAGTGGTTTTTCACCTTTAGAAACATTTTAAAACCCGTGCTTCGTGAGGGCGCTTTGTGCAAGAGGCCTATTGCGTATATGGGCCCACGCAATCTGGCTGGGTTATTTTTTTCCAGAGAGTCAGGTGATCTTAAATGGGCGAGATCTAGACTCTTGCTTCAAGTTCATGATTTGTTAGTAGTTTTAACAAATCTATGTACATTAGACAAATACAATGTACATGTATATTTCGTTTCAATTACAAAAGCTAGTGATTCTCACGTACGTTATTTACCTTCTGTTATTCGAAGGGCTAAACGAGTCGGATAAAACCAGCAATGATTTAGTAGGACCGCAGCTAGAAAGGAGAATACGATTCCCCAAAGTGCACAACGAAAACCCCACGTCACCGCCATGTTGAATCAAGCCTCGTAGACCCAGACCGACATGCCACAAAATGTTACAAGTTATAACCCAATGTTCTCTTGGTTGCAAGAGACTGTGCAACAATGCCCCCGTAAATTAAAGGTCACATTTTGATAACAGACTAGCAGCTTCTACGGGACATGAATTATGTTGGTCTTGTTTGCTGATCAATTATCAACGAAACATTTTGAACTGTATGATACACAACCCTGGCTTTCGGGGTAGGGGTCAAACTCAGCCGAACTTGTCTGATAAGCTGTGGTAACTGTTTTCGTTTATTAATATTGTATTCAAGACAAAGAGACGTATGAAGTACAAGATTGTTTTTACAGTTGTCCGGATGGCTCAATCTCTGGTTTCATTGAGTAAATATGTTTTTTCATTTGTTAGAAGTTTATACTACATGTAGTGTCATATCCTTCAATCAATCACCCACTTGTAAAAAATACACATTCTCACAAAATATTCAATGCGCTCGACGTGAAACAACAGGTGTTAAAAAAACCATTTGAATGATGCAAAATGTACTCATACTCTAGGTAAAACCTTGTGGAGACAAAATATTTTGCAGATTTGTTTGTTAGCTCATTCAAGACTACATGTAAATGTACATTGTACATGTATTTCTGAAACAAGTTTACATGTACATGTACGTGTATATCTAATGTTACTTCTGTTGAATAATTCTTTTGAACTTGCAAAAAACACATATTCCCACAAATATTCAGCGCACTCAGTGGAAACAGGTTAAAAAAACCAAAACAGAACACTGCCCTGTGTGCACTTGACCAATCACCAATTACATGAAATTTAGCTGTCTGAATGTGGTGATGATCTTTGTTTCTTGTGACGGCGTTTCTTATGTTTGTGCTTCTTTTTATGAGTGTGACGACAACTCCTCTTGACCTCGTCTTTCCCCGGTGATCTGTTCGAGAAAAAAAGATACGAGGTAATGCATGGTCAGTTTATTCGACAGGAATTTCGTCGTGATCCAATCCCTCAGCCTAGGCTTGAATTCTGTCCAATCCTGTGGCCCAGATTCGAATCCTGCCCAATTCCATGGTTTGAATCTTGCCCAATCTCAGCGGCTTTAGGTCTATGGCCAAGGCTTAAAAACCATCCCATCCAATTTTTTCTTAAGTCTCAAATACCAACTGACAGAAACATACATATAGATTCTCCATCTCATCGATGTTCCAGTAATCTATCATCCATACCTTGAAAGCCTGATGTCTGCTGATTTGGACTCCTCTTCACGTTCCCCTGCCGAATCATCTCTGATTGACTCTTTGGGTGAAGGATCTCTTTCTCCATTGTCTGCTGATCTAGTTATATCCTTAAGTCCTTTCATTGTTGCCGTCTTGATCGAAAGCTGATCAGTGTTCACATTATCTGCTTCCATATTATGATCTCCATTTGTTGATCTCTCCTTATAATTACCCTTTGAGTCGGTATTTGTTTTTTTATTTGAGTCTTTGTGGCTAGGTTCAAGAAGTTGAACTCTGTCTTGTTCACTGGCAGGTTTACGTTTCTTTTTAAGATGTTTGGTTTTTACTTGGATATTATTATCGCAGTCAGAGGAAGACTGTTGATCATCCCTTAATCGGCTCGGACTTCTCCCATTCTTTTTCTTTCTCTTTTGTGGGCTAACACTTCGGGACCTGGAGCTCCTAGGATTGCTTGGGCTTCTTGAGTCTCTGTACCTTGATCGACTCCTGGACCTGTTGTGATGCAATGATCGATCTTGGCTTCCTTTTCTTGTTTTCCTAGGACTTCTTGATGAGCGACGTCTGGACCTGCTACCACTCCTTGACCTATGTCTCCTTGATGTCCTACGAGGGCTTCTGCTTTGAGATCTACTACAGGTCCTGGACCTTTTCCTTTTGGTTCTGTCCCGGCTCCCTGATCTGCGACTTCTAGATGAATATCGGGGTCTGCGATCTCGGCTTCTGCTGCGTTCTCTTGATCTATGTCTTCTGTCTCGGCTGCGGCTTCTGCGGCGATGATCTCTACTTCGATCTCTGCTCCGACTTCGCTCTCGATTCCTTCTGTCCTGATCATATCGCCAGCCCCTCTGGCTATGTCCACCCCAGCTTGTCAGCTTCTGGAAGTCTCTATCAGCATCAGCAAACTCACGGTTCGGGTTCTGAAACACATGCAGAAAGTTGCAGTTCTTCCCCCTTGAGCACTTGTTCTGGTGGAACATGCCTGTATTTGATTGGGAGCAAAGTTGGACAACTATAAGTCAACAAATGTCATTCTCTTGAAGCTACTTATGTCAATGTCCAAGTAAAGTTGAGCCGCTTACAACCTTTCAAGTTTTCGAACAGGCTAGGTTCTTGTGAAAGGCTTTAAATGAACGTACCACAGATGGCAGCCTTCCAGCTGCTGACTGGAGTATAGATGCAGGAGAGCTGTTTGCCAGCGTAGAACCTGCCATGGAAAGAATCCCTGGCTTTACTGCTGTCTTCCTCCGTCTTAAACTGGACGTAGACATTCCCACGCAGATGTGGCTCCCAGTTGCAGCAAACCTGTGAAGTCAAAATAACACAAGTGACAATGAAGTTTCAGCGTAGTTGAAGTAGCCAATTACCTTTAGTCCGAGATTGTTTGAATTTTAACGGGGCATTTAAGTTGAAGGGGGAACTGTGGTAAATTTGCACAGGAAGGAATAACGGCGAAATCTTTACCTTGAACTGAACTACACTTCCAAATTCTTTCAACTCGGGCAAGACATCATTGTAGAACTCTACAAATCTCTCGTAAGCATCCCCCTCATCATATTCCAAGGCCATGTCCGTGTCGTATTCATCTCGACGGCTCTGCTCCAAGGTGAAGTCGATGTACATGTGGGGGAAGAGGAGGGTGCTGCTGGTCTCGGGTAGGATGTGGGTGCGGGAACACCTAAAAAACAAAACAATAAAACAAGCAGATGAATGAAAAGGATCATGGAGTGTTGAAACGGATGCTGCTTGACTTTTGTTATGGTTGATCCTGAGAACATATACATGTATTGTAAAGTTAACTTAGTACGAGAGCTACAAAACTTTCAAAACTTTCAAAACCACAACATTTTCAAGCAAACAAAGCAAAACGTTTATGTATACCTGTCTCCAAAGCGACAACCTCCAGTTTTATGGTAGAAGGAGCATGGTTCTTGCTTGGCTTGCGGCACTTGTCGTGGAGCTTCAGGGTTATACGTTGGTCCATCCTTCTTTAAAGATAGAGAGTTACAAAATATAAAAATGATAACGTTTAAGTTGAGGTCTATTAGTGAGAAAAAAAACTCTTTATCTTTCAGTCGTCTTTAGCAGGCTTCATGTCAATCTGCAAACCTGCCCAGAAAAAATAAAATAATTGAGGTCTGGGCTTAATGAATAACCAAGAAGGATTTAAATGAACTACTTAGACAAACAGTACAGACCTTCGGGTTTCTATCTACTCAATAAATAACACGAGTGGGCCATGAGTAACTGGAATTATAACAAATCAAATTTGTAAACCCTACTACATATAATAAAAACCGCTGCTTACCTCGGAGCCTATTTCCTTGTCAAGTTGTTGCAGGACATCCTAAGTAGAGACACATGGGCAATGGAAAGATAATTGTCTGAGAACGACTCTGTTAAGTGGCAAGTTGGCTGAAAATATGAAAGCTTCTTATAGGCTTATAACAAAATATGTATGCTCTTTCAATTAATTTAACCATTCTTTTCAATAAATAACAATTATAATCGGCGTGAAGAAACAAAACGGGATTCATACCAGGGTTAAAGCTGTCAATAGCTTCAAATAATGTAACAAAAATATCATCAAGGTTTACTAAATTGCCCCTAAGTATGTTGTTATATGACAACAGGAACATATTATTCCACATATTCACCTAACAAAATAAAATAAAAATTTTAAAAAGATACATTCTTATGACTTCAAGGAAGAAATCTCCATTGCTTGCGCCGACCAGCTGTTACTGAGAAGTATTGTATCATCAGTTAAGGATAATGACAAAGAAATTACATGTACATGTATAAACTGGTGCAGGAATGACTGAATTACTTCAGTCAGTAATTTTACAGCCAATTTATTGCCCAATTTGGAAGAGATATTACCAAAAATGTTTAAAACATATCTACAGCTTTGGGTGAAATGCAATATGTTTTAGGAGGTCCTCAACACGAAGGGTTGTACAGTTTCTTCCATTGACACGTGAAATTGTGCACCGTAACCAAGTCATTCTGGTGATGTTTAATTGTTTACGGCCATTGGTTTAATTGGTCACTAAAATCAGAATTTTACCACTTCCAACACTATTGTCCTAAAACGAAGTAAAAAATGTGATGTGGTGAAGCCTTAGAGGAAGATTGCTAGAGAAAGGAAAAATGTAACTGTATAATGACAAACAAAACTAGAAATCTTTGACGGTTGGATATATATCATCTGTGCCAGCATCTTGATGCATTGGATTTGCAGCGTCACCTCAAGTTCTCGTTCCTTCTTGCTTTGGCCCCGGTTTTCCTGCTTCTGTCTCGCCTCCCATTCCTCCTGGATGCGTCGCTATAGAGACAAGAAGAAAGCAATGTCAGATGTCAAAGTTATTCCTAAAAATTGCTGTTAGCTTTTGATTACATTTGTTTAAATAAAATCTTGTATTTACCTGCTCTTCCAAGAGTTTCTTTTTTTGAGCCTCGTCTTTCTTATTTTGGATCTCAAAGGTTTCCTGGGCAAGCCGTTCTCTTTCCAGCCATGCTTCATGGGCGATCCTCCTGAAACAAACGATATCACGACATTGTACATCTTCTGTTATTAAATACGCATGTGCCAAGAATGCAGACTTGTTTTCAATTTGTCTTGTGATTTGACTTGCAAATGACTTTCCGACTACTTCTTTATCATGGATGAAGGAATTCTTCACACTTGTGTACCTTTCTTTCTCCTCTTTCTGCTCTTGTTCTTGTTCTATTTCGGTGAGTCGTGCTGTCTCTTCCGCCGAGGGTTCTTCTTTGGGTGGTGCACTTGTTGTCTCTTGTTCCGCTTGGAGCTTTGCTGCAGCTTGTCGCAAACATCTTCGCTTTTTCTTCTTCAGGAGCGCCTTGTACTGCTTGTGGCTGGAGATGAATGGAGTAAGACAACTAAACAAATAAGCCATGTACAAATAATGCTGGTTTGTGAATAATGTTCTTTATTATTAACGACAACGTTGCTCATTATAGTACTAAAGAATAATTTTCTGTCCCGACTACTACCATTGTTTGTACCATGATGTATCATGATGTACAACTTGTCTCACACATTTGGCATGTGTCAATCGCATCAGTCTCAATTCACATCCATATATATGCCATTGCCAGACATTCATAATCACACACCTATATTTTTTAGAACCATGTTGTGTTAGCCGTATATAACCAAGGAAGGCAGCAAGGCAAAAAAATATACTAGGTCTATTTATTTGGGGGTTGTTTGCGAGGCCAACAATTATCTTGTTAATTAGGTCATTTGATCTGCGCATATGATATGGTATCCAAATTGCAATTGAGCCTCTCGTGGTTATCCGGCTAAGAGAAAAAAGACCTCTCGAACTAAAGCTGTCAATCATGACTTCGGTCCATATACGACAACAACACAGTACAGCGGCCTCCCAGTCCCAGCCATCAAGTTTCATTGCACGTACGTACGGGCGACGACGGTTTACTGCGCTTATGCATGGCAACAATAAATCCACGCCTCATCAAGCGAGTAAATTTAGATTACATTTCATTACGTTTACAAGAGATGGACGACTAAATTAATATAACATAATCATAAAAGAAACGCCTATATGGTGTAAGTTATACTGAACAACAATAGAAATTAAATAAAAACTCCAAAATATAGACAAACTTCTGCACCTCAACTTTTTCGAAAAACTGCATTCTTCGTCCATGTTGAAAATAGCGCCTCCAACGTTGACCATAAATGCGTGTTTGACTGTTTGCGCATAAACAACGCTGTATCCTCCCGCCAGTATGTAAAGTAGTTAAATACTGCCATTTGTTTCGTTTAAAAAAGTTTGAGACTTTCTGTAATTGACGTAGCCATAAGCTTATTTTAATCAGTTAATGTACATTTGTATTTTGTGTGTTTCTGGTGTCGTTTGGTGGTATTCTTGTAGCATTTTGCAAGAGAGAAGGCGTAGACATATAAAACTCTTTTGTGACAAGGTTTTCAATCGCAGAGCCAAATTTAAATTAAAATGTTTGCGTAAGCTTTATTAAAATTAACCGCAAAATCAGTGGAAGATAACATTGGTAGAATCACTAAAGTAGACGATTTTCCAATTAGTGCATTGTGTATGACGTGATTTAGGTGAGTGTTGAACTTATCATATAAATATGATCTTGATCGTTGTTTAATTTGACAGGACAAGTGCTAAATATACGGTTTTCACTCAGAAATACCTTACCCAGTTACGCTATTTAAGTTTTGGCCTACTGAAAATAAACGGTAGGCCTGCGCTGTTATTTTATTTAAATGTTCACACTGTTGCAAGTGAGATATCGTTGTCATACAGTCTTCTTATTATTAATTTGCATCTATGCAGATCTCTGTCTTGTTTTGTTATACCAAGTTAATTGCTTGTTCGTTGCTACTACTATGAATTGCTACCGGACTTTGGGCCTACTGAAAATAAACTTTTGATACTAGGGCCTGCCCTATAATTAGGTTAAGTTTATTTCAAAAGTTGTTTAAATTGATTGATTTTGACCTTTGCATACGCTGCTACTTGATTTTGTTTCTTCAGAAAATGGCCTCCGACTCAGACAGCCTCAGTGGAATTGAGCCTTTGGACAGCACTGCCACGTCCCCCCTCCTCAATGCAACTCCTGTCTCCATCTATCCTGACACCATCTCCCCTGTCAGTCAGCTGACCAGCCTTCGCGCATCTCTGATCCAGTCTAGTAGTACCCTCCCCAAGGGCAGTCATGACAAACAAGGGAGTAATCTGGAGAACAGTCCAGAATTTAGACTAAGCAATATGTCGACGTTGACTCAGTCATCCATAGAGAAGCACAATATGTCACACCATAACTCTGGTACGTCAGTGGATGCCGTTTGGCAGGATCCAAGATTATATCCTGGTTCTCATCACCTTGATGGCAAGAAGGAAGCTTGGGTCAAGGGGAAGTCCTCTCTGCCCAGTACCCCTTACTCTAGTAGACATCATGACCAGCAACCTCAGAGGCTTCTTGCCACTGCCGATCACAAACTTGCCTCTCACTCCCCGACCCACCGAGAGTCTGGCGTAATGCAGGACACGTCCAGGCACTGTCGCCAGACCATGCCGGCAAACAGGCAGCTTTTTGATAGCCAATCAGCAAAGACAACATCTGCATCAAAGGAAAGACAATCCTATTCCAGAAGGGAACAGCCCACTCTGAATACTTCCTCAGAAAGCAGAGAGTTTGTTCATCACCACGACAGAAGTGTCGATGAGCCAGAGCATCTTTCTAGAGGGATGGGTAATTCTCACGATGCAAAGCTTTTGCAAAACTTTCACAGCGCCGACGTCAGACAAGCCACGACTATGAACTGGAGTCAAGCAAGTCATCAGGAAGCAGACAGGAGTAACGCAAATTCTCGCAAGAAAACTCAGCAAAGTCAACACCGCGATTATCCTCGGAAAGCAAGGGTAACTTGAGGCTAGTTTACATGTAGCTCCTGAAGACAGTTGGCTTTGTAACTATTGTTACTAGCTAAATTATTACAACGTATAAATGTCTACTGTGTGAGTAGTATGTTACTTGAGTATATGAAACTCGAAAAAAACCATCTTTATTAAGGGTCATTAATTTATCTTTGCTTTCACTTTTTGTGTGTTTTTTTATCAACAGGTTACAACAAGTGCTGAGAAAAGATTCCCAGAAATTCAGGAAATGGAAAAAGTGCGGCGGAGTTTGTATCACATGGTTAACAATTCCATGGGCCGACCACCACTCGGTAAGAAAATGCAAACATTGTCGCCTACGTGGTTGTGGAGTTGTAGACACAACGCACTACAACAAAAATGCTAATGTCTCATTTTCCAATATCTCGTATCTCCAACTTAGAGCGGGACAGCCTGGAGTCTAAGGAGAGCATTGGAGAGCTGCTGGCAACCAACCACGGCAGAAATGAGGGCGGGCTTCCCAGGGAATCATTCGACAGTGCCAGGACAGAGTCTTTGCTTGGGTAAAAGTTGAAACTGGAGAAAAATGTAATGATTTTTTTTTTCAAACTTCTTCAAAAGACGTACATAACTGTGTGTCGGATACTGTTACTCTCTGCACATGATAACATTTGGTCAAAAGTAATCACATATACATACAGTATTACAGGTTTCACTATCTGGGGACAATTGTTTTATTATTGTTGTAAAGTATCTTGCCTAAGGACACAAGTATTGATTTGAGATCCCTGTGCATTGTTCTATGTGTTAATGGATCCCCTTTGTGAAGTTTTAGCCTCTAGTTCCGACAAATTATGACTTTTTTCCCTGCTGTTTCAAATAATATATTTTCTTCTATGCACAGGCCCCAAGCTTACCAAGACGTCTCCCCTCTGGCAATGGACAGTGGTTTAGGACTGTCTTCCTTGCGGAATCTGAGCAATATTCACGTGCAGGCGCCACGTGGCTCATCCAGAGATGGAACGCTGTTTGCTGAGAACCAGATGCTGAAGGATAGCGTGGAGAAAGAACGCTACAGGAGAAAGGTGAAGCCGGAACCCAAAACCTGGTCTAATATGGACAAATATAACAATGATCAGACACTTAGATCTCAAAAAAATAGAACAGGGTTTGAAACATTTCCTAATCACTAAGGAAAAGTTACAAATTAATAAGACTGGATTAACAAAAACTCACCTGGATGTTTTAAAATTCACCAGAGGAGCTTTGGATGTTTTGCATCTTCGAAGAATGTAGAGCCCACTATTACTTAAGCCAAGCCACTTTAAAGTGGTAGATTTTGAAGGCCTGTTTATTTTAAGCTTTTTTTTTTCTCCGACAGCATTGTGAGAAACAGATCGGTGATGTACAAGCCAATCTGCTTGAGACTCAACAACAGCTGGCAGTAGCTGTCTCCACAGATCGCAAGAAAGATGCCATGATTGAGCAGCTAGACAAGGTAGTGCTTTTTTAAGATTCCTTCCTGTTTAATACAACCCATGGCATTTTCAAACTGCGCAAGATAAGTGTCGTCAGGATAGAGCAGGTGGGTGAGTTTATGCCACTTTTTCTCCTTGGAATTCTTTTTTTGTAAACACACAGTTGCTTATACCCTCTCCCTAGAGTGCAAAGCCTCAAACTCGCATTAAAATGCTGCTCTTCATGTGTAGACAATCTCAAGACTTACTGCTTTTTAAAGAAGTATCAATCTTTATTTTTGTCTTGCAGACACTGGCCAGGATCGTTGACGGTTGGAGGAAACAGGAACATGACAAGAATGAAGCTCTTGAGAGACTGGCAAATGAGAAACAGGACATGGCTGAGGAGATCGACAAATCGAGAAAGGTATGCCACAAAGAAGTGAAAATTGAAACCACTCGCAAATGTTAATTGCACTTTTTTCTTCCGCGTATCGTATGATTCTGAAGCAGTACATGCTTGATTAAGTGTGACTTATTTTAACTTTACAGGCTCTTGACGAGCACCAGAATGAGCTGGATCGGGCCAAGGAGAAACTGAGCAATGAGCTGCAGCAAGTACTGCAGCTACAGCGAGACACTGTCTCCAAGGTAGGCAGGCTTCCGCCATAGAGCCGGCAATTTTTAAAAAAGATCGTGAAATAATTTCCACATGAGAATCTCTATCACATGGTTTCAAAATTTACAGTTGGTGTCCCTTCAAGAAGACCACTCAAAGGTCAAAGATCAGCTGGTCTCGGAACGGAAGCTGACAGCGCAGGCCCAGCATCAGAGAGACGGTGCCGTCCAAGAGAGCCATCGCTTAGACAAACAAGTCAAGCAGGTGCAACACATGCTGGCAGAGGTATGGCAAAGTACAAAAGGGCTCTGAAAAGACAATTGCGTTTCAGGGAGTTACAGCCCAATTATGCCAGCCATGTATGTTAGGATGAGTAAGCCATAGTAAGTTAATAGGGCTTTGTGATTTGCAGGAACGGCAGCAAAGCCAGACTATGAGGAAGGACTTTCAGGAGAGGATTAAGCTGCTGGAGAAGAATCATCAGCAACTGTTGGAAAAACAAAAGGTAAAAGTATATTCAATTTTTTTTTTCTTAAATTTATAACACAATAGTAAAAAACAAGGTATCTTATAAGACACACAGTATTGACTAAAGCTAGGATCTCCTCGAAGGTGCTGTGATAAGCGTGGCTTTTAACCAGTTCGCGCCGGGATTATTTTAACATCGCCGAGCCGACAGGCGGGATTATTTTTAACGAAACTCGATCCGAAGCGGGTTCAGGCTGATAGTGCCGGGAAGCACACCCACGCATTTCCAGCCTTGCTCGCTGCTGACATACATTTCCGAACTTGAACCTCGCGTGTTTATACGTCATCCGTTTTGAATTTGGGGAAATGTTTGCGTTTATATACGTCATCCGGCGCGAACTGGTTAAATCATATGTTCTT
This sequence comes from Crossaster papposus, assembly GCA_037893245.1. Classification (NCBI taxonomy): domain Eukaryota; kingdom Metazoa; phylum Echinodermata; class Asteroidea; order Velatida; family Solasteridae; genus Crossaster; species Crossaster papposus. The sequence continues at coordinate 360,045 of JBAIAA010000295.1, read as the reverse complement.
CAGACTGGAACAAGTCCTGACTGTAGTAATTGTTCCGGCATGTTTTTTCTTAATACAAACAATTACATTAACCCAGGCATCTTGCATTTGCAATTAATTGCTCTTTATCTACAATTTTGTTAGGTTCAAATTACAGAAGAGTTGAAGACCTCTGAGCTGTTGTCTGCCAGGCAGCAAGAATTGGACAAGCTAAAGACTGAATTGGATGGTGCGACAAAAGATAAGGTCAGACAGTGTATCCAAAATTGTATTTACCTTATTTCACTTCCTACCTGAAAAGCAATCTAGGAGTTTCCTCCACCCACATCTAAACTGAATCTTCATCCTCTTCCAGGTTTCTTGACGAGCATCCAACACGATACCTGTTAACTTTAAGGAATCTCTCTTTTTTTTAGGAGAACATTCGTCTGGAGGTGAGCCTCCAGCAGGCCAAAGCAGAAGCCGCCAAACAGAAGCTGATGGCAGAGTGGCAAGAGAAACTTGAAAGGCTTGTAGATGATCGGATGCGGGAACTGCAGCTACAGAGCAGCAAGACAGAATCCGAGCTGAGAGAGTCTCACCGCAGGCAAATTAGTGAGCTTCATGATCATCACCAGAGCCAACTGCTGTCTCAGAGGTCCTCGCATGCCCAGGACCTTGCCCAGAGAGATAAGAAGATACACGATCTGACTCAACAGTATAAGACTAGGTATTTAAAAACTGCAAAAAAAAACATGGCAAAAGTAACATTTCATAAAACATCTGTATATGTCTAATATCTTATTTACTTGCTTCAGGTTGGAGCAACATCATCAAGACATGGTACAAATGACTCAACGTCTTAAGAAGGCACAGCAACAGAGGTTGGTAATGTTATTGCGCTCTTGTATTTGTTTTGTAAGAAGAGGGCACTTACTGTAAGGTCCAACCAATTCTATTTTCTGTAATTTAGGATCTTTCCGTGGTTTCTGACAGAGTGTGACTGTTCTTATTTCAGGTCCGTTCTGGTCCAGAGGCTTCAAGGTGTCCAGGTTTACTGTACTGATGTCTTATCTCAGATGACAAGTGCCTCACCGCTCATTAAGGTAACAACTTAAATGTGTAAACCAGGGGAGCTGCCGAAGATGGATATTAGTCCCTTTTGTGCACGGACTCGTCATAGGACAATGTGAGGCTGAACTGTCGAGACAATGATGGACTCGAAAGAGTTGTTCCTGTTGTAAAATTAATTTATGACATTTCTGAAAGAATCATCAAAGGCTGTTTGTAGACTTGAAAACTTAATCATACATGTATCTGTCATCAGGAGCTAAGCTCTGGGATGAAGGCTGCAATGGGAGCAAGCCAGACACCAACTGCACCGTTTACTACTGATCAGTCAAAGCGGGCAAAGGAAACCAGACCACAGGATAGCCCCATAACCATCTCTGTGTCACCAAAGAGGGGTGTTGGTGTTGGGGCTGGCAATCTGGAAGATCACAAACAAGGTACAAATATGTGAACCACATTCCCTTGCAGGTGCTGTTTGTTTGGCTTCCTTCAGTATATAGCTGGTACACAGGAGCCAACTCAACAGTGACAATTAAAGCTCAAACAACGTAAACGTCGCCTTGAGTGGATGGAGACTATTTTGGCACACTATATATAGTTCTTAGCAGCGCCAAGAAATCAGGCCTAGACATGTCATAGGTTGAGCATTGTTTTTGTTTTTTCAATTTAGAGCACGAGGATGGAGATGGTCAAGAAGACAACACCTTTCATCTCCCTAACCTCTCCCTGGCAACCTCCACCGCATCCCAAAGTCCTCCCTCCAACAACCTGTTCAGCTTCCTCCCGGATACCTCCTTCAAGCCCAATTCTGGCGACAGTGCCTTTCCCGAGCAAGATGCAGTCAGCATGTCAGAATTCTTTAACATAACTGCTGTCCAAGACACAACTGATGATAGGTTCACTTTACTGAGTGATGGAAAGGTGCCAGATAGTGGGATACAGACACAAGGAAACTCCTTTGTTTCCTTCAAGATGCCAAACAGGATGGAGAATCATGCAAAGAGTGTTTTACATGGAAAGCTTCAACAACCTCAAGGATTTCAATCCATATCTGTTCCAAGACCTGATGCAATTTCTTTATCAGAGTCGTGGAAGGAACCAAATGTCCTCGGAGACCCCTTTGTAAAGATCCACCCCGAGTACCCATCAGGCACCTTAAAGCAGGAGCAAAGACCCACCCAGGGTACACAGTTCCTCTCTGGTTCTAGAACCAATGCGGCACCTGTCAAGGAGTCATCTCGGAGAAAAGAACCTGCAAACCCTTCATCAGGGGAACACATCCCAAGCCAGGATCTAATTTCAGATGGGCTGCGGATGCTAGAGATGTCGCCTCCGTCAGGTCACAGCTCTCCAATGCGAGATCCTCTCAGCAGTCTGACTGACCTGACTCTGGGAGACATACTGAGAGCAACGGAGGGGGGCTGGGATGGTCTGAGAGAGCAAACCAGGCAAGGTGGACAGGAGGAATTCAGGGAGTTTAGAGAGATTCTACCATCTTTTGATGATACAAAAACCACCAGTAAGTATTAAATTATGATCAGTCAACTTGATTCCACACCTGGCATATTTGCAAGGAGTAGAATCCTCAACTGTACATGACACCGTGTACTTTAAAGGCCACCAATTATCAAGTGCAATACAGGTCCTACCCTCTGGCTCCTCAAACCTGCAAAACAAATGTTCATAAAGGATCTCTGAGGATTCCTTGAACAGCATATTTAAAATTTAATTATCTTGATTTTTTCCCTCATAGATTCAATGGCAGCTTATCCCAGCGAAGATGAAACAGTCAGTGAGTTGGAGTCAGGTCCGATCAACCAAGACAGGTACCCCCTTGTTTTTTTCTTAAATTAAATCTTGGTTCCTTAAGCACTACCTGGAGTTATTGTACCATTTACTCACTCTTTCATGTGTTTTTTGGATTTCAATTACAGCGCCAACATTCTTTTGGAAAGACTCGCTGAGCATGAGCACAGGCAGACGGCACTTCAGCACTATATACAGATGGTGAGCAACAACTCATGGAAACAGTCTCCTTCATCTAGAAACACTCTCATTCTCATATCCTTCGTTATTGTACATGCACTGTTACTATAGTGACCTAACTAGTGACTCATGATTACCTGGATTCCAACCCTGTTGAATGCTTCCCTCCTCAGCTCTTGCAGCAGCCGCCAGGAGGAGCAGCGACGGAATCGACAACTTCTGGAACGGCCATAACCAAGGAAACCGTCAGTACCACCAATCAAAAACAAGGTAGAAAAAGGAGAATACGTGGGTAAAAAAAAACTTTAAGTGTTTGAGATGACATTTTGGACATTGTACATCACAAGTTTGCACCATGTGCTTGCAAGTCAATGTGCACATGTGCCACACATTAAGCTCTTATAAGTGGCCACACATGAGTCAGTGCCGTCTCTTGATCCTCCTCCTAAGCCAGAAGGTCGCACACTTCTTTTTGTTTCAGGCATGACAACTTGGCAAGAGTTGGCTCCCCAGAGTCATAGAAGAGGTCCAAATAGCAACAGAAACTCCAACACGAACCCCAGGGCAGATCAGTTGACGCACATCAAGGGGAACGTTCAGCAAGGCCAGAGATCTAAATTGAGTGGCAGCCTTGGCCCCAGACAAACCACAGACAAACAAGGAAGCAATACAAAACCTAAGGGACAAACAACCTCTCAGGTGAAAAGGCACAATATACAAGTACAGACATTTGTCTTCAACATTCAAATTATGTCTTTTTGGTTTCCTTTTACTTCTCATTATGAGCAAACTGCCATCACTCATTTCAAATAATAGCTGGGATACTGAATTGCAAAAGGCACGGCTACAACGTGGTCGAGTCGTAGGTATGTAAAGGTACTTAAGGCTGCCGCCATACGACCCATGTCTGACCACGGAGCACAGCCAAAGATAGTAATGTTAATCATGACTTCTTTATTTCAACAGCCTCAGAGCACGAGGACTACGAGGCCCACACAGCGAACTGTGTCTGCAAGTAAACCAAACAGGCAGGTCACCGCATCCTCCTTGATGGGTCATAAAAAGGTGGTACGGAAGGGAGCGGTGCGAAACTGAAATCCTGACAAAAAACCTGGGAGGAATCATGTGAAGATATATAGAGACTACACCGAAGTATCGCGTGCACTGAAGATTATGTACTCAGTTCTGAAAATCCAGGAAGACCAGGATCATACTTTAGAAAATTACCAAGCACAAACACAAGGTTTGGCAATAACTTGTGCATTTTATTTCTCATTACCTCATCAACTCTAAACTCCTGTCGATTTTGCCATATAAAAAAAATGTTTCAAAACAGAATGGCAACTTTATTTGAAGCCAGTGTAGTGTGAACTTTAGACTCAATGAACAATGGACCCATTGGCAGTATTGTGCATGTCCGAGTGAAGAAAATTAATTGTGGGGAAGCCCAGTCAGTGAGAAGGTTTAACCAATTATAGGGAACGTTATAGGAGTCCAGTTTGAGGGTTTTGTGAAAACAGTTTTAATTTTAGCAGTTTGTGAGCTGATTCCAGATGCATGTAATACTTTTGTCGGTTTATAATGTAATTAATTGTACAGATAAACAGTTTCAACTTTAGAGAGACTCGATTTTTAAAAGAGTTTCTGCTTTGCTACGAGTAGAATTTGTACATGTATATTAACAGAGTTTGTAAACGAAAATAAACTGTATACCTATATTGTATTGTTCATACAAGTACCTGTGTACACGTTCACGAATAGCGTCCAAATCTTTATTTAATGTGCCAATCATTTAAAACAATTAATTGTTTGCCAATCGTCAAAATTACATGAGAAAAATAAACAGACACTCGAAACGTTTACCAAATGTTGACTTACCAAATATCCAGTAGATGAGTTAACGGATTATCAAGGAATCGAAGTAATTGGCTATACCAATTCGGCGACAGACATTTATTGCAGTGGCACCAGGCTCGCGCTCAGGTAAGTATACCCGCGCACGTACGCACTGCGGGCTCCTTCACCGATAGGGTTACCAAGATGCGCGCGCGCGCGCGCGCGTCTTCTGTTATAACGCGTGCGGCGAGCACGTGGGCGCGACACCACCGCAATTTTTGCTTCAAAAATGTCGGGTGAATTTCTGTATAAAAAAGAAGGTAGGCCTATATGCTACCATCAAGAGGCAAGAATAGATTATACTGACTGTCAACCAGTTGAATTCGATCGTAGACGTACAGCCACCGCCCAAAACAGGGCGCTGGAACACGTCTTCATTTCTTCGAGCTCTCATTGGATGAAACTTGATTGAACAAAGACACGTGTCAGCGTTTTCAAACAAGTCTGCTTAGGTCTATGTCTATGTGTAGTTTAAATTGTACATGTATCATTACAACTGGTCAGCGTCACAATATTTTTACTATAAAATATGAGAACCCATCCATTACACAAAATTGTATATACCACCTTAAAGGTAGGATACACTATTGGTAATTAATTGAAATATCATGAATTAGTGTATTTGGGGAAGGGGGGTTGTATTTTATAGTAAATATCGTTTAACTGACCTGTCCAAAGTTTTGCAATCATGGATGCTGAGAAAAGCCAGAAAAAGGCATTTGTTTTTAACCGGCGTCGGGCAGTTGTTCTTATGCTCTTGTTGTTCTTATGCTCTCGCCGTCTGGCGATCGTATTTCTTTCTTTTCTAAAATTTAATTTGTTTGGAACAATTGCAGGATATCTAGCGCAATCATTTTGCTGGATTCCTACAATCAATATTTACTTTCAAACAAGTAAGATATTTCTCAATAATTTGGTAGTAAACATTTTCGATGTTTGGTGTATCCTACCTTTAAAAAGCATTATTAGACCCCCGTTTCTTTTGATGATCCTACGCTAAATAATTTCTTTGACTCAAAGTGAGACGTTATCAACTTTTGACAAACGCGAATCACATTGAGTTTTAACCCAGTTTGGCGGTATCAGTGAAACAATGATTTGATATTGATAACCTATAGCAAGAGGGCACACGTCAAGTAGCCTTATCACATCCATATAAAATATATTTTTAAACATGTATATTGAAATATTTCGTCTGAAGTCCATTCTCCCGAATTGCTGAAGTTTTACAGTCAAAATGGCGTTGACTTGGAGTGTTCGCTGTGCATGTTTCGGAGTCGTCTTCTCGCTCCTTGCAGCGGTCCTATTAAACCACTGCTTGTCTTCTCATTCTCATATTACTTTCCGAGTAATAACAGGTATAACTGATCTAGAATCAAGTTCTGTAGTGTTAAAATCTTGTTAACAAGTTCAACACTTTAACTACACTACTGTGATTTTACCATTAGCCTATATATTGCGCAACTGGATAACAACATAATATAAGCAGAGTCCAGCAGAGTCCAGCATACTCCTACCAAAACAGTGATTTAAAACTTTGTTTCACTAATTGTGCCGATGTATCAATAACATTTTGAATATTTGATTTAATATATTGTTTTATCAGGTGCCGTGGCCGTTTTGTTCCTCCTCTCTTCCTTGTTCGCCTTCCACATATCGACTCTTCGATGCTCCGAGAGCCACACCCTCACCAGTTTACTGCTGTCATACAAGTGGCACCAAGGCGAACGACTATCCACGCCCTTTGTCTTGGCAAAGGCTAATCACATGTGGAAACATCCGCGAGAAGCCCAGGAAGATCTGATCCGGGAGTTGACCAGGCGACATGCCAAAACAGAGTACGGTATCAAGAACCGTCTTGGAGAGATCCGCTCTGTGGAAGACCTCCGCAAGAAGCATCCTCTTACCACGTACGGTCACTTTAAGGATTACATCCAGCGGCTGGCTGACGGCGAGGAAGGTGTCTTTCTCGACAAGAAGCCCTTGCGATTCGGCGTCACTTCGGGAACCACTGGAGTCGGCAAGAAGATACCTTATGGGAGATTCTTGCTCGAAGAAAACACCAGGTGCGTGGAAATCAGGCGTTTGGCTTTGTATAAGAGCACTCTTCGGCCAAGCCCGGTCCAAAAACGCTGTTTCATTTACATCCATCCGAAATGCTCCTTCACCAAAACCGGTGCAGTCATTTCTCCGTATGCATTCATCAGCCAGAAGGACAAAATGCGTTTGTCTGAGTACAGCTCCCCTCCTCCGGCCTTTACTATCACCGATGGGCCTTCTGCCGTCTACGTTCACATGCTTTTCGCGATCGCCGACCCCAATCTGGCTCTGCTGTTTTCCATGTTCTCTCCCCAAATGTACCAAGCTCTGGCGTATCTCGAGACTAACTGGCGAGAAATGTTGAAGGACCTCTCTACTGGGCAGATCAACGCCAAGATCCCTCTAGACCCCGATGTGCGCCGATCCCTCCAAGGCTATCTCAGACCGGACCAGGCCCGCATATCCCAGTTGAGAAAGGAATTCGAGAAAGGATTTTGTGGAATTGTGAAGAGGATCTGGCCTCATCTCATCGCAATCGAAGCAGTCGACATATCTGGTTTTCAGAGGAAAATTGAGGAGAAATACAGTTCAGGTAAGAGCATGTTTTTCCCGACCCTGGTAATGACTGAACGCAATAACTTGGCCTGTACAAGTTTAGGGTTCCTCCTGTAGAGATGACATAACATTTTTCCAAATATCTTAATAGTCATAATCAATGAATTCAAAATTAAAAAACATTCAAAAAGGGTATTTTCCAATGTATCTCCAATACACTGTCCACCTGCCAACCAAACATGGTCCCCAACGGCCAACTAAAATTGTCAATGAGAAAAGTGACAACACAGCATTGCTTATACATTGTATTTATTAATCCCTTTGAATTCAGGAGCCTAATTTTGTTTGTGGCGAGTTATTTTGTAGCAATGTATCATTGTCAAAAATAAAACGAAACCCCCCAAATAATAATTATAACAATAATGAATAAATGAATAAATGGAAAAAATAACAAATAAATAAATAAATATATAAGAAAATGTTAAACAAATAATAATAATAAATAAATAAATAATAAATAAATGATAAACTCAATAGTTCTTGACTTCTGTCTTGATTTTTATGACTTTTGGGCAGATGTTCCCTGTTTCAGCTGGGCCTATGGAGGTACAGAGGCTTGTCAGGTCTCTATCAACATTTGGATTCGCGAGAAAGAGCCTCGATATGTCTTCTGTCCTCAAATGGCAGTCTGTGAGTTCATCCCAGTGGAACACAGGTACAGCCAGGGGTTGGAGGTATATCCTCGCTTGTCATTAACCTGTTTGTGATTTACTGGGAACCCTCCTTGTCCTTTCAAATTCCAACTACGAGTAGACTCCACCAAACCCTTCTGTTAGAGTTCGACTGGGTGGGGCTCGTTAGGGTTAGTTATTGATATTTGCCGTTTTCCGTTTTTTTCCTGTAAAATTTGCGACGATGTGAGGCGACCAGATATGCTAGATGTAACCACTTCCTCACCCACTTCTTTCTATCTCCAGTTTGGACGAAGACCCTAAAACTCTCCTCATTGACGAAGTGGAGGTTGGTGAGAAATACGAACTGGCGTTGACCACGCGCTCCGGGCTCTACCGCTATCGGAATGGAGACGTCATCCAGATTGTGGGATTCCACGAAAAATGCCCAGTGATGCGCATGCTGTACAGGTAGGAATAACTATAACAGTAACTATAATAAGCGAAACTAGGTGGCCAGTAAATTGCTCAGTACATTTTGGAAAATAAACCAATGTAAGCCTGGAAGGTTCAATAGGGAATGGTTTAGCGGCTAGTTGCTTCCTGTGAATCGTAACATCTGAATTGTGGTTTAAGAAAGCCACTTCTTTCCTTGGCACTTTTGAGACGAGTACCTCCACTTACGAAAGTAGGCTACGTCCTATTACTCTAAACGCCGAGTAGGAACAAAACGATCTTAGAGATAGACGGCGCAACCGCAAACAATTCAAAAGGAACCAAACCAACCTAGCCTTGCTTGCATTACTCATTTTCGCAGGACAGGGGAAGATTTCAACCTAGTCTACGAGAAACTGAACACCCATGTTATGGACGCTGCCATAAAGGCGACCGTTGTCAGCTGGTCTGGAGTTAACTTGGTTGACTGGACCTGCGCCGAGAGTCCTGTCTACGATCCTGAAAATGCCGGTAAGCTGTACAACGACAAACGCTTTGCCTACAAATTAATAGCAGACAAAGTTCTTGAGACAAACATTTTTTGGAAATTTCGTCTTTCAACTGGTTATTGCAGAGCTGTTCTACGTTGTGTTCGTCGAGGTTGATCCTGGCCAGAGGGAGCTGAACGTTACCACGGAGCAAAGATCAAAGGTAAACAATCAATAAAGAACACGCAATTAATTTCTCGGCAATTTACAGTTCCAACTTTTCAACAATCAACGAAAGCTTTAACTCGTCTCCAAATTTAAATATTTAATCTCTCAGTTTTATCCTGACATGGATGGCAAGTGATGTGTAAAACACTCGTCTCAGTTCAGTTCAGTTCAGTTCACCCATAGAGAAAGGAACATGTGACCCGGATTCAATCAATCCCGGCTTGGACCGTTGATTATGTCCTGTGTCCCGAAGTGGTTTTCTCTGGCTTTTCTCCGGTTATCCTCCCTCCGCAAAAATCAACATTTATTATACTGGGCTGTGCTCCTTGGGTGGTATGGCCGGGCAGCCAGGGGCCGCCTTTACGTGTCGACTAACTCGCCCACGTTGTAGACGCATCCTGAATTATCACCGATAGAACATACTCATATGATGAAGTAAATAATGAGGCAGTCTTGCAAAAAATAAACCCATTGTAATTACACGCTCCCCCCCCCCCCCCCCAAACAAAAAACAAAACAAAAAAAAATTCTTCCTGATGTTTAGTTTGATGAAGAGCTCCAGCAAAGTCACATCTACTACAAAAGCTTGCGTGGAACCGCCACCATCTCCCCCGCCCAATTCCACATCGTCAGGCCAGGCGCATTCCAGGAGCTCCGAGATTTCATCTTGTCTCGCAGCACGGCTTCACTCAACCAGTACAAGACGCCTCATAAGCTGCGGAGTCACGAACTCGTAATGTTGATGATGGATCATGTGGCAGAGACCAATTAGGGTGGATATACGGTTGACAGACAGTACGCCTCAAAAACTGAGAAGGTAATACGGCAATTAAAAAAAACATTAACACATGATGGTTACAAGTTAAATCAAACCAAAAGTCAAAACAAATTGTACAGCGTGCACGTCATCGAATAATCAGAAAAAGTTAACATTCAAATGGCAACTTGACGTGTTTAACGCTTTTTGAACTCTTGGTGGCAGCAAATATAGGCTACCCTTTTAATTTTATCGCGCTAATTTGCCATACATGCATGACATCAGATACAGCAAGTTAACTTACTGCGTACGTTTTATTCATTTTCCATGTGTACATAATATCAGATAAATTGCTACGGTAATGTTTATCATAAGCCCCCAAAAATAATCGCCCACCCAAATTATCGCCCACCATTAATCGCCCACCCAGGTGCATGTTTAATACGCCAACATTTACATGTAGGCCTACGTCCTATTCAGTTTTAATATACCCAGTAAGGGGTCATTATTAAGCGGACACCGTGATTAATTTGCCACCTTACTTGCATTGCGTGATCGTATTCAGTGTAATGGTTCGTTCGTGAATGGCTAATTAGTTTACAATCTGAAAATTACAAGAGAGATGCCGTTGTTCCTTAATGATGCATCGAGCTAAACCGCAGATAAGCACTGAAAAGGGGGAAATAATATTATGCGATTCTGTTGTGGTGCGACACAACTATAAGGCCTATACATGTATATTGTATTGTGAGGGAAGCGCAATAAGGATTACATGTATTTTCATGGAACAAACACCATAAGATCGATTCATATTAGCATGTACATGTACAGGACGATATTATAACCTATCAGTCAAGTACACGACCTAAACGTTTCTATATTCCATTTCCCCCCCGAGACATGGAACCATACTCTCACGACAGTATACCGCTATCACGTGCTTATTTTCATGCTTGTTTTATCCAATCAAGCATGTCTATTTCCTTTAAAACCGGTACGGAATGACAATTTAATAACACTTAAACAAATCTAGACGTTACTTTACGGCAGGCATCGAGGGCGACAGTCATCATGTCAGACCAAGCTCCTCCAGCACGCTTTTGTTCACCTCAGCCTCCTATAAAACAGGGAAAAAACAGGAGAAAAAGACAACCTTTACAGTAAAACAATGCACAACTACTAAACGCAGATATTAGTAAGGTCATGCATGTAAAAGTTCAAAGGTCAAACATTATATTCATTTGAGCCCTTATTTTGATCACTTGGCATTTTAGTAAAAATCTGAACTAGCATATATTGCCGTTTTCCAATCCCCAACTTATAGGTTCCGTCTCCACCGCTAAACTGCATAAACAAAGCCAAAGATGAAAAGAAGCCGATGTTTGGAAAATGGCCCAGAAATAAAGTGTTTATGATGTGCAGAAATTTAAAAGGTATACAGGTGAAGGGTGAGGATTCAGTTACTTAAAGCCCAGTGAAAGGACGCTGGCATACAAAATAATTCAGCTACCCTCGCTGGTCAACTTATACTTCAAAAGAAATAAAACGGAGATTATATTTGCATGGTTAAGTTACACCAAAACGAAGGCTATATTTGGGGTGAAGTAGGATTTGACAAAATGTTAATTTCAACACACTTTTCACAAATATGATAATGAATGTCAAATTACCGGTCCATGAAATAAACTTCCTTTCAATAGATCGTGTTTATTAAATTATACTTGACATTTTTATTATACTAACATTTAGTGTTGTAAAAGGGTTGACCACTAGATTTCTTTAAAACTTTGAAATGCAAGTCATTTGATAATGTTTTTATTTTTTTTCACAAATTGTGAACCGCATTCAATAATGGTTTCATTAAAAGTTAATATGGTTTCATTCAAATTTAATAATGACTGCAGTTTATAATAATGGAGAAATAATAAAGGTGGTAATAATAAATAAATGCGGTAATAATAAGGCATTTCATAAATAGGCATTTCATAAATATTCTAGTTTTTAATGTTAAATTGAAGCCTGAAATGCCAAAAATCCATTTGAATTTTCATTTCACATTGTTATTAGTTACTATGAACCACATTGATTTTAAAGTGCTTAAAAACCAAACATCCATTAAAACTTGTATAAAACATACACAAGTCCTTCAAATTAGGAGTTGAAGTTTGTGATAATACACTACACAGGCCTTTTCTTACAACTTTACTAAATAAATAACATAAATTCAAACAAAGCGCTTATGGAATGTTTACAGTTGTTACAATAATAAATGGAAATGTCTTAAATTTGTGCGAGCTTTAACTATACCAACACATAGATTTGTGATAATAGAGGGTTACATAATTATAATTAGATAGAATATAGTCTGAAAACAAATAGTCCGATTTTTAGTGTTTTACTGATGTTCTAATGGGGTAGAAAATGACTTCAAGGGACCCCTACTCCTCTTGGCATTCGTTTCCACAGGACAGAAGAGTAGCTCATATTCGCTCAGAATTCAAGAATGCAGTGCTCTACCGACAGAAAGTTCTCAGGCCAGTATGTTGGGTCACTGAATTTCTCCAAAGATGACAATTTCTTTTTGAAAAGAGGCCTTTTAAAAGATTGTTTCCTTGACTTTGTTACGGTTGTTCCACCTATAAGAACACATTCACTCTCTCTCATTTACTAGGCTGCTCTTAAGATTTGTACATTGCGCCTGGTTTCTTAATGCATCCGATAGAGGTGCCTCAGCCATAACAGAGTCTCCAGGAGTTTTTTTCCCCCAGTGGGACAATGGTAGAGGCAAGCTTTCGTGCATGCCACTACAGGAACCCCAGTTGTTCTAAGGCAGCGACGGTAGCCTGGACTTCCTAGGAGAGGGGGGAAGAATGAAATGACGGAGGGATGATGAGCGAACGAAAATGTTAACAAGCTTGGAGAGGATGGAAGGAGGGGTTCTGGAAGGGTGGTAGCAGGGGTGGGGTGACAAAAAGTAGGGCTAGGGGTAAAAAGAGTGGGAGAAGGGGTTGGGGGAGAAGGTTATTTTGGGGGAAAGAATGGGTTTGGGGAGGGGTTGGGGTTGGAGACAGGGTTTTGGGCATTTGGGAAAGGTCAGAGTGGGGGTTTGAAAGGGTCGAAGTTGGAGTGGGGGTTGGAAAGGGTCGGAGTGGGGGTTGGAAAGGGTCGGAATGGGGGTTGGAAAGGGTCGGAGTGGGGGTTGGAAAGGGTCGGAGTGGGGGTTGGAAAGGTCGGAGTGGGGGTTGGAAAGGGTCGGAGTGGGGGTTGGAAAGGGTCGGAGTGGGGGTTGGAAAGGGTCGGAGTGGGGGATAAGAAGGGTCAACAAGCATAGACAAGCACAGCTGGACAAGCTACAACTCCATGCAAAAATGTTAAAGCAAGTGAGCAAGGTTTAATAGGCCCATCTCTTTTAAAATCCAATCCGAGAAATCGACAAAAATTACTTGAATATTAGCAAACCCTTCTTAAAACCAGCCAAAAAGCAAAACACATACACAAGCAAGTTAACTGGTGGCACCAGAGGTTTTGAAATCAGACTACAAGCTTAGAGCAAGGGATGAAAGGTGAGCATGCAAACATAGCAGTCTGGATGATGAGAGATGAAGGGAGACACACAGGAACAAAGCAGAGTGCGGAGAAGGCTTGCAGAGTACAAAGAGGATGAAACAGCTACCAAACCCCTCTAAGGCACTATAAGAGGTCTATCCAAATCCTACAAGATACAAAGAAGTGAATTTGATGAGGGAGTGGCGAGGATGATACAGAATTGAGAATGCGGAGCCTAGTAAAGCAAGAGATTATGATCCATCCCTAACACCTACTGCACAATAAACTCAACATTACCTAGCGATCGTACCTAAATTGGTATCCTATTGGTATCTTGCAAGCAACTGACTTTACAGAAGAATTTTCAAACATTGAACTAGGAAATATAGTCGACTCTTGTTAATACAAACTTAACCGGACCTAGCAAAAGTGTTTGTTATATCCGAAATTTTGTATTCAGTGGAGTGATCGGTCCCATTTACTTTGCACATAAATACAAAGTCGGGACTGGGGCCTTTGTTTGCTATAAATTACCAGAATTTGTATAAACAAGAGCCGACTGTACAGTCAAAGAACTGTATAGATAATTATAAAATAATTATGAGGGAATAATGGTGAACCTCCAAAGACCATGCATACAATAATTGTGGAGTAGAGGTGATGACGATCTTGGTAAAAATACGGACATTAACCGATTGAGATTTAACATGTGTACCGTGCCTATAGTGTAGCAAGTTGATGACTGATCACAAATGGGTGGTCAAGTTGCAAATAAGAAGTTTATTTAGAGATATGATGTTGCGTTTAATTTTGTAAACATTTAGCAAATAAGTGGATTGTTAAACGTTTTGATGTTTCACAATTGTGATTGGCAGGAGAAATCAACAATGATTGACATAATAAACAGCAGTCATTGGAAAGTAAATATGTACATGTACCCGATTTTAATCACGTACTGCAATGCTTCTCAGGTTTGTAAATTAAACTGGTCTGAAAATGTAATTCATTTGTTGTACGAGTACATTGTGACTAACTGTATTTCTGGTTTCGTTTAAACATTTTGGAAATTTGCAAACGGAATAAATGTACACGTATTTGGTTAAATGTGTAACATACACTGTACTTGCAAATTTGCAAAAGTTTACATGCAAATATTAAAGTATAACAGTTTTGTAAATTGCCTGTAACCCCAACACTCCCATACCCTTCAATTTAAAAATGATGTTGCACACACCCTGGCGGGTTAGGGCGAAAATAGTTCATATATTTCAGGCAACTAAACAAAATACTGTGCCATTTAAATTCACATTCTAAAATATTTTCTGTGATGTCTACATTTCATAAATCTGCAACTTTAGAGACCTTTTTTTTGCGGACAGTCATTACATGCTTGTGTGCACCATGCTAATACAGGGGAGTTTCCTTAACTTTATTTCATTTCTTGAGAGGAAATGGGTGCACAATTGCTGACACTAAAGGCACCAGTACCTGCATCTCCTGTCCCGGGTTCGAATCCAAGCAAGGAGGTAACAAATGTAAAAAAAAAACTTTTAACACTTAAAGTTTAATCTTAGGCTCCAATGCTGAAACAACTACTCAAGATGTTTGCCACTGTCCTTTTGTACAACCTAATATTACGGTCTCATTTTGATTGATGTTAAACATTGGTGTTTAAGGATAAACATCAAATTATGAGAAGAGAAAACATTTTTTTAAATTTATAATACAACTGCTAAAATCAACAAATTGCACTCTCCACACCAGGGGGGGGCGGAGGGGGGGCCCTTCGAGACTGTGATTGCGCAACGCTGACGTACCGTCCATTCTCAAAATAGGGGGGAACAATTTTCTCACGCGAAAAATAAAGAGTTTTTGGCATCCAATCTTAACATCTTGTCTTTTGTAGTTGTAAAAGGTTGTTATTTACCTTAATTTTTATCATCCAATGACAAAAATTGTATTGAAAATAAAAAAAAGCAGTCGAAAAAATTAAGCGTTGACGTACCGTTGATGCACGTAGAGATTGTGCACAAATACTAAAACGACGTTGACAAATACCTCCCCTAAAAAGGGCAATAATAATCGATAAATTGTGAAAAATCGTGCTTCGAACCCACTCACTTTTTTCCATGGATACGTTTAAAAAGGATGTAGCAGTGATATACTGAATTTTAAAAAAAATCTGCCTGTGAACCCCTTGCGTTTTATCGTGTTGTTTTCGAACGAAAATGGCAGAAAAAGACATCGCCCCAAAACAAATTCGTGTAGATCGTGCCTGTGTACCTGGCTTTGCGGACGTTATATGAATCACTGAATTCGGGGAGCGAGCGCGGAGCAAATTTGTACGTGTTTCAACGGTGCGCTTCGCGGTAGCGATCAATACGTATTTACTGTGTGAGATGTGTGGCTCATGAGCGTGGAAGAACGAATGAGATACATTTCAACGTTGGTGGCGCACTTTGTTGGGCCCCCCCTCCGCCCCCCCCTGCTCCACACAAAGAAGTGGATAATATGGGGTATTATAGGAGATCACGCACAGACGAGCCATAGTGTACACGACAGTCACTACAAAAGTCAAAAGCCACTATCTCTGTCCAAATGAGAGTACCCGATGGCCAGACTATGGACTGGCAATGTCTAGCCTTAACCCTAACCCTGCCAGATCCAGCACAGTGCATCTGTGGTGACTGCTTGACCTTGCTGGACTCTGCACACGAGTCAATGTGGCAAAGTATGCAATCTGTTGCGTCTGGCAGGGTTTCTAGCCAAAATACCCTGGAGGGTTAGGGTTAAGCCATAGCCTTTGAAATTCAACTGCTTTGGATAGTGTCCCAGCCATATCCGCATGTGTAATTGCTGGTCGCAGCCAGGTAATTTACTCACGGTCGATGATACCAGGGGCCAATTTCATAGAGCTGCTAAGCACACAAATTTGCTTAGCATGACAATTTGTCCTTGGCAAAAACAAGGTTACAGACCAAATATTCACCTGATCTTTATTGTTCTGGATTGATATTCAGCTGTGTTTTTGCTTAGCATGAAAAACATGTATAATTTTGGCTGGTAACCTGTTTTTAATGAGCAAGACTTTTTTGTGCTAAGCAAATATTTTTGCTTAGCAGCTCTATGACATTTGGGCCCTGGAGTACCTGTGACTCCTACAATCTTTGGTCTGACAGCCGAGTTTTATTTTTATTTTTCAACGCTTACCTCCTGAAGTAGGTCCTGTGCCTGAATCGCCTTCAAGACGTTCTTCTTGCTCGTTTCCTGGATCTCTCCTCCGAGCATCAGCTCGTCCAGCATGAAGTAGGCCTTCTCAAAGTTGAAGATGATATCCAGCTCGCAAACCTACACAAAACACACGAGGGTTAGTAAGGAAGGTTTGCGGCAACATCATGCGGAAGAATCTCTTTTGTGGTTTAGGAATAGATCGTCTTCGGGAGATAGGCGGGTGAAGTTACAGGCAAAGTTTTAAATCTTACTAGTGAAACAAAGTTTATTGTCGACTGTGCAGAAATTGTTCAATCGGGAGAATCTTTATGGCAATCTGCAGGTCAATAAATCATAAACAATAATTCTAATAAATTTTTTTTTTATTTAAATACAACAAATTTGTTGCAGTGGAATTCCTTTTGAATGGTTTTGAACTTTTAAAACTGTTTTAAAAGCTTTAGTGTTTTAAAAACTTGGGCAGAAACACCAAAGGTTCGAGTTCCCTAAGATTACAAACACAACTTGAGCATGACCACTGTGCAGAGTTTGTCAGCAACTTACACTTCCAAAGTACTTGTCAAGCAGTTCCACATATCTGTGGATGATTTCTAACGTCAGAAGTTCATTGTCTTTATCTTCAACGGCACAGCAGAAGTACAAGCTTGCGTACCTTGGAGGAAACATAAAACCATCCTTCAAATATTGATATGATTTCATTTCTTCTATTAAATCTAGGAAAGTCTGCAGTGAAGTCCTTGGTTTCTATCTTAAACCAGAAAATCAATCATGAGAACATTTTAATTGAGTCTTAATGTAATTTTGAGGCCACATGCTCCCATTAAAAACAAGCCAACATGTACATCAGAACTAGACCGAGTTACTGGCCTCTAGTTATCGCTTTTTTAACATTTGGGCATTATCTCGCGCTACTAGAGGCCGAGCCAGAAGATATTTGAAATCCTATAAGCTCTAGAAAGTGGTTCAAAATGTCGCCATAATCCACACAAATACGTAACAAAATACCTCTTAATCGTCTAAATAACCTTCCATATGTGTCCAAGCTGAGTTAACGAACTTCTAAGGTATTCACGATCAATTCTTGACCTGCAAATCAAGGAAATTCGACGCCAGTTTTTCAGCGCGTACTGAACTTTTGCATGGCCGCCATTTTTATGATGAGCAAAACGAGCATTGTGGGTATTCTGTGACGTCACTGCCAAAGTGCGTGCCGACCGTACCACTATACGCGGGGTGCTCTGCGATGTCACAGGTCATTGTATCGCGCGCGCAACGCGATACTCCGACCTGTGACATCGGAGAGCACCCCTGCGTATAGTGGTACGGTCGGCATGCACTTTGGCAGTGACGTCACAGGCAATCACAAAAATGGCGGCCATGCAAAAGTTCAGTACGCGCTGGAAAACTGGCGTCGAATTTCCTTGATTTGCAGGTCAATAATTGATCGTGAATACCTTAGAAGTTCGTTAACTCAGCTTGGACACATATGGAAGGTTATTTAGACGATTAAGAGGTATTTTGTTACGTATTTGTGTGGATTATGGCGACATTTTTAACCACTAGAGGCCAGTAACTCGGTCTACATCAGAACATAACAACTTACAAACCGGCAATTATATTGTAAAGTAACTTTTGTTTAAATAAATTTGGTATAAGGTGTGTACATCCCATTCACTGTTCTAAAGATAGCACTTAAACTCAATTTTCAGCCACTGCTTTAGTTTAAGAAGAGACTGTACTTCCCAAACCAACAACTCACGTAAACATACATTTCCAATTGCATTTTTTTGCAATCAATAATGCCCACAAGTGCCATACCTTTTGTACACAATTTTTAGATCTCTCCACTCAAGAAAGTTACACATCTTCGGTTTTCGTGTCAAGACGGTATTGATGAGCTCTCTCGTAATCTTCTTCTTGGTCTTCTCAGTGTGGGCTTGGTACCATTTCTGCAGACGGAGTTTGCCCTGTCTACTAAACAGCAGCATGAATTGCAACTGCAACCAACAAAGTTATGAAATGGGTAAATGTTTACTTCGTTCTATCAAGGACAAGGTACAGGTGTCGGAAATACACGCTCACTTAAACTGACAACACTAAAACCTCCCCCACCGCGTTTTAACAAAACATGAACTTTAATTATTTACTTACCATGTTCACTTTTATCTATACAAATATTTCTAACAGTTACTGACGAATAATCACGTCAGAATTGTATATTTTCAACACTTTGCATCACGTTTGTTTTTACAAAATCGTGGGCGAGTCGAGCTAGCTTTTTTCGCTAACTGCAATTTTCAGTGAACAAGAGAGGGCGCACTGTTGTTATTATTATTAGGCCTATTATTTATTTGGCCTCAACAATACAAGTACAGAAACAAAACACAAATAAATCGGAAACAAAACACGACAATTAGACGGTCATACAAATTACACTAAATATCATTTGCAAATATCTTAAAAAGTGAAATTATTGCTTCTGGCATGCTGTCATTTTTAAGAAAAAATTACGAAAGAAGTACAAAAATGTGTCTCAGAGACGCATTTGTACCGGTAGTTGACGGATGATAATCATCTTAGAATATTATTTTCTCAGAATTATAGCGTTCACAGAGCTAAAACTTCGTCAGGTTTATTTGTGAAGCACAAGTTGAGAACTGTTGCTGCTTAAAACGATACAAATGCACAAATGACAAATGCTATACTAAAAAGTAGAAGACGCTGTAATAAAGTACGGCATTTGATGGTATAATTCACGCGTTTACATTATTCCTATGTAGTTCTGAAGTAAACAAAATCAATATTCAATTTTAAGAATATAAGGACACTTACAAAAACTACTTTAATAAACGTTAAAAAAAAGTTTAGCAGTAATATTAGAAGCTGTTCATTTTTGTCAAAAGAAGCTGTTAATATTTTTTTCCGGACTAGAATCCATAGAATCATTCGAAGGTCAGCAAGTAGACCACGGCGTGACCGTTATCCCACCCGTACAGCATCTGATCACGGGGGTTGTATTCGACAGAGGACAGGCTGCCGTATTTGATGATGAAGGGCACGTTGGTGAATCCTTCGAAGCCAGTCTCCGTGTCCATGAAGTAGCTCACCTTCGAGTCGTACTCTGTGTAACTGCTCAGACAGTACACCTTAGCGCAGACCACGAAGCAGTTGGCTAGGCGGTTCTTGGGATAGGCGGCACGCCTAGTCCGGGTGAATTCTAGGGTGGCCTGGTCCACTTGGCTGACGGTGAGCATTCCCAGGGAGTCGCCGTAGAGCAGCCACAGGCCGTTCTCGTCCACGGTTAGGTCCGTCTTGGGCACGGCGGTGGAAGGGAGGTAGGGGGCTTGCTCGAGCTGGGTTTCTGTCACTTGTCGCTGATGTGACACAACTCCGGCAGTAAAAGCTGGATACTGGGAACGTGAGGTGAGATTTAAACTTATCTCTATCAGTTTGTATTCTTGATGTCTGTACTGCCTGCTATATCCATGGTAATCTCGAGGTCGGCTCCACCCAGTTTTGGAGTACGCGAAGATTGACCCATTGTAGACGACGGATTCGACGATGCCGCGCGTCGAGTCTCCTGTTATCTGATGTGCTTCCTTTCTTTGGAAAGATTTGACGGACGAACTGGTGTAAAACTTAGTTGAGGGGGGAGGGGTACTACTGCTAGAGGCGTAGCTGGACTTAAATCTGCAAGTTTGACACAAAAAATACCGAGATACTATATGATCGGGAATCCCAAGTTTCGTTGGGGGAAGGTGGCGAGTTTTCAGCATGCAGAGAGATGTGCTGATGATCTAGAATGCACCTTACCTATGGAAATACACAAATTCCGGGTGAAGTATTGGATCCCGCATCCACGTGCCGTTGGTGTCGAGGTTCCCACGCACCGTGTAAGGCTCGGAAATACCGACCAATCTCCCACAAGTATCTATAGTGAGCGAAAGGGGATTATTTTGAAAATCTGATGATTTTTTTGTCTCCGAATTTGGATTTTAAAAATGCACCACTAAAAGTAAACAACTAATTTTCTCAGCGCGTTTGTAAATAAATTTAATTTTGTTTACAATAACTTATAGACAACGAAGAGAGAAGCCTTATGTATAAAAAGAAACTTAGTTCTGGGGCTAAATATAGGTCACCGTTGTGTTATGTTTCTGGAATTCTCCCACCTTTTTTGACGAATCACATTTTGTTTCCCAAAATATATATAGGTATATTTTGCTTCATAGCAATTCGGCATAAAATAGAGAAGTTGAATGTACTTTGTTTCTCTTTGACGGGCCACAGCTCCGGAAGTGTGTCTCTCTCATCAAGACCGAGAGGTTCATTGGTGGGGTTTGTGATCGATTCCTCAGCGGGGCTCTCGCTCGTGGCTGCCCCGGTCGCCTCGCGCTTGGTGCACCCCCTTAGCTGGTCCGTTAGCGAGCTGATTTCGCGCGTCTGAGCTGCATAACCTGCCGTGGCGTCCTGCAATGCCATGGCATCTACGATAATGCTGATGTTCGAAACCTGGGGGGGGGGGGGGGGGGGAGATTGCAAACGAGAAAACCGAAAGTGAATGCCAAGAACCCTTTTGCAAAAACAAATTACTGGTTTACAACGTGATAGAAAGTTCCAGGTAGATTTTTAAGTTCTAAGGAAAATGTATGGAGACCAAATACAGGCTGAAAAGTTTTATATGAAAAAATTAATGAACAGATTTGGAGGCCTGGTCGTAATTTGTAAGCCAACATTAAAAAAAAAATGCGCTGCAAAATATTTAATGATGCTTCGAACTCAGCCAGTTGCTCATCAGCTGAATTCATGCAACAGCCGTATAGTGTCAGAATTAAGGTAAAATAAAGTACATGTAATAATCCTTGCTCACAGGAATTATATACCTCATTCAAGATGACTTGGATCTTTCCCATGTGGGTAGATTTAGACTCGATCCCGTGCCACTCCCGCAGCGCGTACAGTGTGGACTCCATGTGCCGGATGCGCGTGACCACGCCCTCTATCTCCACCCTAGTGACGAGCATCCGCCCTCCCTCAATAAGGTCAAAGGTCGACGTGACTTCCGTCAGATTGCTCTCGAATGCAGCGAAGAGTTTGGCGTGCCTGGTGGTCGTCTCCTGAAGCTTGTTGACGTCGAGGGTTAGCTTAGGAATCTGAAAGTTGTTGAGTCCATTCCTCATTGCAAACTATATATTTTAAATTTGCAGTACCAATTAAGATTCCACACCCATCTCTTTAACAGTCACGTGATCACAGTACCGGCTCCTCCCCTACGCTCAATTATCAAGCCGTCCAAACTTTGTTAACGTCTTACCGGTTTTATTGGGGTGGGTCACATTGATGTCAAATGGGCATATAGGCCTTTCATTGTCGGCGTTAACGCTGTGACAAATTGGAGTCGTCTGTCACTTTACATCAATTAAGCCAACCTTTGGCATGCTAAAGAATTGCTTTATAGGATTCGAACTAGGGCCGATTTCACTAAAAGGTGAAGACCAAACTTAGGAAGACTAACTCCTGGATCTGTTGCAAGTCAGGAGGAGATACTCTTCCTATAAGATTGATCTTAGCATGAAATCAGCTGGCCAGACCCTTCCACAAAATGCAGATAGGTCAATGATGAGCAATATCTGTTGTTACCTGTCGTTGGATTTTCCTGAGTTTTTCCAAATTTTTCTGCGCTTGGTAGTCGGTGCAAACGACCGTGACCAGATCGGGTACTTGCATCGTGCACAGGCAGGTACCTTCACCAGTCATCTCACCAGAGGTAAATCGGAGGCCATCCCCGGTAGGCACTTTGCTGGCGATCCCAATTGTATCCTACACACCGAATTATAGAGTAACATTTTATGCCAAATAATATATTTTAGGGTGTGATGTTTTCAAAGGTTTTCCTCTAACCTATAAAACTAAAATGTCAAATCATTTTTGATTTTTAAGTTTTAGGGTGTGTGATGTTTCCAACGGTTTTCCTCTAACCAATAGGCCTATATACAACTAAAATTTCAAATCATTTTATCCCGAACACCTTTCTTTTGCTTCCGCAGATCGTACATTGGGCGCCACATTGGGCGCCATTTTGTAAGGGTTGCAACAATGATGTTGTAACCCTCAGTTTAAAAAAATTCTTTGTTAACGTCTGTTGGTTATTTTATATTTTTAGCAATGTAATGAAGCTTATAATACTATACAGTATAGCTTTTTATTTACCACAGCTACACCATCGCAGAAACCAACGGTGACAAACAGCAACATGACGGTAGATACTGCCGCGCTCATCTTGGAACAACTTCGTGGTCTCCCGCAAAAGGGAATGTATAGGCCTAGTACCGTTTGGTGTAGACACAGGCGTTTTCCCCTTCTCAATTGACAAGACTTATGCGCGGTTCCACTAGTATTGTTTTCGAAATGAGTTGAACTCTGAGCTAGCATATCAGGATTGTTTTTTATTTAATCTTAGAGGATCAATACCGTACGTGGTTACCAGCACGGCCACAATACTATATAGAGCTAGCGTGCACGGGGTTATCAAGTTCAGAATGATAGACTAACATGTTGACAATTAATGTTGCGTGCTAGCAGAAACTTCCCCTGTGGCGAAATATGTGTACACGAGAAATCCAACAAAACAGTTTCGAAATCTTGTATGCGACCTGGTATGTTAATTGACTTGGTTTGTTTTTTTCATGGTGATATTCTTTACCGCGAAGCTGAACAGAATTGATGTGCTTCAACAAGTGCCATTACGACATTACTTTGTAGTAATATTCTTTTGTTTCTGTAATTAGGAATATCGTGGAGGTCATTATTTATATCACCATAAACATCTAACAAAACAAAAATGGGTAGGCCTATACACTAACAATGAAAATCCATTGTTACTTAGCACTAAATACATTGTTACTTGTTCACAGTGCATGCAGCTTCTGAAAAAAAAAAAAACATGCGAATTAATTGTTAAACTCAACCCGCATAATGAACAGTTAATACATTGTAATCCACAGTAATGCAGAACGTTTGTCTTTTAGAATATAACACGGCTCGTTTCCTCGAAATACATGCTACACTGTGGCAAAGAAAAACCGTAATTATTATTATTCTTCAAATCCTGAATTAAGTCATCCGTAATATTTGAAGTTGCATATATTAATAGCACCCTGCAGGATTGTTTATTGATGTATTAAATGTTCATCTTTGTATATTTTGTGTTGCACTTAACTACGGGTCAATGCACATGCACTATTTAACATTTCCAATTAGGTAGGCCTATACACTGGCGCATCAGTGATACATACGATTGCACATACAATGTGTTTGCCTTAATTTAAATACCATACACATATAATGTAATCGACCATATGAATATATAATAGTATTATTGTATAAAGAACGCTTATTTATTAATTATTTATCATGATTTGCACAATGAACAGATGTTTTTTTGGCAACAATTTTAACTGCAATTTTGGTTTTTTTAGGCCTGCTTTTGAGGGTAAGCATAATATACATGATAGTCCAATGGCCCTTCATCAAAATTGTTCGTTGTTAGCCTAGAGAGCCTTGTGTTGCTTTTGATCCAAACAAAGAAAAAGAGGTAAAGTTTGACAACGGACGTAACTCTAAAGTATGTTTTTCAGCTACCATTGTGTCCCGTGTTTTACTACGCTGGATAAAGGGTACAATATCCACGTACTACTCAAAGGAAACTGTAGTTTGCAGTACAGACTCACTATATTGTTAACTTTTTTCAGTAGTAAGTAAGCCTTGTTACCACACCAACATACATTTACATTGTAATAATACTTTGTATATGGTGCATTAAACCCAGATCCATTCATTGGGGATTAGTGGTTAATATGTAGTCATATTTCTGTTTTGACATAATGAAATACGCGTTTGTAAAGTCCCAATGACCTTTGTTACAAAGGTGTATAAATAAAAATGAGGAAATGCATCAAAGCACTTAACATGTTATAAAGGGACGATGTTAAATACAATTTTGGTTGTTATGAATAACCTTGGCCTGGTGCTATTGTGGAATAAACGACGATAGAGCCCAGATCGAGCGTCAGTCGTGAAACAGGTAAGTTTTGTATTTGAGACAGTACTTGGCTTACAACAAACTGTTGATACAGCTACGGTAATTTGCCAATCAAAACATTTGTGAATCGTCTGCGTAACTGTCGTTCACATCGTCTGCTGGTGGTCTTTTCAGCAACCAACATCCCTCTGTCCCGATGGTAAACTCCAGCGAATCCAGTGGACTCTGATCCACCATCGGGGCTGGGTACCGGTAGTGCACATTATCTTCTGATAACAGCCTTTCTAATTCCTCCGTACTCGGCATATCTGCGGTGTTTACCTCCAACACGGCAGGGTCTACTACACTTAGATCTTCACTCAGGTCGGCAAGTGACTGGGTGGTTATCAGCTGATCGTCACCGCTATCAGTCGTGTCTGTTTGCGAATCGGGCGCCGTGTCTAAGCGATCGGGATCAACGTAGCGCAACCTGTCGACGTGCAAATGAGGCTGCGTGTATAAGTCTCTAAACAGCACATCAGGCATCGAGGACTGGCTACACGCCGAGTGGCCAACTGCAGGGAATTCCACCTCTGTTTCCTGCGAAAGAGGAGACATTTCAGCTTGTCTGAGAGATACCAAGGTTATCCGGCACGGGAGGTCGTCAACTGGGGGGTTAACCGATCTGTCGTTGGACGAGGCTTTTGTGGACTTTGGCAAGCCAAAATCAGGTATATGAGAACCTCGTCCGCGTGTTGGAAAATCTCTGAGTCCTGTTACTTGCCTAAGACAGGCATCCTTGTCATTGCTCTGGTCACTCATTCTCATCATTTTTCTGTCTACATCCACAGAAACATCTTCCACATCATCATCATCATCATAATCCTCATCTTCCGAGTCCTCCTGATAATCCTGTCTCTCATTCCTTAGGCTTCCTTGTAAGAAATTTCTCTCACTTTCTTGCAATCGACTTCTTCCCTGATGTTTTGTGTTTGAAGGACGCTGAAATGTGCATTTCTGGTTGTCGTGGCTTCCCAGGAATCGGTCATTGACCGTGCTTTCATCCCGATGGTGTGACGCCAATTGTTTACAGAAAATCGGAGTCCTAGTTTTAACTCCCTCTTGCTTTACTTCCGACTCAACAACTCGTGCATTCGGCGTAATATTATCTCGGGAAGACTGAATCTCATGTAATATTCTGTAGTGCTCTAAAAGAAATCCACACCAAAAAGCTTGTACTAACTCCGTATCCTTTGAATTCCAACATACATGTATACAAAAAATGTATATATAAAAGTCTATAAATTGCTGTATTTCTTAGAAAAAGATTCGCGATTTATTTTTCAGCATCCATGGGCACAAAAATTCCTGTCATATAACATATATTTGCTACAAAAGTAAATTGTGTATATTATATTTTATTACTACATGTATTAAATGTTTTCATTTTGGTTACCTGTGGGATGTAATTCTGGCGTGTGACATGATTTTTTGCCAGTCCTCAAATCTTTGCCATTTCCAAAGAAGTCACTCAGCGTGGTTTGCTTCGTTGCTTTTGGAACATTATCGAGTAATGTTGGTTCATCACGTATTTTGGCGTTGTAGAAATGTAGAGGATCCCTGCTAAGAACCTTCTGCTTTTTAGGCTAAATGAGAAACGCCCCCGTGGGGCAAACAAAATATCAAATTAAATGTATGCTTATAGTCAAATATTTTAATTGCAAAAACTGAGTGTTTGTGTGCATGGCCGGCACCATGACCTCATAAAATAATAATAATTACCTTTCATATAATTAATTTGTTAGTAAGATAATTAGCTTAAATTGTAAATTTACAATAATAAGTGGCAGCTGCAAATGTAACCTCTAAAATAAGCTGTATTCCAAAACCCTTGAGTGAATTACCCAATAGATCATGACATTGACAAGTATATTGTGGGGGAAAATAAGTCCGACTCGGTGAAGAGCAAAGCAAATATTAAATTATGGGAAAACGGCGCAGGCTTTGTAGACTGTTTACTTTCCAGTCGTGCTTGGTACTCGTCGTAGGCTATTGTGCAAAATCACTCGAGTGATTTCGATACATGTAGGCCTACATTGTATGCACATTAGATAGAGGCGAGTTGGCCAGGGGAGCCGACACCGTACATGTACACATCATTCTACGTACAATAGTCAATACTTGTGTAATGGCCTTGTCCTTGTTGCATTTTCAGTCTCCGTGTTTTTTCCCACAGTGTTATAAACGTTTAGGCCTAATATCCCAATCGGCATTGTGCAAACTCACTCTGGCGGTATTTGGGATTTGTATGTGTATCACGGTCACGTACATTGTACATGTACATGTGTACACTATATGTACATGTAAATGACGAGTATAGTTTGAGTAATTTCAATGCTCATGACATTTTGAAATTCGCGTATCTATAATTTTAGCTGCATATACTGTAGGTACTGTGTTTATGTCGCCAGTAGACAGTAGGCCAAGTACATTATTTAATAATGCAAGTGTTGGAGACAAATATTTCCAAACTTACAGGTTTAGCAGTCAGCCAAACATCACATTGTACCTCCACATGCCCTGGTGATACCCGTGTGGCTTTCCTTTTTCCCATTTTCAAAGAAATTTGTGTAAATTTCTACAATTTGCACGTGCACAACTCACGCCCGGCGTAGTAGTACATGTAGTAATATTCAATGTGCTTGTTTATTTGCAAGCATACTTTACTGGCGCCCTTCCAAGACGTTTAACGATATAGCCAGGCAACGTCTGGATACTATTCCTTCCACGCGGTATTGAACTTCCCGCGTTTTGCTACGTTTTCTGGCGATTGGTGGCGCGCTTTGCACAAACAAGCAAAACACGCACGTGATGAGTGGGTCACGGAATTGGTTTTGCAATCAATGATTTAGTCTGGAAATACATAAAATCGAGAATGTGTCATGTGTGCAGTAGATGGCCCGATTATTATCGGTGACCTCACTAACATGAGGTGGCGTTCTTTTCTAGTGCTTCAGCACAGGTATATTTCATGGTCAATTAAACTTAAGTTAAACTTGAAGTTGAAGATAGCCCCCTGGCCTATGGCCCGCACTAGAGACCACTAGAGTGTGGGCCGGGCCGGCCATAGTTAGCCGGCCAGGTATTGCTGATGCAACTTCACTGGTTGTTTACAAAATGTATGGAGAGTCAAGAACACAGCATTTTCAAAGTATTTTATAACAAAATTAGAAATGTTTCTTTTCAACCGTTTTGTATTTTATAGGCCCTGCCAAAATGATCTTCATGATGCTTAATTATTAATATTTATAATATTTTGATAAAATAAGTGGCGTCGGGATGTAATAAAGCATTCTTTCCATTTTGACAGCCAGATATCTCAACTCAACACCGACAGAGGTGAACTTTGATGGCTGTCCGTTGCCATGGCAACTCAGGAAGTATACATCGCTGCCATCGATATCGGCACAACGACCATCCGATGTCACATCTACAACGAAAAGGCCAATACTAAAGGGACCGGTGTACAGAAGGTTTGTTGTACTACTAACTATCAGATCGGAAATAATTCCATATCTAGACATAAGCCTAATATAAGTAATAATCACAAATACTGCTTGAGTGAATTTACACAATAGATATAAGAGTTGTGGGAAGTAAAAAGGGGCAAATTACTGCTCCGTTTTCCTTCCCACAGTGCTTTGTATCTATTATGCAAATTCACTCGAGCAGTATTTGCGAGGGCTTTTGATCCGAGTTCCTGTGTACAAAATTTATATATGGGCGCTGACAGAAAAAGTATTGTCAAGAAAAAACCTATAATGTTATTCACGTCCTCACCATAACAACGTGATGTCCGGATGTAGAATTCTTTCCGAGTAGTACGACCTGTATTTTCAAAACTAACGAGCCAAATTAACAAAAAAATGGGGTTTCTCACATGGGCCGATAATATATCCAAATATCATTTCAAGCTGAGAGCGCTGGTTAAAACATCGTGTTGATTTGAGTTTGACACGGGATACCCGTTTTGTTTTGTTCTTCCTGACTACAGACTATTGTTCATCGTCCTGGTCAAGGAATGGTGGAGATTTTGCCCGACGTTCTCTGGGAGAAGTTCACCACTGTTGTGAAGGATGCCATTTCTGGTAAAAATGATGGGGGACAACCAAGTTTGAAGTCTCAAATCAATTTTTAAAGAAGGGTTTTCTTCAAAATTTTGCACTTGAGAGTAAAGCCACGTCGTTTTATCATTGAGCCAGGTTTTCATTCTAAAGCCTGAGACTAGACTGGTACATGTCCACTGTTTGGAAATACTGATCTCTTTCCAGTTTGATAATATAACACGTTTCTTTTGATGTAATTAACTGACTCGGTATTGATGAAATGTTGGACTGGTTGTCTCGTGTGCAAATCTATTGTCTTGTGTAGCAAGTTATCACTTTTAGGTTTTGGGTAAGATCATAATTATACAGTTCTGAGAGTCTCAAAATTGTTTTACTTTACCATTTACAGTAGGTACTAATGAGGCAGTGATGTTTTTTTTAAATGTCTATGTGCAGATGCCAAACTGGACGCGACGCAAGTCATTGCCATGGGAATATCAACACTCAGAGGCACTTTCATTACATGGAACAGGTGAATTAAAAGTCTCTAGTATCTT
The DNA here is from genome assembly GCA_037893245.1 of Crossaster papposus. Lineage (NCBI taxonomy): Eukaryota > Metazoa > Echinodermata > Asteroidea > Velatida > Solasteridae > Crossaster > Crossaster papposus. The sequence goes on along the minus strand of JBAIAA010000295.1, from coordinate 330,500 downwards.
ATTGCATGCATGATTAATTGCCTTAATTAGAGGGAATTCAAACAATGCACTATGAGCCGGAATAGATGCAAATGTCTGTTATGCAAAGAGATAAAATCTTCCCTCCTCCTGACACACACACATACTGTATATTTTCTGCAGCATCTCTAATCTGTTTGCCATATGTTTTATTTTAGGGAAACAGGTGAGCCGTACCACAACTTCATCTGTTGGAACGACATGAGGGCCGAGAAACTAGCAAAGAGTGTCAACCAGTCTATGTCTTTCAGGGTGAGTGCATTTCTATTTGTTAGTGCAGATCGCCCATCACAAGGCCGGAGGTCACTCGAGGTGTGCGCTACAGAAGAAAGGGCGGAAGAACACTGGGTCCTAATCCTACCGACGAAAATAGAGCTCCCTCGGCTGTCTGTCAGACGGATAGTGGCAGTCGAGAACTACATTTTTGGCTGAAACTCGATCTTCTTTTTGGCTTGCTGATGAGTCACTGACGGATTGACTGACTTTTTTGCCCGACTGATTCACCGTCCTTGATTTTTTCGTTTCCTCACTCGGCAGTGTCTGAGAAAAGCGTCCAAGGTGATGCATTTCTTCACTCGCCTTCAGCGGTTTGAGGCGGGCAGCGTCGTACAGTTTTCGTCGCTCTTGGTAAGTCGCATGTAATGATAAGGAACACATCAGTAATTACAAAAATCCTCCCCGATTCTCTAGTCTTCGAGTGCAGAAAATGTAAGCGGCTTATTAAAGTGGATTTAAGACTGCATGCACAATATCGTAGAGCCGATATGAAATCTGTGCGCGACCAACAGTAGAGGGCGCTGTATCACCATCTTCGAAAGCCTGTGGTGGGGCAACAACGTTTGCGCGCAATAGCGTGAAGTATGCGCAACTTTTTTTATTGTGAATCTACGCAAAGCCACGGCATCTTCGCTTAAAAGACTGGAAGCTCATCAAGCTCTCCTCAACAAAACGTTGATGAGGTGGTACTTTATTGTACAAGGATATCGGCTCGTCAGATGCCAGCTCGAGTGGTTGTCCATAGGTTGCTGGTTCAAATCCCGTTGCGGTCAATTTCTTCATTCAACTTTAAGTTGCAGTTCCGTTTTTGTAAACGGTGAGTTTAGAACATTTATGTTTTAAATTGTTAAAAAGCCAGTGACGATTGGTTATAATAATTTGTTCTGTTTTTCTTTTACTTTTTTACTTTTCTTTTACAGACCTTGATCAAAATTTATTGGGTTTTGGAAAACATTCCGGCTGTAAGTCGATCAGCTTTTCGTCTTTTATGCAGAAAAAGGAAATTATTTCAATTTAGAAATTGCAAAAACTGTGAAATTAGTAATTTTTACTATAAATAAAAAATAAACATTTGTTACTAAAACACTTGTTAGTTATAAAAGGAAAAAAAAGTAAATTTTTTGTTTATACCCTTCAGGTGAAACAAGACGCTCTCGAAAATAAAGTCTCGTTTGGCACGATTGAAACTTGGCTTGTTTGGAAACTTACTAAAGGTGAGATATTGCTCCACGATTCATTTACAAAATGTTTCAAATCCCCCAGTAAAAGTAATAAATCAACTCAAAAAGGAAAAACAGGTATGCTCGGATTTTCTGGGTAAAATTATATTTTAAATAATTACCAACTGAAAAAAAATGATGGGAACATTGAATTGTTTTCTCAAAAGGATCATCAATTTTTATTTTTTTACAAATTCAGCTTCATTTTCACGACTGTTTGTCTGCGTATTGTTTTTCTGCAGGGAAAGTGCACGCCACCGATCTCTCCAATATTTCTGCAACGGGCTTGTATGATATGTACAATGTAAGAATACAATAATTATAATAACTTGTGTCGAGGCCACGACACTGAACTGTTCAATGACAAATATTTTTGTAGGCCTCATTTTTCTATTATTATGAGAACGAAACGTAATTTTGTGTATTTTTTTCCCCGCTTTTACCAGAAAAGCTGGAACACCATACACACGCGTTACTTAGACATTCCCCTCAATATGATGCCAGAGGTGAAGGACACAAGGTGAGATTTCTGCTGATTAATATGGTATCTGCCATATTGGTATTGTTCCCTGTAGTCACTTGCAATCATCATGTGCTGTGACACTGACTTGATCAGCACCAGACCAATCCAAAAAAAGTATCGTGGCTGAATTTATCCATTTGATTGTACAAATTTCACAAAATTGCCTGACTGCGCATGAATATTTGTGGATGTACATAGTGGAAGCATTAGTCTGCTCATTTTTCTATATTGTTTTTAACTGAAATTTGGCTTTTTGTGTGTATTTTTAGTGACGATTTTGGAGAATGTCATCCTGAAATATTTGGTGCATCTATTCCTATCAGGGCTTTGGTATGGACTTTGGTTTTGCTGTTTTTAATATAAATATTAAGAAAAGTTGTGTGTATTTTCGCAGAACGTTTGAAGTTTTAGAAAACTTATTTTGATTTCAGCATACGCTTACGTTCTGAATTTTCGTCACAGGTCGGCGACCAACAGAGTTCAGCGTTTGGACAGTGTTGCTTCAGGGAAGGGGAGGTGAAGGTTACCATGGGAACGGGGTCATTCCTTGTGCTTAATACCGGCAGTAAAATATGTGTTCCCAACAATGGTAAGAAAGCAAACTCTGAAATCAAAATAAGGAATGTATTGTTAACCCTAACCTCCTAGGCTCTCGCACTAGGAAGCATACCAAACCTAACAAACTTCAACAGCTCACACAGGTTCAGTAATTTTTGGTAAACTGTACTGAACCTAACAGTACTAAACCTGCCAAACTTCAACAGTTGAAGTTTTATTGACTTGGTACAGTGATAACTGGCCAGTGGCATTATGTGTTTTAGTGGGGACACACATACAAGGTGTAAGTATCCATACACTTACAGTTGACCCGGAACTGTGCCGTGACCATGTGGGTCACTCACGTATAAATGCCTGTGCATTCCCCAAATTTCTAACATTTTGATAAGTCTCATGCCTTTCTGTCCTGAACCTCACAGAATTTAACAGGGTCTCCCTGGGCCTTTGGTACTGAGTCAAACAAAGTCTAACAACAAGTTGTTACGGTTTGGTACCAAACCTGCCAAAACCTAGCGAAAGCTGCAGTTGGAGTTTGATGGGTTAAGGTAATTAATGTGTTTGGCAGGTTTTAAACGAGTACCCTAGCTGCGAATAAAGGTTGTTAGCCTCCCAAATGATAATTTATTTTTTTGCTTTCAAGGTGTCTATCCTTGTATTGGTTGGAAACTGGGTGATGAGATAACGTACCAGTTAGAGTGCCAAGATGCAGATGCAGGCACGGTCATCGAATGGGGGTTACAAATGGGTCAGTATCATAAAACAGTCTTAAATATATTCCTAATGCTTCAGGAAGTAAGAGTCTGTGCTTTAAAGGGGTAATATACCGTTTGCAGCTGTTGAAAAGCTTCAAGTTGTAAAGATATTAATGATTCTAAACTCTCTGTGAAATTATTCTGTCTGGCATGCTGTTAATTTGAAGAAAATAACAAAACAAAATACATTCCAAAATATGCGTGTCAAAGATGCGTGTAAAATTTCTACAAATAGTGCAGCCAAATGAAGACTCGGCTTCGTACTGGGAGATTATTAGAAAAATATCACTCGCGCGGGACTCGAACCTAGAACCTCCTACTTTCTTACCGCTTCACCAACGAGCTAGTCTCGTGGTGGACGTGTTTTATGGACTCCACTTCTCTATACTGTAAAACTCAAAAACTGCACTTTTATTTTGGGATGTTGTTACTGGCAGGTTTGTATGGCCACCCGGGCGAGTCGGGGGAAGTTGCACGTTCCGTGGAAGACTCTGGCGGGGTTTACTTTGTGCCGGCTTTCCACGGTTTACAGGTAAAAAAGTCATTTTAGAAATAATTTTGAGTAATTAATTTCGTCTTTGAAACTCTGTCCCAACAATTTCACAAAATTGAAATATTATTATTAATTAAAGTTTTGTATTCCAATAAAAGTTGCCCTATTTATATGTGGTCCGCTATATTTATATGTGCATGTATTTGTATTGGTTCGTTTTCGACAGGCACCAATCAATGATTACAATGCCTGCTGTTCTCTGATTGGTCTAAAGCCCTCGACGACAACGGCCCACATCACCAGAGCCGCGCTAGAATCCATTGCGTTCAGGTATTTGAAATACAAAACATGTAAAGGATCGTTAGATGAATTTTTCTTTGCAAGACATTTTGTTGAACTTTTTCCATCATAAATGTGTTGAAACTGTTTTGTTATTTCAGAGTTGTGCAGTTGTACAACACGGCCAGGAGAAGGAGTGGCACAAAAATTCGACCGGGTTTGAGGTAAATTGAAAAAAATAGCAATATATTTGTAAATAGATTTTGTTTTTTATCGGTATTGTTTTTTTTTGAGTTGTGGTAGGAATTTGAAAATGGGAATCTGAGTAGTGGAAATCGAAGGTAATTTTTTTTTACCTGTTTGTTTTCTTTTCTAGGTTTGACGGTGGCGTTAGCAACAATGATTTCATCGTCCAGTTGGTGTCTAATTTGCTCTTCCAGAAGATTGAGCGGCCACGCAACCTAGACATGTCTTGTCTGGGAACAGCATTCTTAGCTGGTCTAGGGGCAGGTAATCATAATAATTCCATCAAAATATCGTCACCAAACTGCAAAAGTTTTGAGAAACTCCTAAAAGCATTGTTTTTTTGTTCGTCTCGATTCAAAAGGAGTGTGGAAGAATAAGGAGGAACTTATCTCTCTCCGAGAAACCCAAGCTGTCTTTGAACCCAAGGATGTAGTTGACACCTATGAACCCATCTGTAAGAATTGGATGCGGGCAGTCAACAGGTCACGGGACTGGTATGTATGATATGAACAATGATCAAAGGTCAAATTCCATCAATTTCTTTTTTCATTCTTTTTAATAAACCTTCAGAAGGAATTTATTATTTTCAATGCTTATTTTATAAATATTTAATGGTTGGAATTTATTTTTTATAATCATAAAGTGTGTTTTCCACCTTTTTCAAGTTAAATGCATTTGTTTTCTGATTATGAAATTGTAAATGTATATGTATTTTTTTTAATTTTAGGGGCGTAGATTGTTTTACCCGCTCCCAAACAAATTGTATTTCAAGTAATTTGAAAATTATACATCTTTTTTTAATGTTTTGATTTGTATAGCAATGCTAAATGCCGTTTTTCAAAAGTCACAGTACTATTTTCGTTTTGCATAAAACCATCTTTTGAATATTTTGTTACCCTAAGATAACCTATCAATTAAAATTGATTATAAAGGATAAATATATAATGTGGAAATGTTTTCCTAAATTTGGGCCTGAAGAACTCTTGGCTCTAAGAAACTAAAGTGGCCTTCGCCCTGTGTTAATAAAGGTACCATTTGTGTCCAGTGCCCTGTGTACAAACATTGGATTCACTGTGTGGACCTCTGAACAAAAGATGTCCACGTAGTACAGGTAGTTAAGACTTGTGTGGACTTGCCCCCGTCCACACGCCCGTAAACAATGGTAAACAATGGCAACCGTGGACCCCATATTGTCCGTCTTGAACTTTGTTTGAAAGGCCTTCCATAGGTTTTGCACACGAATTTCAATCGTGGACTTTCTGTCAAACGTGGACCCTATTGTCCTCTATTGTTCTACGTCCACTATTCAAATGCGGATAAAAATTCAAGGTTTTCCCTCTCTGAAAAACAGTTTTAGCGGCATTTTTGCGGTAGGCAAAATTGAGAGGAGCCCTAACGGTAATCACGATCAAAAATTGGGTTGAAGGTTTTCATGGGGAAAGTAAAACAAGTATTTTCTCCGGGTTTTTAAGCTATTGGATGCAAACAGATGTCCACAAAGAAATGTCCACGCATGCTTCCCCAGACTGGAGTTTAACATATCCAAGTTTAAGTCGCACCCATTAATACATAGATATTCTAATAAAGTGTCGGACAATTTTAATGTCATACATTCCTGTAAAATGTACATTGCATATTGGACAATTTGCCAGAAAAAGTCAAGTTACATGGACATGCTGCCTTATAAAATAAGATAGTTTGTTTATATTGTTTAAGTTTTTTGGCTTCTACAAACTTGCTTTGAGAGTAATGTACATTCCAAATATGCAATTTTTTTTGTATACATTACAAATGTAATTTCTAAAAAGGAACTTTTTTTTAGGAATATGCTTAATTCTGTTTTCGTGGCTTTTATTTGTAACAAACGTAAGTGGTGATGAACTAAAGTTTTTAGTTGTTTTTTTTTTTGTTTTTTTTTTAATTTCGATTAAAAGTAATTATGTATGCATAGCGTTATAATATGCATTGCTATACATGTAGTATTGGTGCTCGAAAGTTATTTTATCAATAGAGGATAGTAGACTAGCCAACAAGTGTTAAGTCGCTGATATGAGCAATGGTTTGCACATTATATCTTTAGCACAAGATAAGTGAAGAATCCTTCACTTCTGCCCAACAATGGTCGGTGCTTTAAAATAAATCCTAACAACTCATTACATAAGAAACGGGGCATGTTTAGAAAGAATCTTGTTTGTTAATTATTTTTCTATTTTAAACAATCTAATAAAACTGTTGATATCATTAATAACTATTCATAATATTGTTGCCATGTTGGGGTTTTCACCATAGCTTACCAACCCGTGGTTGGGGAAGGAAAGGTCTGCTCATCCTCGTAATAAGGTTGAAAATAAAGTAAGCCTTATACTAGGTACCAGATTGGTCTATGCATATGTACACTATACACAAAATATCATGTACTGTAGCCTCTAACTGACACTACAGCTTGGGCGACATACTCGACATTAAAGGGATCGTATACGTTTGGTAATTGGAACCCACTGTTTGTTTCAATCCGATGTACTTAAAGATATATACTATAAAACTAACCTGTAAACATTTCATTTAAAAAGGTGATAGCGATTTTGAGATATTGCCGAAAATCTGGAGCGGTTATGTCCACGCAGGAAGAATAATCTGCATTGGAATACACAATCTCAGAAACGTCACTGCGGTAACGCTTCTCAGATTCAATTTTTTGGGGGATAAAAAGTGATATCTTTTTTCATAACCGCATTATTTCTAAGTGAAAAGTTTTTAAAAATGCATTATACTATCCAAAGCTGCTGTACTTCTTACCAAGTAAGTTTTTGTTGCCATTAATTTTTGGAGTAATTACCAAACGTATACGATCCCTTTAAACAAAGAACTAAATAATCGCAAATATAGCCAAGTCTAACCAATTATTGATTTGTTTGCATTAAATAATCAGCTGATCTAGTTTTTGATTGGAAGAGAGTTTTGATGTAAATTGTATTCATATTGCTTTGAGATAATATAAAAAATACTATTTACATTATCAGTAATACATGTACTCTGTTATTTATTCTGGCTACTACTAAAACTGCAAACCACTTTTTGTACAATTTTAACTTACAATTTATATTAAAAACTACTGTACATCATGTTTAAATACAGTAATAAAGTTGGATCAAATTTTAAAACCAATTACTTATGAAGAGTCCTAAATATTTTTCAAACAACAGTACTGGCATGGAAATCTTCCCCGGCTCGTTTTTGGTTCTGTTTAAATATTGCCCGATATTTTAATGACAGTCTTAGCCAGATTTTGGTTCTTTAAAAAAAGATATGTACAATGTATTGTAAGTTTTCATTCTAGAAATCGGGTTGGAGCAGTGGATACTTTCCCCTCACCTTCCACAACTTGGGCCTGGGTTCGATTCCTGCCCTGGTTTACATGTGAATTGAGGTTTTCAGTTCTCTAGAATATTCTTTTGGCAGTTTTTCGCCTGCCTCGAAAACTATAACCTCTTCACGGTCATTGTGTTTTCTTTCTATATAGGTTTCTTCTGGCTTATCGCGCCCTTTCACATGCATTGTCAAGAGTTATGAGATGAATTAAGTCCTGTTCGATGGTGAGCTAACAACATGAACGTTTTAATTTGCCATGTGATCCCTGTGTTGCGTAACAAAAGGTCGGAATGTACAGTTTGGTGTACGTTCTGAGAATCGACACTTGGAAATAGAGTGACGTCACTGGAGTAGTTTAACTCTCGATCCCAGAGCAGCACTCTCCTATACAAATGCATAGACGTACACATGTATTTAGTTGAGTTTGATGATTCCAAAGTACGTAGACTCCGGTCGCATCTCGACCTCCTTCATCGGGTAGACCGAGGCGATTCCCACTTTATCCCCCTCGCTCAGCATGACCACCCCGCTGGCGCTGCACGGCCCAAACTTGGCCGCGGAGGAGGCCCGTGCGCCGATGCACTTCAAGAACGTCTTGCCGTTGATGTTAGTGTGGGCCCCGTAGAAAGCGCTGCTGTCGTAGAAAAGGACCTGTATAGCAGAAAAAAGAGGAAGACGTGAGTGAATTAACACAAACTGTTTGTGCATGCGGTTTCATGAATATTGAGCTTGAAACTTTCACAATTAGACTGTGGTAAAGAGTGCATGGTAAACGTAAATGTATATTCAACATGAATGGTGATTTGCCAGTAAACTTCCTGGTAAATGTGTTCCATGGTAATTGTAATGGTAAATAGTCATCATGGTGACCTCAAGTGATTCTGCATCCGAAGATGCAGATATGTTTTTATTCAGTGCACTGTAAGAGATGAAGCCAACTCTGTAGTCACGCCAACGTTTGGAAAAGTTAAAATATTATTAGGTTATGTATGTCTGTGCGTACAACTTACACTGCTATAGATGAAGTACTGCCCTCTCTCGGTCACCGTCACGTTGCCGTCAGCTTCCAAGGCGAAACCGCCGGAATTGGTGGAGATCGTCCAGTCACGAAGAAGGCCTTGGAATCCTTGTGGGGGAAATTTTAGAAGAAAATAATGATCATTTTGTGAGTTGACGTGGGCCTATAGTGACAGCAAAAAAAATCCATTAGGCCTAAACACACGATAGGCTTCCATTTAACTTAGGGGTGCACTTGCAGCTCATCTAGAGAATTGTAATTAATTGGCCCTGCATATGGAGAGAACCAACGGTTAGGTTTTCTTCCGAGGGGAACTGGTCAACAGAGTCCGCGGTAAATAGTTGACGCACCGCGTGCAGACAGCGAGCAATTGCCGGGGCAGTTCAGCTCCATTCCCCCGATCGCGCGCAGGTGTGCTTTCACCCTCCCCGCGCCATTGGGACGGTGTCAAAAGCAATCAGGCCCCATTTTTTTGAGGCGCGATATTATTGATGTACCCCGGGTTGAAATTAAATACCAGAACTTGTATACATGTATGAGTGCTTTCCTGTCCCAGGTTGCTGTGGGTTAAATACGGTAAAAGATGCTTTACAGTGAAGTGTTGTGATTTGCTAATTACATTAGTTTCCGAATATGAACCTTGTTATATTGTTCATCTAAGGAGAGCATGTTCTGCGTACGTAATATAAATTGTATAACAGCCCAACATACGGCCTTCTAATAATAGGGGCAGGAAATGTAGACAGACGACATACCTCGGCCCTCATAATGAGAAGAGCCAATGTTTTCTATAGAACCTCTGATGTTGTATTTGTTGCTATTAACGATACATCCTTTCCTGAATAATTCTGCTGCAGCATAGTTATTGAGTGAAAAACAATGTAGTGCCGGTATCGTGCGCATAATAGGATATGTTTGACGAAGGGTCAGAGGTCACAAGGACATCAACTCGCTTGCCGTTCTCAGACTCTTTATCCGAATGTCTGATATTTTATTCTGTGTGGACATTTAGATACAAGAGGACGATAACAGCCCTGTAGTGGCCTTTGTTGCCCCCGCCCCGCGTACACTTTCCATAGCCCCTACCTCTGATAATTATTGATGAAGTACTTACCAAGCCGTCGCATCCCCGATACTAGATCAGACGGTATGCCTTGCAGGTGGATAGCCCGTGCGAATACCACGTGACGGTTGATCTGAAAACCAAACTGATCGTTTGATTCAGCGTTCAACATTTCATTTTATGCAATGCCGACTTTAAAAAAAAGAACACTTTACAATATTATGGTTAACTAATATGCCAATCTTGCTTCTCAATCAAAAGTATATTACAATAAAAACTCCCGTCTCCGTGGCCTCATAAACTCGTGTTTTATGACACAAACTATAAGAAGGTTTCGTAGAAAGACCTATTAGTGAAGCGTTCGGCATAGCATGCAATGGTGCATTCTATAATATCGTTTGATAGAAGAGGAAATTAAAATCGTGACAACTGACGGCTGTTTCCTGTTGGCAAAACGGTCCTAAGTAATTGTTTTGAATCTCAATTATTTTGCAAAAATCTCATTCATTTTCTTACCTGCACCGAATCCAAGCCTTCGACCGTGCCTACAATGACACAAATTTTGTTTACAAAAATTAGTATTTATTCACATAATTTTGTTAACTTGTAGTACATTGTAATTGATTGTTGGGGCCCATCTAAACCATTAGTATATTCAGTATATTATCCGTTACTATTCTCCCGCCATCTCACTCCAAGGCGTCGTGTTGTGCATGTACATTGACCTAATTGTACATGTTCCCATTGTCACTTGTGTTATTCCACGCCCCTTGACATGACTGAGTCATAGGCGTCAATAGCTCTTATTAATTATATCAATTCGGTATATTGAGAGAAAAACTGTGACGTGGTTGTTATACAAAATCTATCTATACACCAAAGCAACGGATCTCGTTCGGTGTTAATCTTGATGAAACAGCAGTGACGTACACAAACTAATTCCCTGCACGATACCCATACAGCCACTCTCCGTGATCGCAAATGTGCATTGTGGGTCGCTAAAGCCTCTGGTTAAATGTGTCATTTACTTTCCAAAGAATCGGCGGCTTCGTTTCAATAATGCGGTGGGAGATGCGTCGTCGTGGTAACGCCCGACCGGAAGTCACATTCACGCGCGCGAGAGAACTTTGAGCAAAGCGTGTATAAACGTTAATGACAATTAGCTGTATTCGAGGAAGTGGCGCTAGGTATAGCAGTTAGCTTGACTGGGAAGTAGGGACAGGCAAGGAATAAGTCCGAGGAACGAACCGTGGTAAGGGGTACATTGTGGTTGTATATAATGATGTCAAATTGCAACCCTTTATTGCAACTCTTATAGGTTTTGTGAGTTAATTCAGTTTGCTTTTTGCGATGAATGGCTATACATGAAAGAGAGGTACACTTGAAAATAGTATAATTATAATATTTGGTAACTCTAATCACTGTGTATGTGTAAGTTTGTTTAACGCACGGATACGTTAAGCCTGGCTTGCCGCGCTATCAACTCTATACCAAGTGTAAAAGCGCCATATCTTAGTTTCGTCTGTGGCTTCAGCTAATTTTAGACTCTACTCTAAGTCAGCATCCTTCATCAAAATAATTATAAATCTCAGGATCGGAGCCCAACCAATAGATTGTAGCCATTTGGTTTGGTCATTCAAGTGTTCCAGTTCGTGTGTTCAACTTTAAGTGAAACCCCGAAAGATACCATGCGCGGATTTCTTCAACACGGGACTCTCGGACCTACCTGTTGGTCCTCTCGGTCCGGGCGGGCCTGCTACCCCGGGCTCCCCTTGGTCTCCCTTCAGACCCCGACTTCCAGGAGGACCTTTAACAACATCAACAATTTCAAATGCACTAATCAACTTCGATTTCAATGTAAAGGGTTACACGATAGGTTGATGACAATATGGCCTTGCAAATTTAATTATTAGCAAAGATATTCCTCCAAATGGGCACTTAGGGAGACAATCCCATAGAGATGTACACAAACTTAAAACAGTCCTAACTTGTTTACCCTAACCCTTTTCTCTAAGATCTTTGAGATTTATGCTATTTAGACCAAAATATGTCGTTCTAGGACAAAAATAACTCCCAAATATTTTTTTTTTTAGGGTAGCTAGACACTTAGGGAGACACTGAAATGTTTCCCTAAGTGCCACTGTCTCTTTATTACCTAAAAACTTACGCTAAGTGCCAAGTGCCTATTTGGAAGAATTCACAAAACTGCAAAAACTGTGTAACTCGTGCCAGCTCCACTTTTATAATGCATTTGAGAAAAAAATGCTAATTACACAGGTTTTTCTTGAAGAAAAGTCACCGAGAAACTGGGCTGTTATACATTAACTCCAGTGGAATTTGTAGAGCAGTTCGGTCTTAAAAACTTATAATTCTGCAGTCGTTCTAATACAATGTATACACTCAAGTGAACTCGGATCTACGGAAGTCATTATCACTGGGATCATTCACGGCTCGGTGTGATCATTGTCAACGTTTCGGTCAGTGATGCCCGACCGTCTTCAGACTCACCTCGTTCTCCGGGCAGACCGATGTTGCCGCGTTCACCTTTCTGCAGAGGACCTGTCCTTCCGTCCAGTCCAGGAATCCCTTGTATACCACGGTGGCCGTCTTTACCTTTAAAAGGTAAAAAGGCACACATACAACACAACGTTATTTGGCTATGTTGGACTAAAGAAATTGCATAGTGAAATGTAAAATGTAAAATAAGAAAACCGTAATTTTTACCGGTAGCTTTACTGGTTTTCTACGTCTGCCAAATCGTATTCTAAATAGTCTTGGAAAAGACTAGTAATAGCTTAACCTATTTGTATCTCCTAGGCTCCCTACAGTCATATTAACTATTGTAATCCACAAGTGTAGTTCGTAGATGACGTCATGATGAGGTCATACCTGGTCGGCCGTCGCGTCCAGATCGTCCTCGTTCCCCGCGTGGTCCAGGGTCACCCTTGGCTCCTGAGTAGAAAAACAGGACACGAGATGATGTCATTGTCAGTGAACTAAACCAAAACCATATCATATATCGGATATAATATTCTATGAGTAACGAACCTTCTGGGCAGTCGCAATCTGCGCCATCGAACGCCAGCAGGTGTCTGGAAGGCATTGCCTAGAACGAGAGGAAAAAAACGATTCAGTTATTATATAGCAACATTCAATTAAGGTGTGTAACTAGCTTCTAAACATTATTCAATCAAGACCGATTTACCGTTTTATTGGAAACACATCACATCGTCATTGATGTACAAATCTTAATAATATGTAATAGTCCCTATGACCTATTATTTTTCCATCCCAAACTGAGTTGATAGCCCAAATTTGAATAGTTTTGAGGAAAGATTTCCCGAAGGTTGAGGAATGTGATTACGTTGACCAACCAACGTGGGCGGGTCTAAGTCTGTCGGGGGGGGGGGGGGGGGGGGGACACACTTTTATCTGCATGTTTTTCCTATTTGTTTGCATAGTCAGGGAGTGGGTTAAGGTTTGGCCTCCAAAACTCCCCATATTATCAACAGTGGTATGGGTCATGTTAAACAACACCTGCCCAGGTGTAATTAAGGGCGATGAAACAGACAAACTTCCTTCTACTAATTACTAGTTATTATTTGTATAGGTGAGGACGCCATCTATACGACTGAAGTTTTCGGCGGGAAGTCACATGTGTTTGGAATAAAATGCATTGACACTGTAAGTATCCTATTATTGTTTTTTAACAATTCCTGTTAATTATTCTTATTTCAACTAGTTTATTTTATATGCAGGGCCCTAATGAAACCAGCGTTTCGCTGTTTGGGTTTACCCTTGATAAATAAATAGATTAAAACAACTATATTATATATCAATAAATAAATAGACGGCATAACAGTGGATTTAGTGCCAAGTAACAATGGATTTTCATTGTTAATGCACCTTGTTAGATGTTCATTGTCTGACAGCCTACAAAGACGAGTTATTTCTCATTTTATGCGGTGGTTTTATGCCCTTCCTGAACATCGACGACTAGTCACCTTTAAAGCCAATCTTCTTGTGAATCTATCGTTTACTTTCGCCGCTCGGTTTGTTTGCATGTGTCTTCTTGTAACCAAATATTCATCAAATTAATGGAGGCAACCGGGCGAGGTATTTTATCTTCCGCACGGGTAGTCAGGAGCTTTTAATCAGCTGCGGCCCTGAAGGGAAATGGTCCGTGAGATCCAGCAAGTGTTTTAACTTACAAAATATTACAATGTATAATTATTTGCGTTCGTCTTTGTTGACTCAGTATATGTGGTTTTTTTCTTGCATGGGATTATGAGAGTATAGTTAAACAGACGTCGTTTTATCTGAATTCAGCTGTTTATTGCGATACGTGGGTGAATCTTAACTAGATATTTAGTTTAAACATCTGTCTCCAAAATTGTCTGAGTGCAATTCGCGTAAAATATATATATAAATATATATAAATACTGTAATATATAATGTCATTGAGGTAATAAAATATGTTTGGTACGTTTTACAGGAGGATATTTTGATGAAAATTGATAGACCATTTTCCGTCGGAGTGTATGAAATACATTTTGATTGCACACTATGATTATAGGCCCGTTGTAGTACATGTACACTACCGGTATACATGCTATCTAGAAATGCCGTTCCTACGGAAACACGCACGCCAATCGTTCGCGCTTTGACTATTGATTTCCATTCTACTTTTTTTCCAAAGGGCAACAAAAAAAAGATGATTTTCATTTACACCAAAGTGCGTGACCCCAAACGTCTGGTAAAGATCGGCTGGTTTTCATAGTCATTTTGCGCCTTTTGACATAATGGCGTCGTGATGCACTCTGGGTCAATGCATTCGACCGCGCAGCTAAGGGTACATAACCTCGGAGTATAAAGCCACGTATACGTTTTTGCCTATAAGTCATCAGGAATAAGACTCGGCTTTGGTTAATTTCCCAGACGGATAGAACCCGGCTGCACGATAATCCTTCGAAGAAAAATTTGCAAACAAATACGTCTTGCGTCTCCGGGCTTTCCCAGAAGAAATTCACTCTTTAATCTGCAGCCACAATAAGAACATAGATTGAAGTCACCAGCGGGCAACGAAAATACCTTTCCCGACTTGGCCCCCGGAGAATTGGGCGGGTTTCTCGCTCGCAACTCGCGACCGGAGAAAATAAAACCTCTGGTTTTTTTAAGGAACAAAGTCAAAAGCCCTACGGCCGTTTGAGCGCAGATTTAAAAGGGTTATACCAAAGAGTGAGGACATTGAACAGTTGCAAACCGGTTTTGTTCGGTTCAGACCAGACGATTACAGCCTTAATCACGTGTTAATTGTGGCCAATGGCAAGCCACCTGTAATTAAACAACGCCTCGGGAAACGTAGCTGAAAGTTCACAGTTTTCGCCAAAAGTTGTTTGACGGCAGCTAGCTTCAAAAACCGTCTTTTTATTCCAGCTACAGTTACCCACTTACCTTTGTTATCCCTTAACAAAACTGCCCGCAGTGTGTTTACCAAAAAAATGAAGCGCGCCACTTGAGAAAAAAAGGTTGTAAAAATATCATTCTCCCGTGAAGTTTTGTAATGGTTCTGTATATAGTAGCCCAAGCCACCCTTTATGTAATATCTCACTGACATTTGTCCGCCGTTAGTATATTTACCAAAATATTGTGCTAGCTGTCAAAATAATTGCTGGGAAAAATGTAGATCGCCAGTGAATTGTTGTAGCTTACTTTGTTGGGTCACAAACCGCAAAAACTGGGGGAGGGGGGGGGGGGGGGGGTATTCATAACCCACAGGGGTTTGCCCAGAGTTTATTTACCAAAAATGAGGCTACTTAAAATATCGACTTGTCAAAATATTATTTTTATTTGACGGTGATGAGGGAAGTTGCTCGTTAATAAACTGGCGTGAATTGTTATCGACCAGGACTATTTTTGCGCCGTGTACCTTTCAAATTTCACAATGCTTACCCTTATTATAGGCACTGTGATGGATTGCGTATATCTGAAGCGTACGTGGTTTTAGGACAATCAATCGATTAGGTAATCAATAATGAACGTTAAATCATCATAGTCTTAATCGTAATAATTTAGTACGTGGTGCTACACAACAGGAGCAGACAATTAAAAATAATGGTGCCAGGGAATCCTTTCAAACTAATCGACACTGTACAGAAATAACATCATTGTGGAAAATGAACACGATTACGAGCATGCTTAATGGGAAGTATAGCGTTAACACAAGATGCGAGATAATATCTGTAGTTATATCGCAATACTGCAACATATTACAAAATATTACCTGGTTTGAGAGTGGATATTCTAAAGCTATTCATTTCAATCAAAGACTATACGCGCCATATGGCCGCAAAGGGACGTGAACTCGCATGGATTGCGTGTATACCTTGCCATCATAACGAGTGGTTTGTTTTATGTCGAGGTCTCGGCAGCCGTTATTCAAGCCCCTCTCGATGTTGATGGAGATATGCATCAAGTTTAATCCCAACTCCTCGACCTGTCATGCGATACTATGATGACAAGCTGGAGAGAGCTAGACTTGCTTCAAGTAAAAACCAGTTCGCGCCGGTATTATTTCGACATTGACCGAGCCCAGGCCCGGTTTTTTTTTGTTTTTTTTACAAACCTCGATCCGAGACGTATAACCATCATCTGTGGGTAGCACACCCTGATATTTTCGGGCTCGCTCGCTGCAAAAAATTATGGACAGTTTAGTGCCATCGATCACTGTCACCGTAATATCTATCCAATGAGAGCTCAAAGAAAGTAGAAGACATTAGCCACTAAATTAGGGAGCTGGGTGTATGAGCGAAGTTCGAGTCCAGCCATGTGTTTGTCATTGTGCAAACCAGTAGGCCTATACCTATTTATTTCCCTTGTAAACTGTATGCATGTAGATAGATTGCCATTATAGTGATTGAGTGTAGCCATTTAGGTTGCAACGGCAGCATCGAGCTGTATACGTTTACTCCCCAGTGAGTTGAAATGGCCTTTAGAAAAAAGCTCGTAAAGATGTAGAATTTAACAATAATGACGTTCTATTTGCCAACTTGGTAACACAATTCGCAACTCTGATATGCCGAAGCTTGCAATAACATTTAATGTCATATTTATGCACTCTGCCGAAGTGCATTGACGATAATAATAAAGATTGCGAGAAAGCTGCAGGGAATTCCAGACAATACACTCACTTTAATACACATAACCACAACTATATACGTACACGTATTTACTTCAATTTATTTAATCAAATCGCCAGCTCGTTCAACGATCACTCCCAGTTCACATTGGATGATTTTCTCAGTCTGAATCCCATCCAACCTTCACCTGTCAACACAAATTTCCGGTACTTCAGTACACGAATAATCACATTTCCCTTCCTTTCCAGTTTCCCCCCAAAAAATACAGCCAAGTTGTTGAACGAATTAAGTAAGAGAAAACGGAGTGTCTTGTTAGAAGATATATACGCCCCTGTATCAACCCCTCTACGATATTTTTACAAACTGATATATCATTTTGAAACAATCGTATCCACGTCCTTTCGATTTGTTCCCCACCTCGAACCGAGATCGACCCTTACTTTGACTCTAAACCTCCCCGATTCTGTCTTCCCTTCGCGATTACTCCCTTTATTTTCTGTTGATCATCGCCCTGATTTTGGTTCCATCTCAAGTATATAGACCTCTCGCGTGTATAGTAGGACTATATACGCCGCATCGATTTTCTAAATTAAAAACGGGGTTGTACACATTTTCATCTCAATGACTTGGAACTCGATATGGTGTGTATATAGAGAATGGGTGTGGGATCATATCCGTGTGCGTAGGTCTGCTAAATATATCTCGACAGGTTCGGGGTCGTGACTAGCTACCGAAGGAAGAAAAAAACAGTATTACGTATTACGTTACCGCGACGAGCACGACTTAAATTTTTTAAATATGATTCAATATGATTCTTGCACATCATGAAAACCTAATAAAAAATATCGATTCTGTACACAAAAAACGCACAAATTATTCGCTCCGGAAATTACAACCTACGTTTTTTTGTAATGTGCAACTGCATGTGTAGTGGGTGATGTATGTCTCAACATTATGCAGATATACCGGAAATTACTTGTAAGGTTATGTTCTGATTAAAATGGGAGTCATAAAATTAAACAAAAATGCAAAAGAAAATTCAAACAAAACCCAATCATGCAGGTTCCATTGACAATACAGCTTCCGTAACATAATTTCAAAACAAATTATATACCACATACTAATAAGTATATTTAACGCGTGTGCATATTGACGTTCATCAATTATTTCTATCAGTTTTGATAGACTTCTATACATAAAATGGCCTCCGGTTTCCATGGCAACTGGCGCCACAATGTCCTCGCTTTTTGCAGCTTATTACGTGCAGTTTCCTGACGTCGCTTTTAATAATGAATTCGCTGCTGTCGGCCCATGGGTCCGTTCAATTCTGTTTTCGTTTGGTAAGATGAAACTCATTATGAATAGATCAGACAGAATTAGCCTGATCCCTGCTGAATACGTATACCAGTGCGTGAAGTTAGCCTACCTGCGCATCGTGGGCATTAAGGGAGTTAGGTTGGCGTAGCGGTTATTTCCTCGCCTTCTATTACTAGTATGACCCGGGTTCGAATCCCGCCTGGGCCAATATGTGGATTGGGTTTTCAGTCCCTGCCTGAATCCGTGGGTTTCCCCAGAATATTCTTCTAAGGTTTTCCCCCAACCTCTTAAAATGTACCTTCTTCTCATTGTTTTCTCTCTAGAGGTTTCGTCAGGCTTGCAAGCTAACAGTGCCTAGAGCGCTTTTGAGAAATTATTAGATTTGTTACTAGAACGAATAAGAAGTGGGTGTAGAATCGTTGCATCTTGAAATACGTAATTACCTTCTTAAGCTTGGTGCTATTGTGTCTGATTCCAAACATAACAAGTCGTTCCACAAATTCGCCAATAATTTGCTTCAATTGTATGCGGATATGCACCATCGCAATCCTTTATGTTGCAGAGTTAAATCGCCGGAGTCGGTAGCCATAAACAAAAATTGGCACGGGATTCGAATCGTGTTGAAGATATAATGATATATACTTTTTATTTCCCCGTTGTAGCTGGCTGTTTTCCCCATCAGCGGCTGTGTCCACACGGTCAAACTCTCAAGGGAAAAAATCATTGATCAAATCCTCACCCCTGAAATCGTTCGCTTACGCAAACATTTTGCCTACGTTCCTCTAATCGCATTTTGAAGAGGGGAAAATCACGGTAGATACACGTACCTTGGTCATGCGGCTACGCGCATAATTATTATTATTAATTGCATTAACGGTTTTTAAGCCGTTGCAATAAGGAGATGCCACGTCAAAAGATAAAAAGCCAAGAATATAAACATGTTGTTTTATTTAAAGTCATAATGTGGCTTGGGAATCAAATAGTTTTCTAAATTTTCTTCCTTCGAAATATCGAATTATACGTGTTATGTGCTTTATATAAGTTAGGCTTTAAGTGCAATCTTGCTTCCATCAAAATAGGTACTGGGACTTCATCATTCCTGACAATAAAGTGCGCATCAAACCACTCTTTCAATCTCTCCAAAAGAAAGAAAGAAAGGAATTCCTAGCCAACCTTTCGAAAACAGCCTTAATGCATCATTTGTCATATTTTACTACCAACTGGATTGAGACACAATACTATTATTATACCCCTTCATGTGTGTGCTTCAACACCAGATGATTGACTTTATTTTTCTTGCTCAGCTAAGCAGTGTTGTTCGAATTTGAAGACTAACTTAACTTATTGTGTTGTTTATATATTACTCCGCCTTGCTTTAATGTCTGTTCACATTGTATTCCCTGGAATCTTGGGTCTAGGTTTGTTAATGTTACATGACATGAATATACCAAATAAAGACATAAATTATATAATTATAAGCTGATAATTTCTACTGTAGCGTATGCATTGCCACTTTGCACCGACCTTTTACTAAACACGAACAATATTTTACTTTCGGTAGCAGACAAGGTAATGTCGAAGACAACTCCTTACCCGGCAAAATGTATAGGCCTACCTACAACATTCCTATGCAGGTTTAAGTTGGTTTTGTCTTTTACAAGATAAAGATTACATTTGTATCAACAAAACAAGCAATGAAACGTAAAACTCGATAAAACTTGAATTATATGGTTGTTTTCACAGTCTGAATACATAAGTTGGCAAATTAATAACTTGTAAACTGGTTTTTGGTGGTGATAGATCATGTACCATGCACGCGCCGATCAAACTAGACCCAAATAATATTGTAAACAGCTTCATTTAGATCCCATCATTCATAAAACAAAGGTAATGTACTTTGTTTTCTCTATTAACAGTGTTTGGAGTTTTTCCCGCGCGAAATGTCAATTGCAAACACAAGTGGGGGCCGTTCAAATGTCATACTTCAAGTGGCGAATTTAAAGTGTCTATTAAAATGAAATTAATCATTTTCCACGTATATAGTAAACATGTTATTGTCGAAAGAACAACCTGTGCAAATTCAAATAAGGAAAAGCAAAATTTCCTGAACTTTAAATAAGCTTTACAAATATATATTTTAAAAAAACCGAGAAAAGTATAGTCGATTAACGCTTTATATAACTGGCATACAATTTAATAACAGTTTTTTCTTGACAATCTCTATCTCATTGATTTGGCAGATTTTGACATTGTTCGTTGCCTTCAATTGTCATTCTTCGACACGTGTCGACATGTATGAACGTGTGTCGAGCTGTGTCGATGGGCAATCGTCGGGTTTAGTTAGTATGCTCAGAGTGGCTATCACAATAAAATCTCATCCACCTGCGTTGACGGGTTTTTTTCTCTCAATGTTTCGCCTTGTTCTAGATCAGAGAATCCGGGTATCAACCCTAACGTCACCCAATACTACAAAATACCCACTTGCGTAAGCTGATATGCAGTACTTTTACACTGGCCTGCTATAGAGTAGTATTGTGTAGTACAGTGTACTGTACCATGTAGTTTATATGTGGCATGATGGGGCTAGCTTTTTAAAGCAAAATTATGAAGGAAGTTGTTTGCAATATCTTATTTCAATTGAAACTAAAATGATATCTGATAAAACTAGTTGTTATGGCAGATATAAAATGAAACAACATACCTCTATTTCTGGTAGGTACGCGTCATCCACACGGGAGAGTTGCTTCACTCTGTCGTCCAGATCCTCCAATTCCTTTTCTTGCCAAGCTAGCCTCCGTTCAAGATCCCTCATACGGAGCACGGAGATACCCCCTACCAGGCAGACGAACAGGGTGAGGAAAAGGGTGAGGTAAGCCGTCAGGTTGCACTGATGAGTCCGCCTCCATTGCGCGGAGTCGAGGCATGGGCGTTTGGAGTTTTTGGCGAGACCGGCTTTGCGATCGGTTTCCCGGTGTTCGTGCGTGGTCTCCGTGTAGCTATCGGCCTGTGGTTTCTTACCGCCGTTTTCCATAACTCGCCGGTCCGGAAAGCGGTCCGCTTCGCTGCTCATATTCCCAAGGCACTGCTGGTGATGACCCAGCCAAAATCCTTCTCTACACCCACTTAAACCCTTGAAGACAATAGGCTAACATAAAGTATCCCTCGAATCACCGAACACACACGTGTAGTCCTAGCACACAAGACCAAACCACTCTCAGCTCTCAGTCAGATCCTTAAAAACCACCACCGAACTAACCCATCCAACCCAGGTAGTTCCACCAGTGCATCTGATTGACGACAACCTCAGAACTCCCGAAGGCTGACAACCTTCTCCACCGTCTCTAACTATTGGCGCACTCCCGATCCCGTCAATACTCGGCACACGTATTCATCGTGCTCGGCAAACACTCTCTCCAGGTTTTCTGCTCTTTATCGCTCATACGTACGTGTTCATTACCGTGCACGCACCGGCTCCGACCAACTCGAGTGGAAAATCTCGCCGACGGAGGCAAAGGACGAGAGAGGGAATAAAAAACCCAGAAAGACAAGGAAAACTTATCCCTTGAACCGGAGCTGACAAACGGTTGACGAGTGCCGAGGGCTTGTAAAGAGCTCTTGTTGAGCGTAACTTCCCTACGGGTTTTTCACGGTGCGCGCTGCCGAAATGAGCTGATGTTAGCGATTTGGCAACGCGCCTACTCATAACATCCAAGGCAATGATTTCACAACGGATGTCAGCCGCGAGCAAAAAGACCCTCGTTTATTTATGAAGCAGGGAGTGGAAAAATAATTTAAGGCATTTTAGGGGAAAGACTTTGTTTGACATAATATATATTGTTCAGTGAGACATTTTCTGGGTAAGTTTTTATTATAAAGCAATTTCGGAGCCGCCTAGATTCTCGACTAATAAGGTCGTGTCTCTACTTCCCACCGTTGAGGGGGTATGCACATTTTCTTACGAATTTATTTTCACTTTTACAAAAAAATAAATAACACATTAACATCGATGTTTATTGTTTCAATTTATTCTTTATTCATAATTACATTTTCAAAAAATTCAATGTTGCAAAATTGCAAGTTTACTAAAAAAAAGCTTTTGAAAAAAATATGTACAGTACTTTTTGGTTATCACAAAAATGTACATGCATATGCCAAAAATAAATCACATCGTAAGTATTTGCTTCTTCGAAGAAACTCTGACGAGACACAATTTTGTTGGGCTCAAACAGCAGAAATGACGAACAATTAACAAAAAAACTAAAAATGTCTAATTACAAACAGAAAAACAGGCGTTATTATGTAATCTTATCTCGTTTTACACTATAGCTAAAAGCAAGTCAAAATCTCGCGATTTTTGTAGCGGTAACTTAAACGAACTAATTTCTTTGGTACTATTCAACTATAATTTGGTCACTCGCTATTGAAATAAATGTCTTGTTTTTCAATCAATTTGATTTCTTCAGCAAATTGAACTAAAACGAAAGCTGCGGAATAGCTTATTCTAAAATTCTATTATTTTTGTCTAGACTAAAGTTTTGGTCTATTAAACTCGATATTGTACACGCTATTCATCAACCCTTTTGTGGCTTTGAAAAGGGAAGACGTTATAAACCCTAAAAAAAACAAAATAAAAACGTAAGCAAATAAACGTTACTTGGTTACTTAAAGCAGTTTTGTCTGCAAAAATGAACCGCCTAACCGTTAAAAAACAATGCTTATTATTATGCAACAGTTCTCTAGCTCTATAGTTCTCTAGTGCTTAGACACCTAACATTGCATTCGATGGATATTACTAGGAAACACATTTTCCCATTCATTACAAGATTATTACTAAATAAAACTAGTCAAAGGCTACCATAGCTGGCGTGAGTTTTTGGTATAGGGACTAGATTTATAGCAAGTTCTCTAAAACAAAAGATAAACGAGCGACTATTTTCACTATTAAAACTGCGGTATCGGAAACGGTAATATGTTGATAAAGGGAGGCAAAATGACATGGGACTATTTCAAAAGTTTCAAATTTTTTTTTCAAATTAAAGAATATTGTGGTAATCCTATGGAGCGCTAAGCAGAATTAAATTATTGCTTTCCCATTAATATTGTTATTCACAATAACTCGGCTAAAAAATAACCACGGCGGGTCAAAGGCATACCGTAGCAATTGGGGTTTTCGGTGATAGTGCTCAGCGGCAGAATATGTGCATAACTTTTGGCTGAATTCAGCGGCTGGTGTTAGTTCGGCGAGTTCAGATTGATCCGGTGATCCGAGATAATGTCCAGCAAGAGGTCACGAATATCCAGAATCTGTCCAGAAATAAAATGTACAAATTCTTAAAAATACCAAAGCAAATGCTGAACTTCACTGTAAATGTTAAAATGACGTTGTTTCGTATTCCACGTAAGGAAACATTCTTTTTCTTTTTCTAAACGAATCATATTTATGTAAAGCGCCCTCAAGAGTCGTGCCTGGACCTAAACACGTCCGTTTGCAAAAAAAAAATAAAAATAATAATAAATGGTTGCTGCACTGCGCTCTGTACAAACTATTTGGCTGGATTCGCACAGAGTCTGTCGCTTGCTCACCTTATTAACGCTATCGTAGGTGTAAGACGTGTGCTGCACGTTGTCCACGTACAACTGGCCCGCAGGGTCCTTTTCCGTCCCCAGGAACAAGACCCTTGTGATGTTCGGCAATATGCCTACGACGTCTGGGCTTTCTGCAACCATGCCAACGCGCTGGGAAAGCATCTCGAGTTTGAGCTAGGGGTGAAGAAAATAGGAAAATAACAATTTCCTGGAAAACACCCCAGATAATCCCGATGAACGTATAGTATTACGTTCTCACCGAGTTGTGAAATTGGCAAGGTGTTTATTTAACCAGTTCGCACCGGGATTATTTTAACATTAACCGGGCCCAGGCGCGGGATGGTTTTTCCACCAACCCTCTTCCGAGGCGGGTTCAGGTCGACATCTGTGGGTAACTCAGCCGGTCGATGACATATATTTCCGGCCTTGTTTTGAATCCCGAAAAAAATCAAAAGCTAACTTAAATCGTAGCCTTCTTTCAGTCGCTAGTGTATTGTGATATTTTGGTAATGGACGCAGAGGGCGCGATTTGTCAACTATAGTGCTTGAGAACTTACAAGATCTGCGAAGAACTCCATGTATATATCAATGTTGCGTTCGTACGTGTCTGCAATATAAACAAACAAAAAACGGGTAAGTTAAGATCAGAGTTTGTGTTCATTGTAGTCGTAGCCGCCACTAATTATTGTAGTCAATTTTTTTATGCAACTTACATTGTGTTTCTCCGTCGTCCCAGAATAAATCGCCTCTTGCGATGATCTCATTCGTCTCTGGCATTGCCACCCAAACTGTCAACGGGTTCATACGGCTATGAGAACAAGGACAATAAAGCAATGGAAAATATGTACCTGCAAGGACATAAGATATTGCTCGGCCAAAACCATGCGCTGAGCAAATTAAAGGCCATACTAGGCCTCCGTACACATTAAAACAAAAAGTTAACAGTTCAGTAATTGTACATCTTCATTATAATTAGGCAATGAACGAATCCTGCCGTTGGCGTTGCTAACTTGCTATTCCTCCTAGTAACTCACGTGTAGTACGTGCTATTGCCGGGTTCCTGTGTAACAATAATGTACTCCCCGCGGATGAATATCGGTATCTCGTTCAGCGGTGCAGGGACGGTAGTATTAGACAGTTCACTGGCAGTCTCCAACATAGATCCAAACACTTTACCCTGTAATACATAAAGTGGAGACGATTATCCCCAAAAAAACTAGTTCACTGGTCGCCAAACTTTCAAATTCAACCTCTCAAACTACCGTGGTATTATTTTGTAGCAAAGGTTGTATGTTGGTAAGCATTGCGGTTAGTTTTAAACTTGAAAGTTATGTCGTGTATTATGTGGTAGGGCCTATTCTTAGGACCTGTGGTAGGGCATATGTCTGGCACACAAACTTACCGATTCTTGGGGGTCGTAGAAATAATAGAAACGCCAGTTTGGATGATACATGGTAACAGTCCTGGCACCCTATAAAATAAAACAAAGAAACCATTGATGATGTGTAGGACTACATTGTTCAACCCGCCTGACCATTTTGTTGACAAGTGCTATATCTGAGACGTCACTTACGCCTGCGCGGTATACGTTAACAGCAACGTGTGAAGGTCCCTCGTCAAAAGATGGTCAAACCTTCACGAAACTTTCTTGCCTGGTTCCTTGCTGCACTATGGTGCACTATTGCGATATTGTAACAGCGACGCGACCAACCTGGTTATAGTTCTTAAACAGACTAGACTAGTCTAACCCACTGACCTCTACACCTGGACGGACCATTGTCCATATTCTGCTGTGCTAACACTTGAAGTCGGCGCGAACTGGAAGTGCAACATGGCGGACCCGAGACGTCACTGCTGTGAGCCAATGAAATGTCCAGGTGTGGAGGTCAGCGGATTTATTCTGTACATTTTGTATTTATAAACATTACGTAATACGTATCGTACCAACACCTGAACATTTCATTGGCTCACAGAGTCACGTCGTAGGTCCGCCATGTTGCACTTCTCGCATGCCGACTTCAAAATGAAACAATGATGATCTGTCCATGTATAGAGGTCAGTGGTCTAACCACGGTCGACTAGTGTGGGTTAGAATAACGTGGCCAGGCAATGGCAATCATAGTTTCACGCGAACTTGGTCTTTGAGAGAGCAGGCCTTTTACGAAATTCAGATGTCATTTTTACCTCTTCGAAAACCGGCACCACCAGCAATGAGTTACCAAGCATAAACTCCCAGTCTACATCCCACACAGCCAGTTTGTCGAAAGCAAAACTGAAACAAAAATGGAGAATAATCATCTAGGAAAAAAATGTTGAAAAAGAGAATCACGACATGTTTTAATTTTGTAATGGATTCTTTAACAGGGAAGTTGGGGGTCGTGAGATATTGTACTTTTGGCCTTGAATGGATTATCATCCCGCCAATAATATTGCAGGAGGGAAAAGGGTCTTACTCGTAGAATGGCGCCCTGGTGACTGCATAGCCGTCCACGTGCGCATGGTACAGCTGAGTGTAGAGATAAGGCAGGATGCTATACCGCCGCCTCGCCATCTCTCTCATGTTGGCGTAGACGTTGGGGGCGCTGGTTCGATAAGACGCAGGGTCAACTCTCTGCGTTGGGCAACAAAACACACACAAACTAACATAACACCAATCACGTACCCTGCAAATACAATATCACTGGACGATAGCATATGTGGTGACAAGTAAGCCAGAATCACTAGCAGAAAAACAGATAAAGAGCGTATGGTGATGTTCATTTCGATAAAACCACAACCAAATCATTTCGAAGATCGACTTTCTTGGGCGATTTTGGCAGCACGACAATTATTGGTAGAAGAACTTTTATAGATGTTTTTGTTATGGGTAAAATCTTACAAATTTCCGGCCAAGTTCTAAATTTACACAAGTTTCCAAATTATGGTATGATCAGTCACAGGTATAGGTATATAAGCATTGATTTGAGTATATGAGATTGGATTTCTTACCGTTGTGTTGAGATTTCTGTAGAATCTTGCCAGAGGCTGGTACGCGGCGAGTTGCATCCAACGCTGGCAGAGCTCGGGGGACTCTGGTGCGCCCGTGGTGCCGCAGATATCGGCTCCCGTCTGGTGGGTCGTGGAAGCAAAAAGAACGAGTAACAGAAAAGGCTTATTTACGATGCATTTATGAAACAATTTGTGCCAAATATTCGCATGAATTGTAAAATGCAAATTAAAATAGCTAAGAAAAAAAATCGACTCACGAAAGGGATGCCGAACATGTTGAATTCATCGATTGCTGAAAAGAAAAAAACGTTGACAAAAAATGAATGCTGGTGTTACACGCCCGTGGGTTACTGAATATTATACGAGGTAAACGGGCGTATGGCGTCTCAAAACGAGAGCCAGAAGTAAAAACATGGCGTCTATTTGAGCAGACTATAGCAACAAATTGGGTGTACATGTTATTATAAGGTTGTAAAAATCATGAGTCTTACATGTAGTTGCCATAGCAACATGTAGGCGTTTGTAAGTAAAAGGCATTCACATTTGTTACATGTTTTTACTCGAAACAAAATCTGGCCTGTTATAAATTGAGATCAAAGTAAAATGACATTAAGACCAAAGTGAAGCTTGTTGGTGGACGGACTTACATATCATTGATCGGAACATGTCCTTCCACGTGGCCTTATTCTTGCCCAGGAAGTGACCAGCAAACTGCCCGGTGCCTGCGAACGATCCACGGGTCAGCGTCATGGCACGTTTGTTGTTGTACAACAACCGGCCGGCGCTGCGAAAGAGAAAGCCAACAGGAAATACCAACGATTTAGGACAAACATACTAATTAGCTGCTGCTGACAGCACAAATTCTGCTTAAAAAACATCGCAGTGCATCAAGAGAAAAAGGCTGCGCCCGTTTAGGTAACAGCTTTGCTAAATTGTGCTAAAGCATCATGTCATACGCAATTTAACCTCTTCACGCCGGGGAGCGGCTATGACCGCGGCACGAACACGGCCTGTGTGACGACGGTTTACGCTCTTGTCTATTGTGCAGTGCAGCTGTACAAAAGCTGCTCTGCAGTCATGCGAAGTTAGCGTCCTTATAAATGTTCGATATTATTTTATGCACATACGTATGGAAACATTTAAAGTGACACTCCATGTACAACAGTTCGTGAATTGCCATTACGACCGAGGATCCCCTATTGTGTTTTCCTTTATTCCTTTACTGAAACCTAACCCCATTGCTTTGCGCTTATCCTGGCGATCGAGGACAAAGAAACCGTCCTTCGAGGATCTTTTGATCCTCGATCGCAAAAGGAAACAAGCGCAATCATGCGCAACCGTATTGAAACAATGTTGGCAGTGAAACAAGGTTTAATCGATTTAACTAAACTGTTAACTGTCCTTTAGTTTGATAGTAACAACATAGATTATTTTGTGGGACTTACTAGTTGGTAGCCTCGGCAGAGAAGTGTCCGTACAGACTGTGCAAGTTGTAGTGAACGCCTTTGGCCATTTTAGAGTCCATGCAAAGTGTCTCGTAATATATCACAGAGCTCTTCAGTTCTGGTTGATAAACGAAACATAATCGGATATGTAAACTTTGCCTAACGTTTTTGCGATCCCTCGTGCGACTTTGTCGACAATGTTGCAAAATCCCCCACCCCCAAAGAAAAAACAATATTTAATTGTGCCAGATCGAGGATCTTAGATTGTATAGACCTCTACAAATTAAGTCACTATTTTAATTATTAAAACAGGCTGAAGCTTTAACTTTCAAATGGAAAGTGGTCATCCACAAGACTTAAATAATTGTTTTTATACTTGGGTTATAAGGCGGGTTGTTCCACTTGCTAGACAAGTCGCAGCCCAATCGCGAACCGTTTACGAAGTTAGCCGGCTCATTGTCTGTCTGTAGAAATAAAATGTTTAAAAACAAACCAGTTAGTATTATATTTATTACAAAATCCCTTCAAAATACACGCCGAAAAGACACGGCGAAGAAACTTTGAAACTACACTCTAGATTGACGCAGCATTCTGTTAAAAAAAATTGTTCTGGTTTTTGTTTGGGTAAACAATGAAACTTTGTTATTTGGTCGAAATTACCTGCCTTCTTTTAAAAACTGAAATAGGTTTTTTTTCAGGGGGAATCTTACAATGATGATGCCATCGAATGGAAGTTTGTCGTGCAGCCACCCAGTAAAGGCGGCCCAGTGAACCTTGGCGAAGTCGTGGGTGAAGTCCAGGTATGTTGTCTCACCGTGCCAGCTCTGGAAGGAAAAAATGTAAAAAAAAATCCCGTAAAGAATTATTTCTTAAAAGAGGCTAAACAAAATCCTCAGAATTTGTACAGAGATTTGTTCAGTCTTGTGGATGATAATACTCACCACACCGAATACAGGCGTAAGGCCGTCCGACCGATTCACAAGGATGCCGTATTTCTCGGCGTAGTAATACGGCCAGTAGTTGAACTTGGGCTCCGGCACCTGGTTGGACAATGCTGGAGTCTGATTGGATAAGAAAGAAGCATAATAAACCCAATTAAGAATCACTGTCAATGTACGAATATGTGTCGGTATAATCATGACACATACCTTTACGATTTGTATAAAAGGCTCAAAAAGTTTGCTGAAATGGCCGCATTTATAAGACTTATGATTGCTAAATGGTTATAATATTTGTTTTATTAGAGAATATACTTTAATCTTACCAAATGAATAGCGTATTTCAAGTGACGTGGGTGCATGTAGTTGTCCAGGAAACGTCGACGGACTTTTTTCTCGTCGTAAGTAAAGGAGAGGTAAAAGTCCTCATAATCCATTCCACTAAAAATAACATCCTAAAGGAATAAACAAAAAATACACCCAAGAATAAAGAATATGGAAAGTTATAGACGACCATTATTTCCAAATCGTCGAAAAGAATTTTGTATTAACCATTTATTATAGTAACCATTTGTTTTCAGTAACTGCATAGATCGCCAACACAATCACTATATTAATCAACATAATCACATAAATCAGCAGCATCACCCTTATGAACTCAATCTCACGGTCACAACTATATGCATTCAATTGGGGGACAGTACACTGTACTACAAAATACTACATAATTATCATAGGCCAGTGTAGTACTACATAATTACCCAGAGTTTTCTGTATAGTATTGGGAGACGTTAGGGTTAAACCACTCAATTTAAATGTGTTGATTATACTCACAAATGGAACTTCAGCATCAACATTTTCTAGGACGAAATTTTCCATCGACTGTGCGCCGCCAAAAGACTCGATACCAAGCTGAAGCCCAAGTGCCCAATATGGCGGGATTTCAGGCCGCCCAATCACCTTTTTATTAAAAAAAAAAAAGAGAAAAAAAAAGGAGGAAAACAGCTCGATAAATTATGTTCGCAATGTGCGTGGGAAAAACAATTACTGTTTGTCCGTTTTAAATTCAGACCTCTTGGTACTGTTGAATGACTTGCTCTGGTGTTGGACCGGTGAATATGTAGAAATCGAGAATTCCGCCGGTCGTTCGCCACGTTACGGCGGGCATCGGTGTTAGATTCACATCTGCGGACAGAAAAAATATCGCCGTCCGATTTAGAAAAGATACAATTTGAGTGTTAATGTAAACTTTCTAGGTTCTTAAATCCCTGAAGCTTACTTGATGAGAAACCACATTGATCACAGACCTTTATAATTGTTTCTTTTGATATTTTAAGAATGGAGATTGCTTAAACCGGTTTTTGTTTGGTTTTTTTTTAACAAAGAATGAACTGTGAGATAAATAAATCATATAGTCCATCGCGCCCTCTGCCGTTAAAGCGTGGGCCTAGTTTACATTTTGGCCGTTTTCTAAACCCCAGCTTCAAATCCGTTTTAGGATTGTTCATGCAGTTTGGCAATAAAACCGCTGACGTAGCCTAAGCTGGCGTTTGGGAAAATGTTTGTTTTTTTGTAATAATTACCCATGGCGTTGCTGTTGTGAAAGTACATGCCGAAGGCTTTGTCATCGTCATCAATGTTCATGAAAAATGGATGGACTCCGTACAAGTTTGCATTTGGCTGTTGGTAAATAGGTTATTAGGTTATAGGCTGTCGGTTATTATTTATCACCTAATCCCTGTACCTATAAGACTGTTCTTATACCAAAACATTATTTATGATACCAAAAACAGGCAATCCAGTGATGTTATCCTGTGCTTTTGAACAATATTAATCTTTACTTCATAATGATTTTTTTCTTCAAAACTGTATACCAATCAGAACCTTGATTTATATCAAACACGCGTGATCTCGACTACAACATAAACGTGCAGGTTTTATTAGGCGCGCTACCGGAACGGAACATGGAGAGTGGTGTATTATTACTACCCACGTAAATGCACAGTGGGCGGGGACTATCTGGTTCGTTAGCGTGGACTATAGTATCCACGTGACGTCGTTTCAATTGTAACGCCCACTTCAAGCCGTTGGGAAAGTTTGCTGCTAGAGTTTAGCCAATGAGCGCGAGTAATCAGTGGCGCGTGCGCGTGAATGACAGGTCACCTACGATGCGGATAGATCGGCTCATATAGTGAAAGTTTGTTGCACCAAAGTGGCGGGACTTACTATCTCCTCATCAGGATCTGCTGGAGCAGCGAACATGCCCCATTCCTTCCAATTCATGTTGTGTCTCAGCCGATCATGTCTCTGCTCTCCGAAGCCGTAGACCACTGAGTTTGGCAACTTAAAGGTAATCTGAAGAAACTGGTCCTCAAAAATCAGAGCTCCTAAGGCCGTATCGAGCCTAATAAATAGAAGACAAATGTGTCAGTGTTTGTTTTCAAGGCCTTCCTGAGACCTTTTATGAGACATGCAGTTTTATTTACCAATTTTCGGAGACAATACAGGTCAACTAAGTCTCTAGAATTCCATCACATTTTCATCTTGAATCAAGTGTTGTTCAAACTATGAGCATTACATTTTGCATGAGGTTTTTAGAAAAGGCCTACACTATTGTACAAAATGTTTTATAACTCTTCATGAAAGTCGAGCCTTGGTTTGACATCTTCAAATCCCCACGTTTTTAAAAATGCCTTGCCTTGCAGAAACCGTGGTGTAAAAGTTACACCATTCAGGGTTGTAGTCGAGTCCCTGCAAGTCCTTTCACAAGTCATTTCGTGTAGCCAGTCACAAGTCCCTTCATAAAGGCAGTCACAAGTAACTGGATGAACAATGACAAAGGAATGCCTTTGTCAAAGCTGATTTGAATAGCTTGTGATTTAAATTTGAACTGAAGGACTTGTGATGGACTTGCAGGGACTTACAGGGACTTGCAGGGACTTACAGGGACTTGTGATCGACTCGACTACATCCCTGACACCATTATGAAACACTATACACTGTGTTGGTTTAACTCGAGGTTTTTAATTGTAAACTTTTCTTGCTTGTTTGTACGTATATTAGACGTATAATCTTACATTTTGAAGCGATCGGATACGCGTCTAGTCAACTGCATGGTGAAAGGACTCTGGGTGTAGTTGAAGACGTAGTCGGTCCAGGAGGCCTTGCGAGCCGGCATGGTCAAATCAATGGGTACCTCGTAGCGAGGTTTCCACATGCGATCCTCCAGCTCCGGATACTTCCAGTCTTGGTAGGTCACGTATCGAAACTCAGATATCTATAGTGTTTGATGGCGAGATGGCGAGAATAATCGATTCTTATACGATCGATGGTGGGTTAATGTAATCGATAAAAGAGGTTAACAATTTTCACACATACATTTCACCCTTTATGAACCTGCATGTCATATACTTTGTTAAAACTCTAATATTTTAGAAAGTTTTTTCCAAGATTTAAAGGGGAAAAAACAAACTGATAAATGAAACAATAGTTCAGTTTAATCACACATACAACTTAATTTGTGATCTATCTGAATGATTTAATAAGGTCTATACAAGCCCTACATCTGATTTGATTTGATTCGATATGATATGATTGGATTGGATTGGATTGGATTGGATTGGATTTGAGATGCTATTTACGACGCCTTATAGGATCCTCTTTTCCATATACCTTTATATGCAGTCTGTTCTCTGCCTGTTCGTCAACATGGACGACCAGGTTCTCAGCTTCGCGATAGAAGAACCTCGGGGTACGTATCCGCTGAAGATACAGATTATATCCCGACGTCAACAACTGCGGCTGCCCCATAACCTTGTAGACAAAACGTCACAAGAGGAGAAACATTAGTACGTATGATGATGATGATGATGATGATGATGATGATGATCATGCATTTGTAAAGCGCCATCTATCTAGTTGCCTATTCCGAGGCGCTGCCAGGAACACCGGGGCAAACCCCTTCTCTTAGCGAAGAGTGTTACTGGGTTCTTTTACGTGCATTACACAACGCACGGGACCTACAGCTTTACGCCCCATCCGAAGGACGAAGCAATAGTGGTTTAATTGCCTTGCTTAAGGACACACGTGTCGACACCGGGACTCGAACCCACGCTCTGCGGAACAGAAAACCGAGTTCTTAACCGCCCGACCACGACACGTATCACAAGGATCGATCCTGATGCCCACAACACTCATATTCAAGTCAGCAGGTATTATTTGCATGGGTTTTAATTTTAACAAAACAATATTGGTTTGTTTTAATTGGTTTTATACCTCATACCCGACCCCGACCGGGAGGTAGCACTCAGGTACCGTGAGCTCTCGCTGGACGGCCACATCAACGTAGCAACACCCCCTGGCCCGGCACTCCCGCTCCGTGGGCATCTTCAGCTCGGGGAAACAGTCCAATCGACTGTTCTCCTCGTTCTGCGCGCTAAACTGGCACACCACCTCTTGGAAGTACCAGTTGGAGTAAGGCCGAGCCGTGACGACGAGAGCCGGTAGCATGACCAAGAAAATACATGCCAAGAGCGACACCACGGCGACGATAATGAGCGCTGTGTTGGCCATGACTCAATCGTGTCTTTTGGCAGCGAGTTCAAATTATCAGCGCCGGTGACAAACCTTAATTCCCTATCACAAAAGTACAAGCGAAACACCGAATAAATACAGACTGGCTCAGTAATGTTAACCTATATTATCGTCGCTTCAACAATTCTACTTCCAATCCAAGCAAGGAGATATATATAAATTGCTGTAGTTTGCGAGAATTACATCATAAAACACCATCAAAACGATGAATTTGTTGAACAACGCTAACACAAAATGGCGTCTGTGATGGCGGCAAATCGTACGGCCCTATTTTACAACAGTCTAGCCGTGCATGATTTTCTCTAGTTTTTTATGATATTTTATTGTAGTTAATGTTTAACTTGAACTCGCATAATTCAGGGCTCGGCTGTGTCGTTCGACAACGCGCACCGTATTGACACATTGGTTTGATTGTACTTTGTTGTGTGAGCCAATGCCTGAAATATGCCTAGCTTGGTTAATCATTACTATACCTTAGCGTCGGGGCAATTTTTGTTGGGTGTTTTGAATTCTTTCGAATCGACTAAACCCCACACCCTAAAAACAGAATGGTTGAAAGTAACAAACTAATTGGTAGATATGTGTCCAATCAATATATCAGTCAATTTTAACTAAAATATTGGTTATCTTGACCAATTTTTTTGTTAAAATGACCAATATCATCGGTTGGACACATACCAATTAATCATTTGGTTATTTTAACCAATCCGTATAGTAGGGTGTATCAATGCACTTGGACTTTGGAAGACTGATTTGAATACGACTAAGTGTTGTTGTATATGTGACTATTTACAACTTCGTGTGTTCCACCAGATTTGGGGGAAAACAAACGTAGATTTTCTTCTTTAATCACACGTTGACTGTGTGATATGGTTGTTGATCTGTTTCTTGTCTCATAACGTAGTAGGCCGATACAGCCAAACGAGTCAATTTTAATTTCTTTTACTAATATTAGTAAACTCTGGCTATTCCCACTTTTAGTTCTATTTGTCTTTAAGTTGCAATTTTTTAGATTTTTTAAGACACTTGAAAAAAACCCAGTAACATACTGAAATTACATAAAACTCACGTCGGGGATTATAATCAAACTGAACTTTGTGAACATTGCAACTTTAACAACTGTTGTGATCAGCGTAATACAGGTGATAGCAAGAGAGGGCGCTGTTGTCATTTAACAGTCGGCCGTGTTACTATGTAATACGTTTTCGCAAGTTCGCAAGTTGAAGTTGACGCTATTTCCGTGCGTTATTAAGGTGAGTTAAACAATTTCCAGGAAAAAACTTGATAAATTAGTGAATTAAAGGCCGAGGCCGAGAGTGTCGTACTGTAACCAGGATAGTTTTGGGATTAAATCAATGAGTTTGTGTATTTTAGGTGATCTCGTGGCTTTCCATCTCGTGTACCGTGTAATGTTGCAACACTTGACTTAACTTGGGGATTCTGTATCTTCGGACGTCAAGCTATCTTTTCGACACAATTTTGTATCCCCCCCACCACCACCACCACCCCTCACCACCACCCCTACCCCTCACCACCACCACCCCTACCCCTCACCACCACCACCCCTACCCCTCACCACCACCACCCCTCACCCCCAATAGAGTCTTAGACGGATTATCCTGTGCGAACAATGAACTCCAGCGATGCTACTCCAACGAGACGATGGATCGGGCGTGGACGTGGCGTCTTGGGTTTGTCATCTCAGCAGGTGACTCAGAAAGAAGCGCGACCAGGACATATACAACAGGTGACGAAATATGAACACAAACTAAAGGACTAGAGGGTAAAATTAGGCTCGGATATTGACAAATTTCCGTCGTTTATGTCATGACAATTAACTTGTATTACTAATAAAGGGGTTGCATTGACGTCACGCGCTACGCGTACGCGCTAATCGCACTAGCAACCGGGCCGAGTGGCTTTTATTGAGGTCAAACAAAGTGCAGACAGTATATGCCGTGATTACGCAACTAGACCTCATTGGGGGCGCTGTCGTGAAGTGCGACGTGCGTGTGACATCATATGCAATAACTTTATTGGTTTTCTATATCAAATATGGTACAATGTAGCACAAATCCTTGTACATTATTATTTGTCTAAGAATTCTATATCCGGACATCAATGTTGTTATGCTAAAAGAGGTCCTAGCTTTTACCATAAAGGGTGCTTAATTAATATTACATTTTGGAAGTTGGAGAACACTGTTTTGAAATGACAATAGTCTTTTTTCTGTCAGGGCCTATAGTTTTTGTACACAGGAACCTCGGTTGATGTCCAGTTATGGATAACTTAACAGATATGGAAAATGTTTGAATCAATGTTTAAAAGATTTTACTACGTTTTCAGGAAAGACTAAACGACACATCGTCTATAAGCCAGAATACCAGACCATCAGGTCCGTCTAGATTCCAAGATGGGCACAAACAGCAAACGGTCCGTCCACCAACCAACCGGCAGCCGGCAGTAGAGGGAGACGAACGACCACAGAGTAACAAGAGTGACATAAGGAATACGGTGAACGACGACCGTATAAACATGGTCGCAAGGCCACAGATGCATAATGGTCTGGGTAGGTTATGTTCATTTGAAGACAAAGTTGTGAAATGTACTGTTTCAGTCCTGTCAGTCGAAGAGATAAACCGTCAGAAGACTGGGAAAGATGAATAATGTGCAGGGGATTCTCCTCGGGAACCACAGGGGCAACAAATGAGCATGAAAGGGGCGGTCACACCCACTTTCTCCCGTGAAGCATCGCGGTAAATGACGCATAACGTCATCAATACATAGGGATAACAGCTTGTGATTTACATGTTGAAATTGTGAGTTTACAAAAACACAAATTTCCTCCCCCCCCCCCCCCCCCCTTCCCCTCTTCAGCTGTTGACAATAACAGCAAATTGAAGTCGTTACTAGTCAAGTACGGCTACAAGGCGAACCCGGCAAGTCCGCTAGGATTCTCAGAGCTAACCATCCAACAGGGTCAGAAGTTGACCCTAGTAGAGAAACACCCAACAAACGAACACTGGTGGAAGGTCCAGGATGAGACGGGAGCCGTGGGTTACGTTCCTGCCAGTTACATGAAGGTGGGTTGAAGATTCGCTTTATTGTAGTCTGGGTCCTAGATTGAATTTACTTTTTTGCTTTGCTTCACGAAACTTGGGCCTTAAATTGTTTTTTTCGCCGTTATTTTTAGATCGAAGAAACCAAACCCACCGTCTTGCCCTGGCTCGCAGATAAAGACGAGGAAACGGAAGTCCCTACAGAGAAACGTGAGAAATTAAAACAAATCAAAATGTATTAAATTTTCTCAATCTTGCGATCTAATCACTTTGGGCAATTTTCAAACTTTTCAAAGTCCCTAACAAAAATTAACAAAAACCATCTTGCTTTGCCGTAATGTTCTTGAGTTGTGCAATGCAATATTGTCATTTTGCAGCAAAAAAAAGTTATGCCATTTACTCAAAAAGTAAAATTTATCAGTAGCATAAAAGACTCAAAATATTTCTCTTCCACTTGGATGGGATGTCAGTCCATCGCAGGTTACTCCCCAGCTAATGCCGGTACCCATTTATACTTTATATAGGCAAGTTGAGATAAAGTGGCTTGCCCAAGGACACAACAAATGGCCAGCAGCTGGATTCTGACCCCTGACCCTCTGATAACGAGTCACGAACCCTAACTCACTAAGCCACACCCCCTAACTCACTAAGCCACACCCCCCCAAGTCGTTTACCGAAACGAGAATATAAACATTGCTTTTCATTGTCGCTGCAATTCATACACAATTGGAACAAAATCTCTGTTTTCCTTCCATACAATGAGATGCTTTTGCTGTTAACAAAACACCTGGTTTTGTTTCGTTTCAAACAGCTGTTTTTAAACCGTACGTCTCGGCCTACAACAAGCAGACGGAGAAGTCCGAATCGAGCAAAGAACAGGACAAGAACAATTACTACTGCAGTGTTTGCGATAAGCAGTTGAACGGGCCCAAGCCGTACGGCGCGCACATCACCAGCAAGGCTCACAAGGAGGAAATCGAGATAGCGCGAGAAAGAGGAGAGGATGTCTGAGAATGAGGAGAGGATGTCTGAGAATGAGAAGAGGATGTCTGAGAATGAGGAGAGGATGTCTGAGAATGAGGGAGAAGAGGAAGGGGGCGACATGATGGGAAGGTTGGAAACAGCACACGGATAATCCGAGCACAGACAATATTTCTGGTTATTTTTGAAATAGGGTACCCATGTTCAATTATCTCATCAATGATTTTGACTGATTATTTCACTTGCGCCTACATACTGTGCTGTCCAGGGGGTGGGATGACCTTTTATTCCAAAACTTGTACAGGAAACGCAGGAGTTCCAAAGCATTGTGGGCATGTCACTTTCCTTTAACAGCATACTTGCATTTTTGGCAACAAGGATAACTTGGATGTTGTCAGAACTTTAAATTGATGGGACAAGGCAAGATTGTACCGTGTTTTTAGGCCAAAGCCATACCTGATTTATATTTTTATATCTGTTACCACACACAACAGTGCATTCTGCAAGCTTTAAGTATTCCTACTTTTTTCTTCTCAAGATTGCTACTTTTCACATACTTGTTTTGTCTAACAACTTTGAAAAATGAAATCCATTTTCGTAACAGAATAGTAGTCGCTGTCGTATGCAAATGACACAGTGAAGGGCTTTGATGCAGGAGTACTGCAACTGACTGTACTTCCAAGAGCTTAGAGATGGAGCACAAGTGTTGTGAGTACAGAACATGCCAAATGAGGCTTATGATGCGGACAATTGGTATTGACAAAAAAATACTCCTAAAAGCCCACAAAACTCCCGATTTTGTCTTGCTTTTTGTTCTTTTAAATATTTTGATCCCAATATTGTTGTTTACGTTAATACTCCCTTCCCTGTTTTTTTCCTTCTATTGTTTGTAAATAAACATGTGCATTGTAGACTTGTCAGTATTTATAAAGTTAGATTAGAAACGAATCCATTCACATTTTTTCATTTAGTCTCAGAATAATTTATTTGCACATCAAAGCTTTTGACAGCCACAGTCGATTATTTTACCGTATTTTGGTGCATTTTTGTTAGATACCATGTAATTGTCTTGCCAAAAAAACAACAATCAAAACTTAGAAGTAAGTTGAAACAACTTTGTAAGTTAATTTATTGTTTGTGTGTTTTTTCTATCTTGGTACAGCTTTTTTTAAAGTTGAACAATTAAAGTCCTTGAGATGAGCTCATGTTAATTGTTTACATTTTTGTTATGTAGTTAAATTGTTAGGGTGCATTATCTCTAAAGTTAAAGCTAAATTTTGCACTTGCAACGTGCTCAATAAAAAAACGTAATTTATTTTGCTCATAAGTAGCTTCATATTTGAACAAATAATGTCCAGATCTTCTTCATACATACATGTACTAGCAAAAATAAAGGATAACGTCAGAAATTATCTAGTTCTGTCGAAACAAGAAAACAAGTGTGGTTGATACAATCATGTATCCTAGATGCCTACAGGACCAGAGAAGCCATTCCAAGTCGAATTTGGACAGATTTCACGTTTAAAAAGCAAAAATTGGGTCAAAAAT
Organism: Crossaster papposus; assembly: GCA_037893245.1. Lineage (NCBI taxonomy): Eukaryota > Metazoa > Echinodermata > Asteroidea > Velatida > Solasteridae > Crossaster > Crossaster papposus. The sequence goes on along the minus strand of JBAIAA010000295.1, from coordinate 291,091 downwards.
TGAGCCAAAATCCATCAAAAAATTGTTTTTAATTAATTAATTAATTTTTTTTGGCCCAAATATTCTAAATATTAGCTTGGTTTTCATTGATTGATGTTCCTCCTGCATCAGAGATGATATTTAAGGCGTTTTGAGAACAATTCATTTTTGGCCAAATTTTGATCAAAAAGGTGGGTTAACCCCTTGTTTTTTTTTCAAATTTGGGCAAAAATGATATTCTTTTAAACTCTTTCAGAAGATGCCTACAGGACCAGAGAAGCCATTCCAAGTCGAATTTGGACAGATTTCACATTTAAAAAGGAAAAATTGGGTCAAAAAATTAGCCGAAATCCATCAAAAAATTGTTTTTAATTAATTAATATAATTGTTTTTGGCCCAAATCGTCTGAATATTAGCTTGATTTTATTGATTGATGTTCCTCCTGCATCAGAGATGATATTTAAGGCGTTTTGAGAACAATTCATTTTTGGCCAAATTTTGATCAAAAAGGTGGGTTAACCCCTTGGTTTTTTTTCAAATTTGGGCAAAAATGATATTCTTTTAAACTCTTTCAGAAGATGCCTACAGGACCAGAGAAGCCATTCCAAGTCGAATTTGGACAGATTTCACATTTAAAAAGGAAAAATTGGGTCAAAAAATTAGCCGAAATCCATCAAAAAATTGTTTTTAATTAATTAATATAATTGTTTTTGGCCCAAATCGTCTGAATATTAGCTTGATTTTATTGATTGATGTTCCTCCTGCATCAGAGATGATATTTAAGGCGTTTGAGAACAATTCATTTTTGGCCAAATTTTGATCAAAAAGGTGGGTTAACCCCTTGTTTTTTTTTCAAATTTGGGCAAAAATGATATTCTTTTAAACTCTTTCAGAAGATGCCTACAGGACCAGAGAAGCCATTCCAAGTCGAATTTGGACAGATTTCACATTTAAAAAGGAAAAATTGGGTCAACAAATTAGCCGAAATCCATCAAAAAATTGTTTTTAATTAATTAATATAATTGTTTTTGGCCCAAATCGTCTGAATATTAGCTTGATTTTATTGATTGATGTTCCTCCTGTATCAGAGATGATATTTAAGGCGTTTTGAGAACAATTCATTTTTGGCCAAATTTTGATCAAAAAGGTGGGTTAACCCCTTGTTTTTTTTTCAAATTTGGGCAAAAATGATATTCTTTTAAACTCTTTCAGAAGATGCCTACAGGACCAGAGAAGCCATTCCAAGTCGAATTTGGACAGATTTCACATTTAAAAAGGAAAAATTGGGTCAAAAAATTAGCCGAAATCCATCAAAAAATTGTTTTTAATTAATTAATATAATTGTTTTTGGCCCAAATCGTCTGAATATTAGCTTGATTTTATTGATTGATGTTCCTCCTGCATCAGAGATGATATTTAAGGCGTTTTGAGAACAATTCATTTTTGGCCAAATTTTGATCAAAAAGGTGGGTTAACCCCTTGGTTTTTTTTCAAATTTGGGCAAAAATGATATTCTTTTAAACTCTTTCAGAAGATGCCTACAGGACCAGAGAAGCCATTCCAAGTCGAATTTGGACAGATTTCACATTTAAAAAGGAAAAATTGGGTCAAAAAATTGTTTTTAATTAATTAATATAATTGTTTTTGGCCCAAATCGTCTGAATATTAGCTTGATTTTATTGATTGATGTTCCTCCTGCATCAGAGATGATATTTAAGGCGTTTTGAGAACAATTCATTTTTGGCCAAATTTTGATCAAAAAGGTGGGTAACCCCTTGGTTTTTTTTCAAATTTGGGCAAAAATGATATTCTTTTAAACTCTTTCAGAAGATGCCTACAGGACCAGAGAAGCCATTCCAAGTCGAATTCGGACAGATTTCACATTTAAAAAGGAAAAATTGGGTCAAAAAATTAGCCGAAATCCATCAAAAAATTGTTTTTAATTAATTAATATAATTGTTTTTGGCCCAAATCGTCTGAATATTAGCTTGATTTTATTGATTGATGTTCCTCCTGTATCAGAGATGATATTTAAGGCGTTTTGAGAACAATTCATTTTTGGCCAAATTTTGATCAAAAAGGTGGGTTAACCCCTTGGGTTTTTTTCAAATTTGGGCAAAAATGATATTCTTTTAAACTCTTTCAGAAGATGCCTACAGGACCAGAGAAGCCATTCCAAGTCGAATTTGGACAGATTTCACGTTTAAAAAGCAAAAATTGGGTCATAAATTGAGCCAAAATCCATCAAAAAATTGTTTTTAATTAATTTATATATTTTTGTTGGCCTAAATCTTCTAAATATTAGCTTGGTTTTCATTGATTGATGTTCCTCCTGCATCAGAGATAATATTTAAGGCGTTTTGAGAACAATTCATTTTTGGCCAATTTTTGATAAAAAATGTGGGTTAACCCCTTGGTTTTTTTTCAAATTTTGGCCAAAAATGATATTCTTTTAAACTCTTTCAGAAGATGCCTACAGGACCAGAGAAGCCATTCCAAGTCGAATTTGGACAGATTCCACGTTTAAAAAGCAAAAAATGGGTCAAAAATTGAGCCATAATCCATCCAAAAATTGTTTTTAATTAATTAATTAAATTCTTTTGGCCCAAATCTGTTAAATATTAGCTTGGTTTCCACCGATTGATGTTCCTCCTGCATCAGAGATGATATTTAAGGCGTTTTGAGAACAATTCATATTTGGCCAAATTTTGATAAAAAAGGTGGGTGTTAACCCCTTGGTTTTTTTTTATTTTTTTAACTCTTTCAGAAGAGGCCTACAGGACCAGAGAAGCCATTCCAAGTCGAATTTGGATAGATTTCACGTTGAAAAAGCAAAATTGGGTCAAAAATTGAGCCAAAGATTGTTCCTTAATCACCGTTTCTTTTGAAGAATCTCCAGAAAACTTATCTGTTTTTCTATTGTCCTCTTCGACTGCACAAGAACTGTCTATGTCTTGTGAAAATCTTGAGTCTAGATTTTCTGGACTTTCTTCGACCTCATTATCGGGAGCATTTTCATCCTCCCAAGTATTATTGTCGGCATCTTCAGTGTTCCCGGGCTCTTCACTTGCGTTGTAATTACTAGCTGTAATTACATCTGTTGCCATGGTAACAGTTTTGTTGCTTTGTGGCATCGCGTTAACTGAATCAGTTTCCGCTAATTCATTAACAGTTCCCATGGCAACCTGCTCAGTCCACTTTGTGTTCTGTTAAAGATCCTGACTGGCAACACCATCTTGCGTGAAATTTTGAGGCTTGTCCGTCGCAACATTTTTCAAGGATTTCGTCTCCGCAACATCCTTAGAAATCTGTTCTCTGGTCTCATCCGACACTTCTTCATCTTGTCTTTCAATGTCCTCATTATCTGATGTACTCACAGTTTTTGTCTCCTCTTTTTCTTCTTCATTACCATGGCAACTGCCACCTGCTGCATCAGCGTGTACCTCCCGCATGCCGGATATCTTCTTCGTCTCCGACTGTGTCAGAAAAATTGCTTTCTCAGCTATCACTTCGTGCTCTTTCAGTTTGAATTTATTGGCGTCAACCTTCACAATTGACGACAGCGAACCAGAAGCCAGCGGTTTATTAACCTCAGTCTCCCCGACGGTTTCGTCGTTCAGGTGACCATCACAGGACTTCGTTGACCACCTTCCGTCAGTGTCGTCTGCAGTGAATACAAGAGGGCTTATGTCCTTGCCGTATCTCTCAAGAAAGTCTAAACTTCTGGACACTGCAAGGGAAACACGATATATGATCAAACGATTCAATGCTTTGGAAAGGTGGTTTCTATTTGGCCCAACTGTTTTGCCAAGCAGACGGCAAATTACTACTTGACATTCACCTGGTGCGGACGCAGCTACTCTCTTGTCATGGCGCCTCCCTAGGTGCGCTCCTTGGCCCTTCCTCCCTGAGGAGGCCTCCTCTATGGGCGTGTCCACCTTCCACGAGTACCACTTAGTGTTGGTACCCGGCTTGACGGGTAACAGGAGGCGGGGTATGGGTACACTGTCGTCTGACGAGGGCCAGTGCAGACAGGGGTTGTTGTCTTGACTGTGATAGCTGCGCTGATGTTTGCACATGCCCTGGACATAAACAAAAGTCAAAAATCTCAAAAACCCGATGCAGTCGAACACTGATAATAAGAGCACTATTAATACAACATCCTGCTTATAACGATGAATAAATTAGGTCTCAAGTTTTTACTGATAATACAAGGTATATGTTATTAAGTTGTTATAAAGTAGTGGGAAAATACAAAGGACCTTCAAAACTATCCTGGAGTCAGAAGTGAAAAAGCTGGGAGTTGGGACGCCCTTCCTCCCCCCTCCCATCACCCTCCCCCTCCCCTCGCCCCCTGCCCTATCCCGACCCCCATGTTCATCCCAATGTCAAAACTTTACCCTATAACTGGCCGATCCGTCGCAGTTTCTGACAGCATTGGTCAGGTAAGTGACCTGCGCGTAGAGCTCTCGCAGTCGATGCTTAGCCTCGCCATAGTCAGAGGGACTGTGTAAGATGTGGAATGGCTTGACTGGCTTAGCGGGGTGCTTGTAGAGACTGCGGGGGTTCTTGAGGACTCTCAGTGGCGAAACTTCCTGTTGTTTCTCGTTCTCCTTGGGATGAAAAGCCGTAATGAAATTAAATCAACCACAAATCCTCTAAAGGACTTTCATTTCAATGAGTGCTTTTGAATATTTCATTTGAAGGGTTTAGAAAGCCTGGAATTGTTAAACACATGCACAGCAAATAACAGAATCATGAATATTTTCAATAAACGCAAAATACCACAAATGTACACTCGTGTAAGTGTATTGGCTATTTTGTATGTAAAGAAAACTACTTTGATTGCAAAATGGTAAAGAAATATATTATAATATTTGAATGCAGGAATATATTATTATATATGATGCATGAATATATATGAATGCATAAATATATTAATGTGAAGATAATCCTATGCTATCTGTTAATCTTTATTTTTATCTTTGCCATGTTTTATATTTTTATTTGGTCTTTTTTCTTACTTTATCTCCCAAATTAATTTCCTAAAAAAATAATTGGTGTTTTCTTACATTTCTTACATCAAATCTTACCACAAAAAACAGAAAGTGACCTTAATTAGTTTTCCTTAGAACAAAAATCATCTGATATTTGCAGATGGTGCTTTCAAAGAACCAGTCAAAATATTGCTGCGATTTTGCGATACACCTCATCTTTAAGAATGGGTACTTAAGTCTACCACGTCCACATGTACATGAAAGACTACATCAGCTGACAGTAGGTGTACGATGAGTCATGCGATGTCGACTGAAATTGAAAAAAGACGCTGTGATTAAAAGAAAAACGAGTGTGGCTCGACTGCTGGGAAAAAGTGATCATTTATTTATCAAATGTCAAGCAATGTAATGATTGTCTGGGCAATAAAGAGATGTATGTGTAGAATTATGGTTGGATTATACAGTATATATTGAAGAGGAAGCATAATAAATTGTTACAGATGGACTCAGGATTGTTTAATTTAAAGAATTTGTACAGCAGTTGCTATTTGGTGTTCTGGATTGTGAGATGTCTTTACTTAGTTTTTCAGTGGATTTTCACTGCATTTTTTAATTTATAAAATTTTCTATATTTTTTTTTTAGTGGAGTACACAACTCCGATTTATAACAAAGCTTTGTGATGATTCGAATTAGTATTATATTCTACACAAATAAACTGCAAGGAAAATTGACTAGGTAAATTTGGAAGTGAACAAAGAAATTGGCGAGGCCGGACTCGACCAGTTGTGCTAGGTCTTGTTTTGCATGATAGCTCTTTATTTTGTGGGTGGGATTGGGTAAGGGAGGTTGTAGGGTCAGGTTGGGGTCAGGTTGGGGTCAGGTGGGGGTCAGGTGGGGGTCAGGTGGGGGTCAGGTGGGGGTCAGGTTGGGGTCAAGGAGGGGTTCTAGATCCCCTAGTGACTCCATCTACCTTATCCATCAAGTAATTAGTCTTCTCACCGTTTGTACTCTAGACCCCACCTCGACACACTCGTAGTCCTCCCAGAGTATCTTGGCACTGCGGATGCTGCGGCCTGTGGCTATCTTAGGCAGGGTGTTGACCCTAGCGTGGAGACGCGAGCGATGGATGGCGGCCTCTTGACGGGACGCGGTGATAAAGTCACGATCCAGATACTGGTAAGAGACTGCCTGTACATCCAGTAAAAAGAGAATTGAGGAGGAGGGGGGGGGGGGGAGGGGTGCTTAAAATAATTTCAAAAATGTTTAGGAAATACATTTTCGGGAAATATATTTCTTCACTCCAGGCCTACACCTCCTAGAATTCTTATTAATTGAGTAATGCATGATGTCACCTATTTTTACCTGCGTCTTGCGAGGGGAACGTGTTTTGCCGGCAGGCACGCAGTAGTCCATTATCTTAGATGCATAATGATGCAGATGAGATGTGGATTAGGAAGGCGGGAAGGGCATCTTGCTGCAGACAACTGGGATAAAGAAAAAGTTGGATATGACTGGTGTAAAATGGTATTTTTGAGGAGAAAGCAGATTTGGGACAATAAAGGAACAGGTTTAAAAGGAGATGAAAAATTTAATTTAGTCTTGGTGTACACAATTGATACATATTTGATGATAAACAATTATGGTAATGAAATAGTAAACTGGTGATACTCGGTTAATATAAATAGTTTTTTTGGTAAACTGAAAAATAACCAAGGCTTACAATTACAAAACCCAATTAGATTTCAAAAGTGGTTTAGATATACAAGTATATTTAGCAGCAGCAATGATATTCAAATTCGATCAAACATAATTTACATGTTTAATATTGGGATGGCATTTTCAGTGAAAGTGGAAAATGGTCAAGAATATTCAGAAATACAATTTAGCATGCATATAATTTACTTAAATCCAACCCCAATCGCTTACACATTTTGTAAATTTCAGTTTTTGACTTCAATCATTTTGACAAAGTTGAGATGATACCCAAACCCGGGCCCCAAACAAAGTTGGTTAAACTTCAAGTTCAAGATTGTTTTAAGTAACTGAAAAATAAGGGATTACCTTTGCACATGCCGGATTTCAATAAGGCAGTTTCAAAGTTTTTGAGAAGACACGAGAGACAATTGAGTTGACTTACACGAGCCTACGCCTGCAGTAAATTTCTGCTCTATGTGGTCACACGCTGGTTGTATATATCTCCCGCGTAGCGTGCATCCTAGCAACACATGTACCCCGGGGTACGGTATACAGTTGGACGTGACCTTGCGTTCTGCAACAGCGATCTGGATGTCAAGAACGTTTGTTTGTGGAGTCAACACCATGGAGGTAATTGTACCGGTATGCGGGTCATGTCAACACACCCCAAATACTAGTCGATTGTTGCTCACGTACTTTGGAGTGTTAATAAATTGTGGTAATCATGCAAATGTATGGTTGTCAAGGTCGAGTGTTTCAAAGTCTACAACAACACTTGTGAATTCTGCACTGAGCTACGGTTGGATAAATTAAAAATGCAATCTTATAAATTTAATAAGAAGACGTTTCGGCAGAAGATCTAATACATCAGGTGAATTTTGTTGTGGTTGTTACGTTCTCGCGTAATTAAAAATCATACTTTTTAGAAGGCAAATACGACACATGAAGAAAGGAAATCAAACAGACCCGATGAATTTGTACATTTTTCACAATACTATTTTATTGCATTGAAAAGCCAATATAATAACAGGTTACATGTGCATGAACATGTACACGCAAACAACCTATCCTGTGACATGACCTACTAGGTCCCGCCCACATAACATTGTGACCAATCACAATACAGTCTTGATCAAGTTCGTGACTTATGTCACGCCAAACACACGTGAGCATGCGCACATGACGCGCGCGTCTGGAATAGGCGGCAGGGCATTGGGCCATTGATTGTCCATTATAAATAGAGATCAATGATTGGAGCAGAGTCCAGGCACGGCGCATACGGCTGGATACAGGGCCTATAATATAATTTACATCAATAATCTACGAAGCGTGAAATGGTTGATTATATAATACTTAACAATTGCATATACATAGTGATTCATTCCAGCGCATAGGCCTAATAATACTGCCGATTATCTTTCACAAACATTAATTACAAGTTTTACATTTTAGACAACAATTTAACATGCAGAATAATTCAGAAGGAAAAAACATTTTTTTTCTTTCTGTTTCTCCTTTGTTTAAAGCTGTTTAGAAAAATTGTTTGACATTTCAAAGACCGACAATGCCGTTTACTATTCGAAACACTCCATTAAAAATATTTAAGTTTTATTAAATAGTATGCAAGTCTCAACATTTTGTTTGAAAAACAATTGTGTTTGTGCACTGCAACAGTTCTAGTTTAGGTATTTTATTGGTTCGTACGAAGGAAAAACTAAACAATTATTATAGTTCCTTTTCCTATAATTTACATATTTTTTACTTTCTGATATGACATACCAGTAACAGTTTTGTGTTCTTTTAAACTAAAATAAAGAGCTTAGTAAAAACAAATTGCAATAAAACTAAACAAGATATAATTATTTACTCTCGCTTCTAATTAAAATTAACTATTTTCAGTAAACTTTATCTTCCAAGAATATGACTACTGGTGGGAGAAAGTGAAACCTTTCTTATAGCTTATCTAATACACCACATTATCTTCACTAACTAAAACATTTTAAATAGCTTAGTACAAATAGATAGTAAGGCAGATTACACAAAGGTCAAAGGGCGAAAAGGTCTTAAAAGGTCTAAACACTAAACTGTACACGTTATACATAACACTACATGCAAACAAATAATTAAAATATAAAACATTTGTTTTTACATACATCGGTGATATTTGTTGTTTTACTAATTATCAAGAGATTTATTCCATGATAGACAAGAGTTTCAGGTTAAATCAGGCAAAATTTAAATCAGAATTATTATTTATTATTAACACAAAATGAGTTGGCATTGAGTTAATGAATGCTGTATATTATTAATTGTTTAACGAAATACAAAACTAAAAAAAGCAAGTAAGTACCACTGTGTATTTCAAGCACCAAATATTCTGGTCTTCCATAAAAGTTTAACTTATATTCTGAAAAAAATCCCCCAATGTAAAAATTAAAATTCATAAAATTGTACCTACCCTGCCAATTTCAGGGACCCTCTTCGTACACTTTTGTAAGAAAACAAAACCTAATATACAGCCTCTTGAGTCTTGACAAAAACCAATAGAAAGTAGATTTTAAAATGCACTGTTTTAAAGGCAAATATAAAGGCATCGAAATATAGTAAAAATTTGAATTAACTAAAAAAGACCCTGTCGGGAAAACAAAAATAACTTTCTTATTTGTAAACTTCAGTTCATTTTGACGTAAGCACTCATAAACTTCTGTTTCTTTGAATAAGAAAACAAGTGAAATAAATGAAGATATTGAAAAAAAAAATTAATACCAAGATTTTGTCAAGGCAACAAGATCAACACCAAACAAGCAAATATGCACAGAAGCAGAATTGAAAATAGGCCAAATGTAAGACAGTGGGGCTTATAGACAGACCCAGTGACACACACTGACCCACACATCCACAAACAGTGACAGAATACTTTAAAGTCCAAATGACAAGGTATGGAGTGATGTTGACCACATATTTCCACGAGATCCAATATGCATTTTGTGTACATGCTTTCTTACACTACAACGCTATTTTGTTTAACTGCTCCATAATCTACTGTACGTTGCTTTCAAGTTCACCTTTTGGTTTAACCATTTTGGTTAAATCTGATGAAGTATTTTAGCTCAAGCTTTGTTAAAATAGCAAAACAAAACTCAATTCTAATCAAATCTACTCAGTCAGGGACATTTTCAGACCTTTTTGCATCATAATTTTGACATCAAAGTAAGTAACATGATGTATGCTAAATGACGTCATGTTTTGTTGAATTGTGCATTTTCCTACGAGCGCTTGGGGGATCTTGTCCCCACTTCAAAGTGCACATGTAAACGAATAAAGTGGTGTTAATTCAAAGGTTAACCAAATTTAATGAAACAAATAAAAAAATTCTACCAATTTTTTCGTGCAGACAAACCGGAAACCAAATTTCTGAACACTAATTTGGCCAGTAATGTAATAAATAGACAAGGGGCTATAAGTTCATGGGGCTGCTAAGCACAAACTTTTGCTTAGCACAAACATTCTTACTCGTCAAGAACAGGGTTGCAGGGCAATGATGTATATTGTTTGTGACTTATGTTTAGCTTAGCATGCTTAGCACAAGAAGCACATGGGGTTTTGGCTAGTAACCCGTTTTTTTAACTGGGCAAGACTTGTTTTATGCTAAGCAAATGTTTGTGCTTAGCAGCCCCATGAAATTGGCCCCAGATGGCAAGACGTAGAGCCGATGTTCACTCCTCACATCATCTCGTACTTGTTGGTGTTGATGAGCTTGGCAAGTCCAAATGAAAGAATGATTCCAAAGATCTGAAAGTAAAAGGAAAATTTAAAAAGAAAATTCAATAAATTCTACAAAACTTACTATACAAACTCACGGAAATTACAAAAATCACCGAAATCATGTCTTACCTGAAAGAATGCGAATCCCAGCGCACTGCCGCCAATAATCGACATCTTGTTGTCAAGGAAACTGGCCACTTTCTCATAGCAACCCTGTGACCAAACAACCCAAAATGGCAATATTACATTTTGTCTGAGTTTAAACATAATTAGGCTGTTCTTTCTCCGATTACGTGGCATTTGAAAAAAACAGGGTAGGCCGGTAGGAAAATTGTTTTGCCCTTTTTTGTGCAGATCATACGTAGGTATCTAGTGTAGTCATTGTTTAAAGGTATAATTTGTGGGTTTTGGGTGTTTTTTCTTCAAAAACAATTTGGGGCTGGGGCCGTTAAAATAGGGTAAATTTTGGTTTGGCCTTTACATCCAAACATCATGTACATTATGTGGGTTATGTGAAGACATAAAGTCGTAAACCCCTTCCTATCATACCTTTCTATAAGTCAGAAGTGTCCCATTATCCGTCCTGACCGGTATATCTCCCTCGGCTTCGTCGCACAGATCACCGTCAGCCGTTGCATTACAGCAGCTGGCTGGTACCTCGTCGTCTGGGTGAGACTTGGACCACTTGGTGTCCGACTGAAGCCAGTCGGTGTAGTCTTTGGATCCACAGCAGAACAACTGGGGGGGGGGGGGGGGGGGGAGGAGGGGAGAGGAGGGGGGGGGGGGGGAGAGAGACAGGACACACATGATTTAATTTGTGAAGGGTTTGTGCGTAAACACTTCCTCTAACAACTAAGTATGGGCAGTTCCTTAAAAACCTTAAAGTGTAATTCTGCTTTAAAAAAATATCTTCAAAATAAAAAAAAAAGGATGTGGATAAATTTGGCTAAACTAATCTTCTTGCGTGCATGTTTATGAGTGCCGTTTTGTCCAAACTTTGCCTAGCTATGTACAGCAAATAAAAACGCATTTTACAAACATGTTCAGTATTTAATTTATATTAATACAGTTAAAAAGTAATTTATAAAAACAACTGTAATTGGACAATTAAAAACAGAAATTCCCAGCTTGCCTGTTTGCGAGATGTCTTTAAAGCAACATCCATTCAAGTACATTTTCCTCATTCACTTTGCATCTAATTTCAGTTTTTTTAAAGTTTTGTTCACCTCAATTGAACAATTATTCAGGCTTGTAGCTTTGAGGGAAAAAGTAACAAAAATTAAATTGCAGGACCGTAAATATTCATTTCCTCCGCCGATTAACAATTTGAATAGGACCGAGCCACTTGATGAATAAGATATAATAAACACCTGCAACCATGCACATATTATTAAGATTTAACTCATTGGAACTCAATAACCATATGGGCAATGAAATAATGAGATGTTATTGCACACTCCGTTTCACAGTCGAGTGAGCAGGCTCGAGTGTAATTCCGAAAGGGTCCTTAATTATAGAGGGTGGATATGAAAGGACGAGACATTCATTGCAATTCATGCAATTTCAGATCTTCACGTCGTCAATGCACGTGATGCATGTGCACACGTACATGTACAGTGTGCGGGCTTGACGGGAACAGATGGTCAATATGTGATAATGGAAAGCTGCTAAACCAACATCTAGTAAAATTGATAATTGTAAAATATATAATTGTATAAGTTTATAAACTAATTATGTTGGGATTACCCTTTTTAAAATAGTCCTTGTTTAGTTGCAACAATGTATTAATAAATAATCTTTTTTTTTATAAAAATAAAAATCATCAAATAAACAAATCTCAATACTTGAATATTCAATTATTCAAATTAATCTGCCGCCACTGCCGATTGGATTTTCATGTTAACAAATAAGAAAGTCAAGAAGAAAGTGAAGGGGATATAAGCTCACGTTTTGCTGGAGTTTGTCAATGTAGGAATCAGGCGGGCTTGTTCGTCCTTGATAATCGTTCAGTTTTGCATTTAAACCCTCCTTGAATCCTTTCTCCAACTGTACAAAAAAACCCACAATAACAACAAAAACATCCAGGAAATTGATTTGTGCTACATTACACACGTACTGTTACATTGTGTATATTTATTTTGGCTGCATTCCTATTCACCTTAGCTATGTAATTTTGTGCGGAAATGTTTGTTTGTCCCAGATTATGTGCATTCCACGGTTTTTTTTTGTAATTCAATTGACTGGATTGAATTGTGCACTAGCAGAGCTGTGTTTATGCCATTCTCTACTGCGATAGGTGAATTGCTTCGTAAAGGTACATGCACAACTATATTGCATTGGATCAATGCATTGATCGATACATCAAAGACTTGAAGGGTGGGGCTACGTGGCGTTAGGATGTGAAGAGTAGAGATGTTGGGGAAAAAAAGGGGGGGAGGGAAAATTTTCAAAATACAAAACAAATACATCAACTTACAGGATTTCGGTAAACAAAGCCAGATATTCCTGCTGCTAGTAACGCAATGAAGATGACAAAGACCATTACTCCATACTGCAATTAGAAATGAAATATAATCCTGATTAATCACAGTTGTGAACTATACAGACCTTTAATGTACGCCATCACCAACACAGTGTGACATTGACGAATTACATTGATTGATGGGCATGTGTGTAGTGGCCATTGGGGGAGTTTGTCATCAGTCCCTATGGCCTAGCACTCACTCCTTTTAAGGGGAGTGTGTGGTGAGGATTGTGGACTCCTGATCAGATGATCAAGGATTCAAATTTGAATGTTGTGTCCTTGAGCAGGCCACTTTACCCCAACTTGCCTCTCCCCACCTTGGAGAGTACCAGCTTTAGCTAGGGAGTAACCTGCAATGAACTGGTATCCTATCTACAGGGAATACAAATATACGTAGTCGCTTCTTGGCAAGGAAACCAGAGCTACTACATGTAGCTCGTTGGGCAGATATTGGCTCGTCAAGTCATTTGATATACTCACTAGTTGTAGAAGCCATGCGATATTCTTGACCGTAGCACAGCATCCAATGATACCAGCTGCAATCATAAAGCTGCCTGTTCCAATCAGGACGTACTCCACGTTGGAATAGTCTGTGGTGGACAGCTCCAGGTAGTATTTAAGCTCAAAGATCCCCCAGATACCCACGGCTAGCAGAGCGATACCAACCAACTGCAGACAACAACAACAACGACAGAGTGTTTAAAAACAAAAGCAGGCAGACAAACCATTGGACCTCTCAAATTGATTAGAATGGGAGCTGGTCCCCACTGAGCAATGCCAGATATGGATTCTGCTGTGTTGGGTGACTAGAGATTCTGATGCAGTTTGATTTTTGACCTGATGGATCTTGTGGCAGGGTTGTCACTTTGACAAACGATGCATGTTGCTGAACCGGACAGAGTTTCTAGCCAAAATACAACGGGCAGGGTTAGGTAAAAAAAAAATATATTTGTGCTTCAAGTATTCGACCTATACACTGACCGGGCTATATTTATCGGTAAAGTTGCCAGTTTAGACTCTTTATGCGAAATTGCGAATGGCCAAAGTGTACAAAGGGGGAATATTGCGCTCACCCAAACAACTTTAAATTAGACACTGCACATTCTTGGGTCCTGAGCCATACACCTGCCATTTTCTTGTTTACTTCATACAGTGCCCCGTTCTCGATATAATCGGATTGCTGATAGACACACACGTAGACATACAATGTACATGTACAGACAGAGATTTCTGGATTCATTTAGTTAGATATGTACAATCAATGTACAACAAACAAACACTTGCACGTATTGTGCAATTTGAGCACGAAGCACCTGTTTTAAAAAAATTGGTTTTCCCCTGAACAAAGTAACTCTTTTTTTATAACTGCTCAATCTTACAATCCTTCATTTCCTGTAACCCTAGACTCCATTTCTATACCACAAATGATCCCCTGCTCGTTTTATGAAAATGACTTGATTAAAAACAACCATAGCTCTAGGGGGGGGGGGGGGGGGGGGGGTTTAGGGGTCAGAGTCGCAAGAAAGCTTGCTGTATGTACGTACATGTAGCTCTGGAATCACCACTGGATTCCGGCGGAAATGGACTCCATGCCTGACTGTGTCTGCATGATAATTACTATTTAGGTCCCACCGTACCAGACAGGGTATTGTTTAGAGTGCCAGTGACAGGTGTTTTTTATTTTTTACATTAAAAATGAAACTTGTGGTCGTCTGACATTTACCAAGTGGAAGGAAATAAAGAGATTATTAAGTATTTATACCTGTACATGTGTATTTATTGACAACAGGGTTCATTCAAATGTAGAATACACCATTGGTTTTTGCTTGAATTATCAGCAATGGGTGGATTTGGGGGTTTGTATTTTATAGTAAATATTGTAAATAATCATGGATCCTGAGAAAAACAACTAGAAAAACAGTGTTCGTTTACAGTGTTCTTCTTGTTAATGTTTTTTTCGCAATTGCTATTCGGCAATCGTTATTTTTTGTTTATCAAATTCAATTTTTCAGAACAATTACAGAATATCTAGCGCAATAATTGTATTAATTAAATAAGTAAGATATTTCTTAATAATTCAATATACATTTTGTTAAATATCTGCAAATGGTGTTTCCTACCTTTAAATCAATTTAAATGGGAGGCATATTTAATGGAAATGTATACTTGGTGCCAAGAATGATGTACATGTACATGTTAATTTATTTTGTGCACAACAGAATGCACGTTGCATTTAGCAGGATACTCATTTCAATTGTGGATATTTAGCCAGGATACAGAGACAATCTGATGGGGGTTAGGGTTACGGCTTGAACACCATTTTAATCATTGCACATTGCACATTGCCAACCATTGTAAATGCTCTACAACTCTTCGCAATCTTAACAAACAATTCTTCCAATGTGTTTTATTGCAGTTCATCATCATGGTATGTACATATTACCAAATCATGCGAGCCTAACGTCATCCATTAGCAGCAATTAAAACTGGATCGTTCCCTTGGACATTCTACCTCCCTGCACATAATGCTCCTTCAACGCATTCCATCAACATCCTGAAGGTATGGAAGTGTCAAAGCGGAGAAACAGACTGAGACAGAGACGGATAGATAAGGCAAGCAAAGAGGAAGGGGGAAGGGGGGGGGGGGGGGGGGGGGGAGGCTTAGCAAGGTACTGAGACATGATCTCATTAGCTTGTCTGCCTCATTTCAGGCAACACGAAATGAAATCCACTAATAGTGGAGTGCCGTAGTCCCTTGGTCTGAGTATTGAATTTTCTTTCAGTGGGTAAAGCTGCAGGTTGCGAGTTTTAGTACAGCTTAGAACTATAGTGCATGTGCCCTTGGGCAAGGCACTTTGTTACTCATTGCTTCTCCCCACCCAGGAGTAAAATGGGTACCTGTGAGGGCGGATATGGTTAACTGCTTTGCGACGAAACGGCAGCATTGAGCTGTATACTAGGGAAATAATAATGACACAGCGCCTTGAGTATAATGCGCTATATAAGAATTGCCAATTATTATTATTATTATTATTATTATTAAGACTAGATTAGTGCTGCGAATGAATTGTGATGACAGTTTGTAAAGGTCGCTTGTCACAGAGTTTCAAACATGCAAAAATAAATTTGAAATTCTCCTAGATCTTAAAAATCATCAAGACAGTTGAAAATTGGGATGGATTAGTTTTTTGGTTTTTTTTTGTTTTTTTGGCAACTACATGTACCGGTATGTTGTTTGTCGTAGAATTTTAATCTCTTGTCGTAGGGTTTTAATGTCATGTGTAGTAAATGTGCAATTTCTTCCACGATAATAATGGGGTATATCCTCTGAAAGTGGAAGTCATTTGTAACAGAAACTGAATAACAAGCTACGAGTGCACTGGCGCTGGCCTGTGACAAAAATATACTGGCTTATGGGGGGGGGGGGGAGCGTTATAAGAATTATACATACACAAAGACAAAAAAACAAAGTTTTCAAAAAAATAATAATACAAATTCTGATTTCTGAGATGCTCTTATTGGATTTCAAAAAATTAACCACAAATTTGCCAGTTGAACTGAAAGTTGGAATAGGCCCCCCCCCCCCCCCCCCCCCCATGTGATAAACTAAACTTACAATGTATTTTTAGGTCATGATAACTTCCTCTTTGTCTGGATATGTTTATTTAGAAGCCACTATGTCCTGCTGGCTTCCTGCAAAATTGGAAAGGATCCAAGTTTCAACAGTCAAATGTCAAACTTGCCACAACAGTTTTTTCGACTTTCGTTAACCCAATAAAGATTTTATTAGATCATAAAATCATTATTATAATCATAAAAGCTTAATTAGATGACCACATCGCCCAAAGGTTATTCAGCTAAAAACTAAGAACTTGTTTTTCGGACTTGTTAGGTGCGGAATTGTTTAGGCACAGGCACTATATACAAGTTTGTACAAAAATGTCCATTGTGTTCACACAATGCAAATGCAACAAATTAATTTCATACTACACTGTAGAAAGAAATCAAGTGTACAGTAGAAATATGCCTGTGTTTTGGGTTTTTTGTGGGGGGGGGGGGGGGGGAGTAAGTTTTTTCAAAGCAATTTTTTGATTTACCCTAGAAGTCTCTGGAAGAATTGGCACGGTATAAAAAACAGTATTAACCCTAACTCCCTCACGGCTTTTACTAGAAAGTATCCTGAATCCGCCACAGTCCACCAATTTTGGTTTGCAAAAACTGCTGGTGTCCCGAGTCCATCAGACTCCACCAGTTTGCATTCTGGAGAGATCCTGAGTCCATCATACTCCACCAGCAAAAGTTTGATGGACTGTGACGGATTCAGGATACCTAGGTGGCATACACAAAATTGCAGTGCGTTTCTCCATAGAGTCCATCACAGTCCATCACCTGAATTTCTGTATCCTGAATCCATCACACTCCTGCAGTAACGCTAGGCTTAAAATCCTCAATCCATCACACTCCTCCAGTTGGTTCAATATGGAGGTATCCTGAATCCGCTAAAATCCTCCAAAACAGGAAATGGATTTTGATGGACTCAGGGTGGTTAGGGTTAATACAATTTAAACAGTTTTTGTAACAGTTAATCCAGTTTTCAACACCCGAAGGTTTGCACGGCAAATGTGTCTCTTAAGTGTTAAAATCATCATTTTCCACATGTATCACAGCAGTCAACAATTGTTAGTGTAAAACGGTACATACCGGTACATCTCAAGTAGCAAAAAAAAATAAAAAAATAGCCAAAATGCAGCTAATATTAAGCACAGCGCAATATATCACTGCTATTCAAAATTATTGCACACAGTACATGTATGTATAGCAGACATTGATGTGTTTCTCCTTCATTAAATCCAGGACAAAGAGTGCCAATTCACCATGGCAACTACATGTCGACCTTGACTTTTAAGGCACGGCAAATTTGCATCGTAGCATAGACATGGCTGCCTTCTCCACATCAGATTCAATACTTAATTGTAGCAGCCTAGGTCTACATGGATACACACATACAGTTTGTTTTTGACAAAAAAACAAACTAGTTTCACGTCTAGCATGATCATCCGATGCCCCCACTCCCCTTTAAATTTATAACCCCAAAGATAGCAAATTAGTAAGATGTTGATGGCTTCTCTAATTTTTGCTGACAAATACAAAATCTTCTCTAACATAAAGGAGCTGTCTATTAATTGAATGTTTTTGACATAGCAACAATTTTGTTGTTAGAAACAAAAAAACGGACCATTTTTCCGGTTGTTGGAAAAATCATTTTGAAAATAAAGAATTTATAAGGACTGTGTTAGGGCCATGACACACAAGGCAATGTTTAGGCAACCAAATAAATTACTGAAAAGCTAAACTAAATTAATGAACTCTCGCAAAGTACAAATTACAGCTTATGTTATGGAATACTAGTACATACCACAAATAATTTCCCCTTCCCCACCCATTTCCCCCCCCCCCCCCTCCCCTTCCCCCTCCCCTTCCCCTTTCCCCTCCCCCTTCTTTTCCCCTCCCCCACCCGATAATGTGTGACACGTATACACGTACGCACGCATGTGTAGTGTACCTCAATACAAATCATGCACAATCATGTAATTTTGTAAAGCAAAACGTGATGACAGTTGCCAACTTACCCAGAAAATCAAGTTAAATATCGTCAACAGAAGCTTGACAACGGCCATGGCGGCCGTAGTTTGCATGTGTTTCGCCATCTTCGCAGAATCCCCGACTTATTCCTTTTGTAAACTTCTCCAAAGGCAGAATTTCTAGCTCAATATGCGAGCCGAATGTCCCCCTTCTACTACTACTCGTAGTCGTAGTCGTACTAGTCGTAGTCTCAAGCTCGCACGTACGGCGGACATATTTTGTACGTTAGCGATCGTCGTACGTGCACGTACACCGCCTTCGTTATTACGGTGCTCCATAACGGACAGCCACTCCAAAGAAAAAAATATGTATATTCTATTAATTCTGTTTTCTATTTATAGTTTTGAAGTGGGAAAGACGACGATTGTCGATTGGTTATTAACTTTACGGACGGTGATTTAACGTGCAAACTGACTTTTGTGTACTGAAAGGTAAGTATGTTTGTGAAAGCATGGAGGAATAAGATAAGAAGGCCTCCATGGTAAAAGTGCCAACGTACAGTATAGGGGACCCCGCTTGCAAATTGACCTGTAATTTCAAAATCTATTTCGATGCCACCCTAGAACTTTAACGAGATAATGAATAGATTATGACGATTTGTAAATATCTTGAACTTTCTGTGCACAGTTTTACTGTAATTTATCGTCGATGGGATCAAAATTCGAGTGGGTCCAGTTCGTGGTGGGTGGCGGTTCGTCGTGAGATAGCGCCCTCTATAACATCGGTGGTCAGTGACGGCCGGCTAGGGCTAGTGTATGTTGTCAACAAATTTTCACAAACAACCACTTATTTAGCACTTATTTATTTGCATAGATAACTTCCCATGATCATACTTGCAAAGGCTAGTTTGTAACTTTCACTTTTTACTCTAGCAATTTTCCTGTATTTTGTCCGTTCTATTTTTTTAAAAACTTATATTAAACTTTTGCCCAATAGACTTTTGTGCCTGCTTATTATAATTACTTCAATAAGTTTATTTTGCAGAAAGATGTCTGAATCGATCGCAGTTAAAGGTAAGATATAGATACATCATTTGCTGTTAACAAAACAATCTTACTACCGAATTATTAAGTAATATCTTACTTAGGCCTATTTGAAAGTAAATAATGATTCTATTTTTAGGGAACCAGCAAAACTTGCACTAGAGAATGTAATTGTTAAAAACAAATAGCTAAAAAAGTCTTTCTGGGCGTCAATGATGGTAAACTTAGGTCAGTTAAACGATATTTACTATATAAAATACAACCTCCTATTCCTAAAGCCACTTTTTTTGGGATAATATTCAAGTAATTACCGATTCCCTACCTCTAATACCACAGAGCAGGAGAGGAGGGTGACAGTGAAATATGGAGACATCTCGTGGGAGTTAAGCTACATGTGGTTGAGAGATCACTGCAAGTAAGTGTACTTTTTGCTCATTCAATATGGGTTCCCCTCTTCCCTCTGAAGAAATATTAAAAAAATCCTTGTTCACAAAAAATAATGTGCCTCAGCAAGACTAAAAGAAATTCCTTAAATCCTGATGTCTCGTCCAAGGTGTGAGAAGTGTTTTAACCACGGCACCCTCCAGCGTTTGTTGGACACCATCAGTATTTCAGTGGATATCAGACCGACTCAGCTCACGTGCGGCACCGATGGTTTAAACTTGACGTGTAAGTGCCTTTGACATTTACAAGTAGATCAGTCATTTTAATTTTTTGCAGGATCGGATCGGGATTCCAACAATATCTGCACTCCAGGCTAAATCATGTTTCAAATCTGTTCATAAATGAAGATGATTAAGAAATTGTCACCAATTGCAATGTACAAGAATTTAAAAAAGGTCTTGAATATTTGTCCATGTTCAAGGGCCAGACGGTCATGTGACCGACTATGCCTGGAAGTGGCTGGAAGAATTCGCTCCCGGCGGAGCGAAAGGGCAACTGGACGACAAGGCATCCCCACAGCGTGTAGTGTGGGACGGGGAGAAGTTGAAGAGCAAGTTACCACAGGATATTCCCTTCAAGGAGTTTATGGAAACAGAGGCGGGTCTTAAAGATGCGGTGGAGAGATTTTACAAGTCGGGATTGGTGTTCATCAACGGGGCCCAGCCAAATACGGAAGACGTGGAGGTACAAAGTCTGGTATCCAGACTTGTTTCTGACCATTCAAATAGACTTTGTGCTAAAGTACCGTCCTCAACTGTAACATCTGGAGAGACTTGTGTCCAAATAATTGGTTATGGCTAGAAATTGACACACAAGTCTATGGGAAATGGCTACAGCCACTACTATAGACTCCTGTGTAATTTAAATCCGTAGCCAGGGGCCAATTTCATAGAGCTGCTAAGCACAAAAATTTGCTTAGCATGACAATTTGTCCTTGGCAAAAACAAGGTTACAGACCAAATTTTCACCGGATCTTTATTGATCAGGATTGATAATCAGCTGTTCTTTTGCTTAGCATGAAAAACACGTAGAATTTTGGCTGGTAACCTGTTTTTATAATGAGCAAGACTTTTTTGTGCTAAGCAATTTTTTTTGCTTAGCAGCTCTATGAACTTGGCCCCCAGGTAGTGTTGATGTATTAGGTGTATTCTCCAATGCATTGTCGCCATTTTTTCAATTTTGAAAAAATGTTGCAATCTGATGCCACTTTTAGGAGTTAGGGTTAATATAGTCTCAGTAATGGTCACACAGAGTTTTGTGGGGTTTCCTCTCTTGCAGAAGGTTGCCAGTCGAATCTCTCGCCTCCAGGAGACATTTTTTGGCAGGGCATGCGTGGTGAAATTCACTCAGGAGATTGCCGATACTGGGTACTCCAAGAGCAGCCTGAGTCTGCACACAGATAACACCTATTTACACGAACCTAACGGGTGAGCTATTTTTCTTCTAGTTTACACAATTGACTGTTAACCAGTTCGCGCAGGGATTATTTAGACAATGACCAGACCCAGGCACGGGATTATTTTTCACTAACCTAGATACGAGATTTGTTTAGGTCGACATCTGTGGGTAGCACAGCCTGATATTCCGGCCTTGCTCATTACGTGTTTATCCGTCAATCTGTGCGTGTGTACACATCCTGACGCGGACTGGTTAATAAAAACATGGTCAAATTTCTTGGTAAAGTGGTCACGAGGCCTCCCCTCGCTCGCTAAAAAAGAGTGGTTGCTTTTGATTGAAACAGGGGCCTTCTGTTTAGTTGCTTCGAGCAATCTGGGGAAGGGGGCGACAACCCCCTAGTGGATGGGTTTTACGCTGCTGCCAAACTCAAACGAGAGCATCCAGACCACTACGATGCCCTCAGCACCATCCCGTTAGTCATGCAGTATGTTGACAAGGAACGCAGCATCAAGACTCACGCAACTATCATTAAGAATGACGCCATAACTGGAGATATTCAGATGGTTCGGTGAGTCTACTCGATCCTAGCCCTAGTGTTTGGAATGTTTGTGATTTGAATTGGGACTGATGAAGGACTTGTGATGGACTTGACCAAGCTTGTCCTTACATATTTCGTCAAATTCAAGTTTTTGTAAATTGGTTTATTGGATCGGTTGTCCTAGGTACAACATGATGGACAGAGCAGTCCTGACCCATCTGACCCCTTGCGACATTGACCGCTTCTACGCGGCCAACAAAGCCTTCGCCGTCATCCTGCGAGACCCGGCCAGCGAGTTTGTGGTCAAGCTGGTACCCGGTCGACTCATGATTATCGACAACTGGCGGCTGTTGCACGGTCGCACGGCTTTCACCGGTAAACGCGTCATGACGTCGGCGTACTTGCAGCGAGACGAGATACACAGCAAGTTCCGAACCCTACTGGGGATTAAGATATAGCCTCATCAGGATTATCATTCAGAGACGGGGACCAAAAAAAACCACAAAAATTCCATTTTCTTCCAGAGAAAATGCTTCGGTCACTCATGGGGTCCCCAAGTCATAAAGCCGTTTATAAATTGTTTGTGTGTGATTATCCTGTTTATTTTAAATTAAAGATTAAACACAACAGTAAGCAGTGTTGATAATTCTGCTTAGTATAATTGTTATTTTTGTTAAGTTGTTTTCTTCTTAAAGGTAGTATACACCATTGGTAATTTGTTGAATTATCATTAATGGGTGGATTTGGGGGTTGTATTTTATAGTAAATATCGTTTAACTGACCTGTCCGAATTTTTACATTCATGGATGCCGAGAAAAGCATGAAAAACAGCGTTTGTTTTCCACCGGAGTCGAGCAGTTATTCTTATGTTATCTTTGTTTTTTCGCGCTCGCCGGACGGCGAGAATGAATTTTGGTTTATACAATTCAATTTTTTGGAACAATTACAGGATATCTAGGGCCCTTATTTTGCTGGATGCCTACAATCATTATTTACTTTTAAATAAGTAAGATATTTCTTAATAATTCGGTAGTAAATGTTTTCGATATCTGCAAATGGTGTATACTACCTTTAAGGACCACATTTCATTTAAGAGCATGGTAGAGTGCATTTTAACATTATTAATTATGGAATAATGTAAACAACTTTACGAATGCAAAGTCTGGTGTGTTTTTGTTTTTTATTGATCGAGGCTAAAACAATTTTATCAGTCTGTTTTGAGCAGTTGAAAATGACTTTTTTAAAGCACATTTGTAATTGAGAATCTGTTTAAAGATTTGCAGATATCGAAAATATTTACTACCGAATTATAAAGAAATATCTTACTTATTTGAAAGTAAATAATGATTGTAGGCATCCAGCAAAATGATTGCGCTAGATATCCTGTAATTATTGTGAAAAATTATTGCGAGAGTGAAAAAACACAAATAACATAAGAATAACGGCTCGACCCTGGTTGAAAACAAACGCTGTTTTTCGTGCTTTTCTCGGCATCCATTATGGTAAAACTTCGGAAAAGTCAGTTAAACGATATTTACTATGAAATACAACCCCCCAAATCTACAAATTCATGATAATTCAAGCAATTACCAATGGTGTATACTACGTACTTTAACAGATTTTTATATAAAGCGTAGTATTTTATAGAATTTGATTCAATAATGATTTTAGTACATGAATGTGGTTAACAAAACCTTTAATTTTATGATTTGCATACTTGTACGTGCATCCTCTTATTTTATAGAATGAAGCAAGATTCTGTTAATAATAATAGGCAGTTCTTATTTAGCGCATGTACCTAGCAAGACTGGTATTCAAGGCGCTCTCACATTATTACCCCGGTCATTGGGCCATGAAACATTCCAAATACCATCTCAGCTCACTCTGGAGTATATAGAACAATGCTGCCCTCATCTGGTACCCATTTACTCCTAATAAGTTGAGAGAAGCAATGAGTGACAAAGTGCCTTGCCCAAGGGCACACACACACACACACCGTAGTCTTAGGCCGAATTTGAACCCACAACCTGTAGCTTTATACTTACAAATTCAATGCCCCAGACCACGGCACTCGACTTCTATCGACAGAGAAAAAAGTAAATAATTACATGCATTGCAAAATGTTTGCTTAGAACATTATCATTGATAATAATTAAAACATCAAAAAACAAATCTGTTGTCACTTAAAAAAAAGCAATTTACTTTATTTCATCAAGTGTCTGAATTCTTTTATTCACATGGTTTTAGTTCAGGTAAGCCAGAATACAAAATAAGTGGTACCTAGCCGCCAACGTTAAACATTTGTTTCATTATGAAAGCCAATCATTGCAAACAGAATGAATCTGGAACAGAAAATGCACTCTACTATTCATAGACTTTGTACACAATCAAACAAATGGTGACAAGATTCTTTCCAACATGAATCAATTAGACCGACTCATTTTCTGTCGAAAGTAATCAACTTGCATCTATTCAGACAACAAGCCACACAATTGTAAGTAAATAAAATATACAAAATATTAAATTGATGTGTATTTACTACCATAATTCCAAGACCGAACACAAAATAAGTTTACTTTTTGGGAACATGGGGAGAGGAAAAATTTACATGAGTTCTCGGAACATGTTTAATATTTGAAAAATGACTATACAGAGAACAGACCTCCACCTTCCAAAATTGGAATATTACTGTAACATAAAAACCAGGATTTGACTAAAATGCATGTTGTACAAAATGTATACGTGTAGTGTTATCAAGTCTATCACAAGTCCTCAAATTGTTTGTCACAAGTCTTGATCAAGTCGAGTAACAAGCTATCTTGTTGTTTGTCACCTGCTGCTTCTAACTGGACTTGCACAAGAACATGTCGAATGATCGACTCGTGATGGATTTGACAACACGGGAAAAGATTCGGACGCTAACCGCAAGTTTTGGAAATGCTACAAAAATGCTCACTGAAGTCTTAGTGAGATAGTAATACTTCCAGCGTTGTAAAATCACAACCACCACGACCGAGACCGAGACCAAGACGATGATTTCTTATCTTCGGGGCTGGAGTCATGCCCCCATTTTCCCTCGCTATGCAGTGATGCAACCTGCATGTCTTTACTAGAGGAAACAAGTTGGAGGAAGGGGTTGCTCTCCTTTGGCTCCACTGGTGTTGCACTTCTCTGGGTTCTGCCACTGGACCTGCTCTGGTGTCTGTCTCTGTGTGTGTCACCATGTCTGTCTCGGTCATGATACCTCCGTCTGTCTTCCGATTTGTGCTCATTACTCCCTCTGGGACTCCTCTGGCGATGATGTCTCTCAGGTGAAGACCTGTAGTGATCTCCAGGGTGCGTCTCATTCTGTCTGTCGCTGTTTCTATCGAGGTGTCTTCCATGTCGTCTTCTCTCATATCTGTCATCCAGACGCTTCTCATCACTCACAGATCTCTGTCTCTCATGATGCCTATCACCCTTCCCATGCTGATAATCAACAACCTGAACCTTAGTGGCACTTCTGTTTGAATCTACATCACTGTGATGACCTCTGTGACTCGGTTCGTTCTCAGTTTTGTGGCGACTGTGCTCACGTAATTCCTTGATTTGTTTTTCTACTTTAAGCACACTGTCTTCCGTATAATCCATGCCATGTGTCCCAATGTGCCTTTCACGGCCTCTTGGCAAGCCTGAAACAAATGCCTCTCTTTCTCGATAATCTTTAGATTCATTGTCAACAGAGGAGCTAATTTGTTGTCTATGTTGGTAGTCAATTGAAACCGGAGTGGGTTTACTATCAGCAAAAGAAAACTCACTTCCTAGATGTCTGGAATCAAAACCTCTGTCTTCCGTTACCTTGACGTCCCATCTACTTCTATTTATGGCATGGCGATCATTAAAAGGATCGGTTCCATCGAATTTTGTTTGATGGTTATCACTTTCCCCAAATGTATCACTGGGCCGATGAGTTGTAATGACCCCTATTTGTTGACCTTGTAACAGATTTTGGTCTTCTGATGACCCTTGATCTTGATCGCTTTCATGACTTTGATAGTACTGTGCTGCATCCGGATCAACAG
The DNA here is from genome assembly GCA_037893245.1 of Crossaster papposus. Taxonomy (NCBI): domain Eukaryota; kingdom Metazoa; phylum Echinodermata; class Asteroidea; order Velatida; family Solasteridae; genus Crossaster; species Crossaster papposus. The sequence goes on along the minus strand of JBAIAA010000295.1, from coordinate 265,063 downwards.
GCTTCCCCGAGGTAGATGCTTGTGAAGATCCCTGACTAGTTTTGGCCAACTGTTTTGAAAAGGATTCTATAACCGATAACTGATCCGAAGTGAATATTTTGGATGGTTCCACCCTGTAAGCCCTTTTAGTTGAAGTTCCATGAGGGGCTTCCTCTTTATCCGGACGAGACGCGGCAGATGATCCTGATCTATGGTTCTGGGGTACAGAGATGGAAGCCTGTTGATTTCCAGACACTGCATGCTGCTCTTCACCGGTCATATCAGTTCTTCCAACTCTATGTGGAACTCTGTCAAGTGCTACTGGCTGTTCTACATCTTGTTGTTTCCTGTTTAATACTGACTGATCGAGGCCAATATTGGGAGCTGTTGACCGAGAGATGTTAACATTAGGAGCTAGTGATTGATGGTGGACAACATGGTCGGTAGGAGCAGTCGAAAGAACACCAGATCCATGGGAACTTGGTTTTTCCTTAGGAGAATTGACAGTGGCTGCAGTCCTGGTTGGAGGAGGCAGAGGAGGTGCATTTACAGTAAATTTTGAATCACTTTTTGGAGGAGCGACGGCTTCTGGCATGGAGATCCTTTGCGACTCTTTTTTTCCAGCCAAGATGGAAGTAGTCTTTTCTTCCTCGTCATTGTCAGAAGTGTCTTTTCTTCTCCTCTTTCCAGACTTTATCTTTTTGTCACTCGGGACTTCATCCTCATCTGATCTCAATCTCTTCTTCCGCTTCAGAGGTGAAACATCATCTTCCTTCGTGAGCTGATAGGTCTTGCTGTCCATATACATCTCCAGATGGTCCCTGGATATTTCATAGATACCAGTATCCACGTCGCTATCACTGTTGTCTTCCTCATCGCCTCCTGGCTCATCTCTAGATCTGTCTTCTCGCACTTCAGATGTCTTTGATGTTTTGATGCTTTGCTTAGCGTATTTATTTGATTTGTCAGACTTCTGTCTAGATTCTTTTAGATTGTCATCCGACCCCGAGCTGCTATAGCTACTGTAACTGTAGGACCGGCTTCCAGATACACTGTAACTGGAGTAGCTTGTGCCAGAATAACTTCCATCTGACGAAAAGCTCCTGGATCTGCTTCGACGATTATGATCTCTGCGGCTTAGACTTTTTCTGTCCCCTCTTCCGTCTTTGGACTTTTCTCGATGAGAGCTTTGTTGGCCTTTTTTAGATCCATCTAAGGTTGACGGGTGTAAAGAAGAACCTTTCTTTGGATGTTTCTTACTCGGACTCTTTTTCCGAGAAGCTTTGTTATCATCCGAGACATCCTGCACATCTTGCTCTCTTCTTAGAGATAGACGTTTCATGGCAGGTGTCTTGGGGGTTTTGTTGTTCTTACTTTTGCATGTCTCATCTGTGGGATAGTTGTCTCTACTATCTGGTCTGGTATACAGCTGTCTGGAATCCGACTTGGATTTTGACTGGCTTCTCTCTTGCTTTGTTTCTCGAACACCTGACGCTACATCAAGTTTCGTAATCAACTGTCCACCTGCTCCATCATGTATATTCAAAGAGTCCATTTTACTACGTCGGGAGTCTTTGGAACCACCAGATAGAGTTCTATGCCTGGTTCCAGGAGATAATGAATGGGACCGACTTCTAACAGTAGTTTTAGATACTTTTCTCGAACTTCTGCTGCCTTGCTCTTCTGTCCTCTTTTTTCTGCTACGGTCAAGACTTCTCGATTTAGACCTTTGAGGAGATGAAGTGCTTTCACTGACTGACCTACTTCTTGAAACAGAGTGGCGACTTGGACATTTAACCTCAGACTGTCTCTTGGATGAACTCTTCTTATGTTTTGTAATGGATTTATTAAGCGTCCGATTTTTGGATCTTGATCGAGATCTGTAGTGAGAAGATTGAGAGCCACCAGTGCTACTGCTCCTTGAGATTGAAGAAGATCGCCTGCTTTTTCGTTTCTTAGTATGTTTGGAAGTTTTTCTCCCGCTCAGCTGGCGACTTCTTGATCTCAAACTCTGAGATCCGGACCTATCAGAGCTGCTGCTTCTAGAATAAGATACAGACCGATGGCTTAATCTTCTAGCTTCTTTCTTGCTCTTTCTGGAGGATTTTCTTCCATCTCTTGAATCCTTTTTACTACTTCTATGACGGCTTCTTGACCTCGAGCGTGAAGTTTCAGAAGACTTGGAGCTCGAGTAACTTCTCTTCCTCTTGTAGTTTCTGTCGCGACTCCTTCCTTGTTTGTCATCCTTATCCCTCTTTCTGGAAAATTCGTCCTTTTCACGTTCTTTCTTTTTCTTTTTCTTAGTTTTTACAGTGCTTTTCTTGGCAGACCGTGAGACGTCATTTTCAGGATCAACAAGCTGTCGGAGGGCTTCTACTGACAACTTCACATCTGGAGAGTTAGGGGAGGGGGACGTAATGGATTCGGGCGAGGCAACATTTTTCGATGGCGTCTACCAATGCGTGCAAGTTCAACACGAGTAAGTCACATACAAGCACGCAATGAGAAACAGTGGGGAGGTTTATTCATATTTAGAATTAAAATATTAAAGTTTTAATATTTAGTTCAGTTTTAAAAGTAATTCATTCATCAGGTATGATTTTTTTTTTTTTTTTTTTTTTTTAAGAGAATAGAAAGTCATTATTGGTAATTTAACAATTTGTTTTGTTTTTAATAAAAAGGATACAAGCAGGTCATCCAACACATGTTCACGATAAGGGCATCGGCACCAGAACCCAAAACGACAAACATCGCATGGCAAAAGGTCAGCGTTGAAAGGTTACAATGGCGCAAACAATTTTTTGGGATTACATCGCAGTCCAACGTCCAATGGTAGAATCCAGGAAGGTTGCCATGTGAAAAGACAAGAGATACAAGAAGAACACAGTGTAGCAAGAAAATGCAAAAACTTAAGAGGACATTAATTGAGTGGAGATCATAAATATGTAGAGGAATTTGAAACAGATTACCAGCTCATTAGAAGATGCAGAGTTGCTGGCGTGTCAGCTGATTTTGTTTGTGTTCAATAAGACTCGCTACTTATGCAGGATGTCTTTCCAATGAGGAGGCCCTCTGTTTAGAAGTGGATTCTCACCCGTGTTTTGTTGACGCTCTTCAGGCAAAGCTGGGCTTCCAGAAAATCTGGCTTGATGTCGAGGGCCGTCTGGTAACAGTCTGCAGCCTTCTCTATCTCACCAGCTTCCTCGTGCCTGAAACGGAGAATCAAAGTCAAAGAGAAAGGTTGATTTGTTGAGGTCACCAACATTAGTGAGCTCCTAGTGGCATTCTGGTGCCTTCCAAATGTTTAAGTTTGTAACTCTGTTTCTAAAGTGACAGGGTAAAAAACATTTTGATGCAGAAACCAGAAAACTAAAAGAACATTAAAAGAAATTCGGACAAATCCTAAGCAATTGCTTTTAGATACTCACTGTTTTCCCCTTTCGACAAGAGTCTGGCACATGTACTTGTTGGCGTTGCGGTGGTTGGGGTTGATCTTGAGCGCTTTACCAAAGTCTTGTAGAGCCTTGGAAAGGAGGTCTTTGTTTGCATAGCTGTGGTTATGGTAATGAGCAAGACAGGGAGTCACGTATTTGCTGACATCATTAAGTTAGGAGAGAATGCGAAATTAAGCAGATGGTAGCTTGAGATTCCCTCTGGATTTTGAGGTTTTACCAACAACATTTCTTAGCAACTCACAGAGCTCCTCTGGCCACCAGCGCTTCCACGTTCTCCTCATCAATCTCCAAGGCTTTGTTGAGATGCTGCATGGCATCCAGTAACCGACCAGCTTTGAAGTGCTCTACCCCTTTGGCAACGCTGCAGAGAAGATGAGATATGACAACTTGTGAATGCAAGGACTACTACAGAACAAGACAAACTTGAGAACAGAACAACTGGAAACATATCCGAGATGGAGTAGCCATTTATCACGTTGTAACTTTGATGTGACAACTCTGATGAGTATAACGATCCAGAAGAAATGAGAGACCTACCTTTCCAGTGACCAACGATTCGTCTGCCATTTTCTAAGCGATTCTGCATACTCCTTCTCGGGAAAGTTACTCCTGTTTTAAAGATGTCAACAATTTGTTTCAGTAACCGCTATCAAAATTAATAGGTAATTAAAAAAAGGAAAATTAGTTAAGGCAATAATTGTTGGCGAGAATTCTCCAAACCTTTGTAAACCTCTCATGAGCGACAACGGGGAGGTGTCTTTCAACCTAAGTTGGGTCCCAAGATATGCCACGTTGAACGGGTTGTCAAACCCGACAGAGTTATGAAGCATGTCTTCGTACAACTCTTGAGTGTCCATTTGCAACACGCTGCGACGGTAGTGAACCGGAAGATCTGATTCTGTGATAAGACCCTGTGGATTGCGGAAAGCAAAGTTGAGTTATTTTTTTACCTCAGCTTGGGTCTTTGACATGTAGGCCTGACTTTTTAGTAATTTTCTAAAGGTAATAACATTGCTTTGCGGAGTTGTATTCGAGTTCCTGCAAGTCCTTTCACAAGTCCAGTCACAAGTCCTTTTATAAAGCCAGTCGCAAGTAACTGGTTGAACAATGACATTAGGAATGCTTTTGTTAACAGTTCATTTGAATAGCTAGTGACTTGACTTGAAACTGAAGGACTTGTGATGGACTTGCAGGGACTTGAATACAACTCTGTTGCTTTGCGTCTAACTAATACAGGATAGATTCTTGGTGGTATGGTAAGTATGATTTGAAGCCTGCTCAGTATGACTCTTACCAAGTTTCCATTATCTGGAGAATTATCTTTAGTATGCAAAGAAATGATGACTTTTTGCTCATCTGAGTTCACTTTAATCACCAGCGCTCGCAGGAGGTCGCCGATTTGAAAATCATCAATGGCTGCCACATGGGAAAATTTGTCCCTCAGTTCCCCGGCCGGTAGCAATGCGACGACTTCACTCTCATCCAGGAACCGTGAGGTACCTTGACAGAGAGCTAGGAGCTTGACGAAGATGCCAAACTCCTTCGTGCTGAGGATCTGACCGATGACGACATCACCAACTTTAAGAATGTCAAAAAGTCGCTCTTGGGTAACGTCTGGGTCAACTTCAAGGAACTGTTCTAAAGGAGGAAGGATCGCGTAGTAGTCAGATTCCTCCGCATCTTTGGCCGATGGATTTTTATCATCAATTGCATCTTCATCATCGGACTGTTGTCTAAATAGCAGGTCAGCCTTTCTTGCAATGAAGCCATGGAGTTTATTTGTGAAGCAGTGTCTGGAATAGAAATTAGACAACAATTTTGTATAAGAATAAGATTATATTTTTACATAAAACTTTGCATCTGCCTTATTATGAAAAGTAACATTACCACACAAATTAAGTTTCACAATGAATGCATTTATTGTAGGAAATCGAACACAAGGTGGGCGCGCTATATCTCGCTCGTTGCAAATTATTGGCACATAAGTTAAATTATTATTTTATTTATGGTGTGCGGCTAGCCGGCCTACTTCTGACATAGCATAGGCCTTAGACTTAGTACATACATGAGTGCGCTATGCAACTTCGCTTATTTATTTTAAAAAATGACAATTTTAGTTTTTTAAATAAAAAATTAAAATTACAATTATTATATTATTTACCCAGTCGTTTCATCCCTGCTCCTTTTTCTCTCATTTTTATGTTTTGCAGAAGTTGACAGTTCCTTTGATTTTGCGGCATTCTCATCGTTGAGGGCGCTCTTTACATCCTCGGCAGTTTCTTTCGCATCGCCCAGCCCAAGAAAACTCGCCCCTTGTTCTTCTTTTACCAGGTGATCTAATTTCAAACCATGTAGCTTCACCGCCCTGTCAAATAAAGACCGATCCATGGTGGGTATAGATCAAAATTTACATTCAAAAATGTTCGTTTTCTAATGCAACGCTTGATTAGATTCCGACAAGGTGAACGACGTAAAAATGCAGTAACGACGTGGAAGGCGCCATGTTTTTCGATGGCTGACAATATCATGTGGTCATAGAATACATAGATTACAAGGTGGTGCTTTTTATTGTTTTATTTCAGGTTACATTTATAATTCTTACGCAGCATGGATTCTAAGCGGCTCCAGCCTGCTTCAACAAGTGGTGGCGCCCTTTCATCATTAGATAATTTGTTTAGAGCCTTTTCCAGTGACAGTGTTAAATAAAAGGGCTATATACCCGGCCTTTGGCAGAGAGATGGTAAGTGGTTTAATTGTCATTTAAGTAATAGTAGTCTAGACTAGTAATAGTAAGCCTTATTAAACATAACTTAACAATAAATGAAATAATAAGGGGACGAGGGGGTGGGAGGGGGTGGGGGGGGGGGGGGGGGGGGTTGACTCAACTCAATTGAGGAGGCAATTAATTTATAGATGCGTTACAAATTAAATCATACTTTATGTTTTTGGTAGGATTTCTCCAAGTTTTTGGACGCTAATTTTGATGCCAAGGATTGGGTAAATGCTGCATTCAGAGCGCAGAAAGATGCTCCGGAACAGAAAGACGTAAGTTAAAACCTAATCGAACTAAATTAATCATAAACTAATAACGATGCATGTTATACGTTAAATTGTTATTCCTTTCTGCATTTAATCACTATTTTAATAATAGAACAGTTTATTTCTGTTAAAAATTGTCTATTTTTCTTTGCCATATCACAGGCCCATGCTGCTACACTGGTCATGAAACTACAGCTTTTTATTCAGGTAATTCAAAAAGTCTCGATTTACATTCCCCGAGCTGACGCCTCATATCTTAATTCACAACCGTACACCTTGTTAAAATCTTGATCCACTTTCAAGCTAATGAGATCCTTTATCCTTTTCCCCCCTCATGTCTCCTTCGTCTTACCCATCTCTCCATCTCTCTTACTTTCTTCAGGAGGTAAATAATTCTCTTGAGGAGACGAGTCAGCAAGCCGTGCAGAATCTCCCTCGTGTCTTGAGGGAGGTTGAGGCAGTCAAACAAGAGGCAACCTTCCTCAAGGAGCAGATGCAGCTTGTCAAGGAAGACATCAAAAAGGTTCGTCTTCAGATTTTCTTAAACAGAACGGAAGACTTCATCGGGACATCATCCGAGTCCCTGCGTACAACACCTATGAACCACGACTGAACAAATATTGTCAAGGAAAAACCTAGTTTTCTCATTACTAAACAGTGTTCTCCAACTTTCAAAATGTAAGTATCCTTTTGTGTAAAGCTGGGACATAACAGCTTACCAGCATCTGATATCCGGATATGGAATTCTTTCCAAAATATTGTCAAGGAAAAGGTTGAAGTGTTCTCATCCCGAAAACGGTGTTTTTTAACTTCTGAAAATTGAGTGTCCTTTGTGGTAAAGCTGGGTTATTCTCAGATAACATCTAATATCCAGATATGGAATTCTCTCCAAAAGGAATTGTAGCATGCTTTTTCTTCCTTCGTACGATGAGCAGCTTAACTTGTTGCTGCATACATCGGTTTCATGACATTATAGTGGAAACAGGGTGGACCGCGTGAAGGTTGTCATCTCCTACCCCTGTAGCATGCTGTTACGACACTAGAAGGGTATTTTTACTATTTTATCATTTGTCCACCCTTTTATTTGGTATTCACAGGTTGAAGAAGACACATCCCAGTCCATGAAGATGCTATTGGACCTTGACGCTATCAAGTCGCGCATGAAAGCTGCCTCAGATGCATTGCAGGTATATAGAACTTATAAGTGGAAGGACTAACCCTAATCTTTCCAAGTCTTTCCAAAATCTTCCAAGGGGATTTTGAAGAACTGGGAATTGCAGTGGCTAGCCACTGCTCATTTACATTGGTTTTATAGTTTCTGGCACAAAACATTACAAGAAGTAAGAATTTATCTAAATTCATTTTCAATTTGTGTAAATGATTTTGTAGGAAGCTGATAATTGGACGACACTGATGGCTGACGTGGACGAAGTCTTCCAGAGTAAGAACACACAAGCTGTAAGTAAACTTCTGAGATTGTCACCAACATTTCTAGAACCCTTTTATTGACAAGGTATTTACACTCACTTTTTTTGTTCCTTTTTTTGCAGATTGCAGATAAACTCATGGCAATGCAGCACAGCCTGGTAAGATTATTGTTTCCCAAAAGTCAAATTTATAATAATTGAATGTGAATATTTGAATATGGAAATTTAAATATGGAAATTTTAACATGGACATTTGAATATGGAAATTTAAATATGGGAATTTGAATGTCAGAAAATTTGAATGGGACAAAATTGAAATAAAAATTTGCATATGACAATTTGTATATGACAATTTGAATATGACAATTTGAATATGACAATTTGAATATGACAGTTTGAATATGACAATTTTCTCAGTGATTTTATTTGTGTTGCAGAATATGTTGGCGCATTGTGGTGACTATGAGGAACGATGTCAACACCTCGAGACACTGAAGAATCGTCTGGAAGCCATGCTTAGTCCACAGCTCGTCAGTGCCTTCAACACTCACTCGCTCGGTGAGTTTCGAGTTTTAGAATGTGGGCCAATTTATTGTAGCCAGCCTTTATAGCTCTCTGACTAACTCAGATTATTATCGATTAATGTTTTTGTCCCATCTCCAGAAGCGGCCCAGAGTTATGTGAAAATCTTCCTGGATATTGACAGACTTCCACAACTCTACAATTACTACTACAAATGCCACAAAGTAAGCAATGTGAAATTTATTAACCTTAACCCCCCAAGACCCGTTTGGCTAGGAAACATCCTCATATTACACTATATAACATTGTATACACAGTTTTGGGCAGTATAAGAAGCAGCAGGGCACATTTCGGGCGGTACAGGGGCAATAAACTGAATCTGATCATCTGGTAATAGAGTGTACCATTTATACTACTCATACTATTTTTGAGTTTGTGATAGTAAACGTGTTTCGTGTTCTTTTCGTTCTGTTTCAGAGTTCCTTGTTACAGCAGTGGCAGCATTTACAAGGTGAAAACCTCGACAAGCCACTGGCTGAATGGCTGCCCAATTTCTACGACACGCTGCTTTCAACGTGGCACAAAGAGGTAGGAAAGGGCTTTTTTGTATTTGTTATTTATCTTTTTGGTAATTGTTTTTTTTTTTAGTTTTCCAACTTTCTTTCATTTTTTTTTTTTTTTTTTTAATAACAAATGGCATTTTTCTGGTGAAACAGATCCAGTGGTGCGAGCAGACTTTCCCCGAGGCAGTCAGGGTTGTCAGCGAGCTACTTACTCAGACACTGACGGGTATGCAACCGTCTCTCCCAGCCTGCATGGACACTGCACTACAAGACAACACACTACCAAATCTGCTGGAACTAAGACAGGTTTGGTCCAGAATTAATCAGTTGATGCCAACCGTACGCTTCTGAAAATCTCCACAGCTCATGGGTCAAATTTTTGGGAGGGAATCTGCGATGCTGAATGTTCAGTTTAAGGTTCTATTATTTATCTTCACTTTGATTTACTTTACAATTACTTATAATTTGGAGTAATTAAAACTCCCCTTACATTACTTCTTTTCTTTTTGGGAATTGTTAATATCTTGCTTCTAGTTTTTTAGTAAGTTTATAAATTTAGGGCACCTTTCCCGCCCACAACTTGAGTTCAAGATAATTCAGAAAGGATTTTTCCAAGCCATCTCAACAACTGATCACTTTGACCTTATTAAAATTTGACCACAAAAATTGAAGTAAAATTTCCAAATATTTTTTTCAGATAACAAACAGATTTATGAAGAATCTCGAGAGCACCATCCTGACATCTTCAGGTGAGTGACACTATAGATGTCAAATGTATACAATTTGTTTTTTCTCCAACGATTAAAAAAAAAAAATACAACTTTATTGTGTCACCTCGTTCTGCACCCATTACAATTATGTAAGGAAATGCTGACAATGGTCATAGCCATATTTTTGTTATATTTTGTTTTCAGGCTCTCCATCTGGTCGGCATTTTGAGGATTTAGTGAATGCCATTCATGGCCCCTATGTTCCCTATCTTTTGCAATATGGCTGGCTCGAAAAGGAATACTTACTGCAGGAGCTGAGCTGTGCTCAAATGGTAGGTGTAAATTATCAGCAACCTAAGTCTTCAATCTGCAATTGTAGCTTTTGGTCTTTAACCAATCTCATTTTGTTTTTCACTTAAACATGTGTATTGTTTTGAGGTAATGAATATCATAACATTTTTTTAATTTGATATTTTTTAGCAATAAAAGTAATTAAGGTTATATCAGAGTATATTTTGAAGTTCTAATAACTGGAACGTGATTTAAATTTTGTATTGCATTATTCTGAAAATATATTAAATGCTGAAAATAAAAAACAATTGAGCCCTCTTTCTTTTTTTTAAATGAACTTGAATTTTTGTTTTCTATTCAGGAGAGGCGTGACTTGATAGATTGCGCCCAATTATTGTCTGATTCTGTCAGTAAACTCTTCAAAAATGTCCACGAGGTAAGATAAAATACAAAACACACAAAAACAATTGAAATGACGACAACATGAGTTTTCCCACTGTGTTACACAATTTGCAACTGTGTATTCCTGTAGGCAGTAGAGAGGTGCATGAGTCTAACGGATGGCTGCGGCATTGTGGGCCTACTGAATGCATTGAAGGTGAGTAGAATTGTCCCTAGGCAAGGTACTTTACCTGAATCGCTACTCAAAACAGGATATATTTATGTACCCGACAGAGAAACTTGACATGAATTCCAGAAATTATGTATAAGTGTGACAATCGGGGGTAACAAAAGCCGGTATTAGTTATAAGCATGTCAGTCAGGGGTAGTAATATTATGTCATACATCTGGTTCATGCTTGGCGCAAGTTTGCAAAAGTTGAATATATTTTAAACTCTGTGAATTTCGCACTGAATGTTCGTGACGTCAAATTCGTGACCGGCCTTTAGTCAGTTCGTGTTTGGTGAACTTCGCAGGCAATGTTCCAGAACTACTGTCAGAAGTTCCACGCCGCACTCGACACCCTACACACCGCTGGTGGGCTCGATAGCACAGCGCCCTCACAGGCAGAGCTGGGAGAGGATTGGAGCAAGTTCCAACACGCGCTTAAGATCATACAGACATGCGGTACAGTATATCAAAATGTAGACTTGTAATTGTTGGCATATTGTAACTTGATGGTAGACCAGTATTTCCAATTTGTAACTTTCAACAAAAGTCAAGGTACAAGGCAAACAGTAAATAAACTGTCGCAGGTTTGGAGAAAAACAATCGGGTTTCAATAAAATATTGTTTCAACTTTGTTTGATTGTTATTTTATTTTATTTTTATTTTTAGGTGAACTTTTGCTGCAGAATGAAGAATTTGAGCTAGAGCTGATTGGCTCAATTTTGAGCACGGCGACCAATCACGTTTCAGAAGCATTCTCACCGACTAAAATCACCAACATCAATCTCAGGTAAGAAAAAAAAAAAAAAAAGACTAAAGTTTAATTCCATGGCAACTCTTTGAATCATTTGTTTTTCTGTTTGATTTTTTTTTTTATTTGATTTTTTTAGTTTGTCCAGCCAACTTTCCGCCAATCCCTTTAAGGAGTACAACTACTTAGTCATAGACGACCCATTGCAGCATGCAGCATTTGTGGATCTCGTTGTCAAACTTAAACAAGGTCAGTTACATCCAGGTCAGACAAGCGTTCTAGAGTCGCTCTGAATTTTAAGTCCGTCATCAGTCCGACGTCTGAAACATTTAGCAGCGACTTGGCGTGCTTGAAGGGAAAAGATAAGCAGCTGGAGTCGTTAGAGTGTCTAAGAAACAACTTGATTTTAATTTGGTTCAGCGCGACTCTGAAACGCCTGTCTGAACCAGGTACTAAAAAAATTTAGTACAGTCTTTGAAAATGCATCTATTTTCAAATTTCTTTTTGCCATTTTCTAGGTGCCTTTTGTTTTTATGCTAGTAGTAAAAATTAGAAATTCACTTTTTTAAAAGGATTTGTGTGAGTATCAGGAATCGTGTTCCATCATGTTTATTTGTACAATTTGTTGGTAGTGTTTATAAAAGCGTACTTTGTCAAAGGGGAGCATACACTCTTGTTTATATTTTCAAGTAGATGAGGTGTCTCTTTTGAAAGAGGTCACAGACAACATGCAGAAGGTCAACGAGCATGCCCACAAGTTTACGTTCAGCATCGTGTTCCATCAGTTGGAGGCCCAGCTGATGCAGATATCCAGCATGGAGGTAAAGCAGTCAGGGTACTAGACTAGGGTCAAAGTGTACCAATGTGCCAATAGGCAATCTGATTTAACAGCGGGTAAGTGTTGCATTCATAGGCAAATAGTAAAATATTGCATAATTGCATAGACTCAGGGAATTGTTCGTACTTCATTGAGTATATTGCGTTGTTTCCTTTAGGCTTGGACAGCAGAGGGCGGTATGTTAGCTGCCGAGTTACCCGAGTACAGTCTGTCGCCGCAGGAATATATCACCAAGGTAACAGAGTCAACTAAAATTGGTGACTCTGGAAGTCATCGCAATTAAACCAATTCGCAATTCATAATTCGTCATCGCAATTTTTTTTCTGATCCAATTCGCGCTTGGTTTATTTTGACATCGACCGGATCCTGGCGCAGGATTGTTTTTCACGAACCTCGATTTGAGACGGGTGTTTAGGCCGGCATCTGTGGGTAGCACACCCTGATATTGCCAGCCTCGCTCGCTGCGAGCCGGTCGCTGATGGATATTCCCGGCCTTGCGCTTGACGTGTTTATACGTCATCCGCTTCGAATACCGGGAAAACTTTTCGTGAATACACAGCATTTGACGCGAACTGGTTAAAAAGGCCGTTATCTTACCTGCCTCCTCGATTCTAGATTGGGCAGTACTTGATGACTCTTCCGCAGCAACTGGAACCCTTTACTTCCCAAGAACATCCTAGCTTAGAGAAGGCCCTGGAAACAGGCAAGCTACCATTCCCGCCAGAAACAGGTAAAACATGGAGTAGACGTCACTACTACCCATGATCAGCATGCTTACAATTATTTCTCTATATTTGTTTAATTAATTAGTCATGCTTTTTTCTTTTTTTTCCTTAAATGTCCTTAAATTTTTAATTTATTTATTAATTTGTTTACTAATTTACTGATTTTGTTCATGTTCTTGTTTTTTTTTTACTGTTGTAATTTTTGTTTGTATGTCCTGGTCAAATAAATAATAATAATAAATAAATTAATAATAATACCATCACTTCATCCTTTATCCGATTTCACGATGCTGGTTAGCGCTTAGCACACAATTTTCTGCTGACAGAGCCTTCGGTTTGTTTTCACGGAGACCATAAGTGTTTTGACTGTTCGCTTTACAGGCTCGGCCACGCCCGATCACCTAGCCGACTATTGGCTGGGGGCCATCGCCCGGGGAACCATGCACACCTATGTGGAAGCCATCTTAAAGATCAATGAACTCACACCCCAGGCAACAAGGCAGCTGGCTACAGATATCGGTACGGGGTTCAAGTCCACATTGGCCTCCTAAAATAACAAGTCTTTCTAATACGAAAAAAAACCTAAACTTTGACAGAATTACTGTTTTGCACGGGGTAACTTTCACTACATTTTAACCCCGAACCATCTCAACCCATTAAATTCCAACTGCATGTTTTGTTGGATGCATCATCTGTCAAAGATCATATATGCTTTACATGAAGTTAGTTACTGTCATCAGAGTCCGATAATTTGGGTGGAGTTTACCATATGGTGTTGGAATTTGCATGAGTAAGGAAGGTTTCTAGAAAATCACTAGAGAGGTTATTTGTTTGAAGACAATAAGGTAGTAATCTATTTAAAGTTTAATTTAAATTACAGCTCTGTATTTAAATCAGTGTTGGTTCAATTCATTTTGTTTTCTGTAGACTATCTGTGCAATGTATTAGATGCGTTGGGTATCCACGCTTCTGAGTCGCTGAGACACATTGAGACTCTTCTCAAATTACCTCTCTCGCAGTGAGTACAGCCCATTATCTTTTTTTGGTTATTGTTTACTGTGCCCGTTTGTGAATGGGCACTCGGACATTTTGCCCATTTGAGAATGTCCATATTGTGCCCCGGCCTCTGATGAATGATATATGTAGTTTTGAGACCCAATTGTTAGTTAAACTTTGAAAGTTTATTATTTTGGATTTTGTTTTTGGTCAGATATGGAGAGACAAGAGGCTCGATGCCTGATCGTTTCGTTCACATCATTGGGTCCATCAGAAGCGTACACGAAACTTAGCCAGAGGTGGCTTGTCAAATTTGCCGAAGAACCATTTGCGATTTCCCGAACTAGGGATCGATATCCCCCCCCCCCCTTTCAGTTTGTACTCCCACCCACCAAAACTTCACAATTGAAGTATACATGACAATCTGGTAGCCCCCCCAAAAAAAAAAAATTATAATAAAAAATTATAATAATTTGCAACTCGCCCTACTCGCTTACATATCCTTGCATTGAGATATTAATATTGTATTTGTTCAAAAATTTCATTTCTTTTTGTTTTAGTTTTACTCCGATGTTTATTTTTATTTGCATCAAAGAAATCAATAAGTAACACAAATATCGTGTTTACTATTCTGCAAATGTATACCTAAAACCATATTGCAAACATTTGGGAGAAAGGATTACAATGATGACAACACAGGAACATATTTATATCTGTAACTAAAATCATCACGTATACAATACTGATACACAATTTAGAATATACTCGTCGAAATCCAATCAATCTCAAAACCTTTTAATAAAATCGTCTGTATTTCTTAGTATCTGTTACGTTCCCTAATACACTTGGGAGAAAAAAAGCTAGCAAAACACTTCAGCGTCATCTTGATTCATGGCTAAATTAATATTACTAGAAATGAAACACTCGTAAATATATTTGTACACGCACTACATCTATATGGGCCTATAGGTACATTGTATTTTTGCATAGAAGTCTGCGCGTTTCCGCCAAGCAAATTGTGTATCGTTACCAAATCTCCTTTTAGAATTTAGTTGGTCACAGCGAGTCGTTTGTCTGACCCTTTCTGGCCACAATCTTCGCTACCAACTAATGTACGCTTGACAGTGATACCTTTTTATTCTCGCTAATTAGAAATGTACTAATATTCATGTAAACAGATTTTTCAGTTGAACCATCTCTACCCATAACTTCGTTCGGACTAGTATCATGTTCTATATTTTACCTGGTTTTGAAAATTTGTTTCCCAAACTACCTCTACATTTTCTATCTTGGTCCCAATTAGGTCCCCGTATTACTATTTTTCAATAAAACCTTTACAGAAATTGCATATTACAGAATTATTTACTTGTCAACAATAAATACGCTTATACAGTACTTCATACACAGCTTGGTATCAATTTAGCTTTTTTGTTACTGAACATCGAAATAAGATATCAATACAAAAAACATATATTTACGCTAATTCCCGCATGTTAATTATTATAAAAGACAAAAACAAAACAATATTTCCACAAACTTACAACATCTTAATCTAGATGTGAATTTTTAATTTAATTGTAATTAGCCTACTTCAAAACTCAATATTGAGACAAAAATGTAACAGCCTTAATAAAAATACTTAAACCACAAATAAAAGGAGATTATATCTAGAGCCAGATTATCTTATTGCAGGCGATTAACAATTAATCCATTTTCATAATTCTTAATCCCATTATGAATATAATACAAACAATAATACATGTACATCACAAATGGAATGACTTCGAAAACGAGACGACAATGTATCATTTACTCAAAGGGATTACGCTAATCCTGGGATTATCCTAATCTATCTTCATCCTCTGACTGGTCATCCTGTAGATAATCGTGTCTCCTGGATCCAGATTCCACAGTCCGTAAGCCACTGCGTAAATAGCTAGGGTTAGGACTATGGCCATCCATAGGATTATATTGAATACAACGGGATAATTCTCGTCGTAGGGTGTGGCTTTGTTCCCAATTGTCTCTGATGGTGGGGCGACGGTAGCTTTCACCTGCAAAAATAAATTAAGCAGTAACTATGATAAGCATGAATGAGCCGAGTACCAGTCGGTCACTAGCTTACAATGCATGACACTTTGACTGGGAACCAGTTATTGCTAGCAAATATTTGCTATGCTTAAGACATTTCTGCAATTTACGCCAACGCCCTAAAGGGTATATGAAACATTATGTAAATTAATTTTACAGGCTGCAGAAATAGTGTTTTTGTTTCGATTGTTATGTTTCTAAATTCAGTACCCTTTGGAGAAAAGAACAATTAGCCATGTCTCGACATGGGTACACATTTAAAGATGTGTGTTGGAGGCCTTATAACTTGTGGTTTGATTCTACCGACCTGTAGTAAAGATCTACTCTGTCGATTCACGAGTGGTTCCTCATGTGACGTCATCACCGCCACGAGCAAATCACCGTCATATAGGCTGGCCATTTCGGTCGAAAACTAGCAAGGTAAGGACGAAAAAGAACAATCGAAAATGAATAACATGTTCTTACATTATTGTTTTCCGATTGCTATAGTTTTTGGAAGCAAATTGTGTCAAGAAAATAATAACGAATAGCTTTTCGCATACAGTATTAAAAATCTTTTAAAATCAGGATCTCTTTAATTTGTGTTCCAATTCAAAAACAATCTGCGGGTAATGAAACCGTGCGTGCGTTGCGAGACGCTCAGGAAAAACATTCCGCGGCGAGTCGGTAAAATGTCACCGGTTTTAATTTTCAACTTGACTGTCTTCAATTTCAAGCGTTGGAGACTGTACATGTTTTAAATGCTCCACTCCGCATTACACACGCCAAACACATGCATCAACGCTGTAGGCAATACACCGATTTAAAAACGCAGCATTTTGATCGTACTCGAAACTCTTTGAGATAATTATAGGTGTGGTTTTGAGGGGATCGTTTGTTACAGATTGACACGCAGAGTGTACGTGTTTAATTAAGGTCTTTGCCATTCACTAATCTAATTAACTATCAGATAGCTCAATAGAACTATGCGTTCAGTATTATTATGTCGGCGCGGCTTATCTGTCACTAATAATCCCTGATTAATGAATAGCTAATTAAGATCATACCTACCTTCGACCCGTTATCAGCCCGGTATCACGATTTCATAATTATAGACTACTGCTAAAATCAAGATCGCCGGACGGCGATCGCCAAAAAAAACCAAGAACAACATAAGAACCACTGCCCATGCAGCGCCGGTTGAAAACGAACGCCGTTTTTCTTGCATTCCCTGGCATCCATGATTGTAAATCTTTGAATAGGCCCTAGGTCAGTTAAACGATATTTACTATAAAATACAACACCCCAAAATCCACCTATTCATAATATTCAAGCAATCACCAATAGTATATCCTACAGACAGACATAATGGAAAAGCCTCTTTTTTTTTAAACCACAAAAAAGGACAAACAACCAACAACAGTTCGTACAGGAAAGACACAAACGGAACAAGACAGAAAAAAACACCAACAATACAAACCAGCCAACGAACTGATGTGTACTCGTATTGAAGACTATGTACTTGAAACTCGTGTGCTAAACGTATCGGACTGATATCTGCCGAAGGTCCCCCCCCCCCCCCTCCCCCTTTCCACCAGGATTTCACACGTTTTGCAGCGTGTACGAATTGAACTTTGTATAATTTATCGTTTTGATTCTATTAATGGGTTATAAAGACTCGCTTCATGTGTTCAAACCTATTGGGATTATGCTTAGACCGTTGTGGCGCAAAACGTAATTATTCGGTGCATTTCCAGCATAATTTTGGGCCTGCGTTAATTAATTTACGCGTAATTTTAAGTCCGTATGATTTTCCTTTTTAATTTCATTTTCACACTTCTTTGTATATTCGGAACGTTCCAAACCAAATTGTACCATCAAAGCCGATTTACACGCACTTCGAATTTCAATGACACGAAATGATAAAACCCATCAGTGATTTATATTCTAATTTGGACATCGATCGGTGACGTCGGTGGGTCGCCATAGCAACCGCCCTGCCTTGGTTACCAAAGCGCGGAATGTCTGATTTTTAGTGCGGGAAACGGAGATGAAATGGAATGAGTAATAAATTGGTTCATGTTGCGTGGACACACGCGGTGAATAATGAAATGATCAGGTTTTCAGTTTTCGATTAAAGCAAGCCCGCCCAACTATAGACCGAGCCAAGCCGACAGATGTTTCAGGCAAAATTCGACGTAAGATTTGCTCCCAACAATGTACTGATGCTACTAAATTCCGACCGGGAGGTTTAATTGACACGACGTCTTTTATGCGAAAGGCGTTCCAAAATGTAAGCTCAACTTCGAAAGAAATGTTGGAAACTGATCCGGCAAAAGCAAAATCCCTGCGGGAATTTTGTTTTTATCACGATTGATGGTTTGGTAAGGGCCTATTATTTCGAAAACATGCATTCCATAGTCCCGTCATTTACTTTTGACTTTGTTGCATAATGAGTAATTCCGGCAATAGCTTCGATCAATTTCCCAAATGACAATTGGTGTATCTGTAAAGATTCCCCAAATCACCGGAAGGCATTGCATTGTAGATGACGTACGACACCTGCATGCCGATTCGATCATTATAGTTAATGTTTGTTATTCTTGTGGTATATTATTGACAAGTGCGTGACCGAGACATTATACATCGAACTGGCCATGTTTTCTTGATTATTGGCCCGCCGTATATTATGCCTCGTATTGGACGATCGCCGCAGGTATACAAAAAGCTAAGAATAAAACATTGCGCCGAGCGTATGGTGATGTATATTCTACCTATCGTCTCATCAATATGCGTTTTCAAATTTGCGGTTTTGTCTTCGGGTTAAGTTCGGGTTCAGATTTAGTTTCACCCGATATCGAGAAACTAGCTGAAAATGGTTCCGTGGATTGTTCAAAAACACTAAACCTGTTTTTTTGGACATGTTATCAGTTCAATTATTCTAAGCAATTAGTGATGATGATGATGTCGATATCCGGACCAAGGCCGTGGTTTCATAATCGTCAATTTATAAACCATGAGTTCTGGCTGCGATTTACGTGACGTGAATGTTCGACCTTCTCACACACGCACGCGGCATTTATTCCCTCGCGGCGGGCTCAGAGGTATGTTTTTTATTTCCTTCTATTAATAAACTAGTGCGACGCGTAGTGTACGATTTGACCCTCGATTAAGTGGTAATGTTGCAGCTGAGGGGATGATAATGATCTTCACAGACCCGCAGTAGTTAGATTGATATTCAGAGGCTCCCGAAAGATCGGTGTACAATATACCAAAACCATTTTCGACCCGAAACCTCGCCTCGCCCTCTCCAACAAATCAAAACTGTATACAACTCGAAAAAAAATCGCCATTCTATTCTGTTCACAATTACAAATGCTGAAGGGTTGGGTTATATTAACCGACTATTGAGTACAGAACTATGTTTTATTTTTCATTAATTATAGGCCTAGGTAATGAACAAAATAACATGTTTGTGTTGACACGTTCACTTTGAAAATTGTCATGGTCACAACTTGAAACTCACACTTCGCTCCCTTTAATAATACTTAGCTGAATCGAAGTAAATTTAACCCAATAAAATTGAACCGACAAAGAAGTAGTCTTGTATACACCAAGGTCCAACTTCGAATTCGATATATTACAATGAACCTAAATAACCACGGTAGTTGTCTTCGAACTACGGCTGGCTAAACCATGTCACTGTGCGACATATTCATTTCCCCATATCACATTTATCGGTAACAAAAAAAACCAGAGTTTGTGCCCTTTCCCCTCTAATATTAATAGACCAACGTAAAAGGTGAAAGCCTACGTGACAACAAGACAGCGGAGAAGATAACAGATATCTGGATGCCTGAGGTCATTTGGGTCAAGGAATGATATCCGGTGTCAGATAATGACTGCGGCGCTCTACGAACATCTAACCAAAGAAAAAAAATGGTCCACTGACAATGGAAATTGAGGCACTACATCTATTGTTATTTGTTCACAGTTGTATAGCGAGTCTTGGTTTCCGGGAGAGTACGAAACAAAGGGACGAGGTTGATATAAAAAGGCTTCTCTGAAGGATTTCGGTTTGTAAATACATGTATCACGATTTGGATATAAATACGAGGAGAAATTGGAACATGTTTAGAAGCTTGGCAATATTGTATGACGAGGAAGAAATTGGACACTGCGAAAAATATATCTGTTGTTAATGGAGTTTTTCTGAAATGTAGTTTAAAATGGGAAAATTATTCTGTACTTTGTATAATGAGTATAGGCCTAACCTTATTCGTATAAACGGTTTATAATTTGCCATTGTAACTAATTAACTATATATTTGTCATTATTACATGCGATGTAGTTTTAGTCGTTGTTTTATGTGCGTCAAGGAAGGAGAGTCATTACACGTTATTGAAGAGCAATAACACGTTATTTTGGGACAGAAAATGGACCAAAAAGCGTTTTTGCTGCAGGATCAGATCATCGTACCATTAGACCCCACCCACGTAAGTTGTTTGTGCGCTACTACATTGGTCACGGACCAAAGTCACCAAACCCCGTAGCCCGATTGGTCAACGCTTCCCTAATTGACAGACAAAGCAATTAGCACTCACCTGTGACAGGAAAGATTCCACCAACTTTGCTGCATCTTGGGCCTGTGTGGAATCGACTCCGTACTTGCTCTGAATCACTCTTAAACCAGCCAGGGTGAAAGAGTAGAGGTCGGGGAAGCTGTCTGTAACTACCGTGGGGTTCTCTCGAAGCTATTATTAATAAATAATAAAAACTGAAATTATTAAGCCATCTTACCCCTAACCCTCTCAAATCCTCCAAAATCAATTACAAAGTAACATTTCGTCTTAAACAAGCAAAACAAAGGAACGTACGATTTGTTTTTGTTATTAATACGTACCTTCTGGGCAACCTCTCTCAGTAACTGGAGTTCTCCAAGCAGGGCTACATCAGCCGAGTTGGTCAGATTTAGAGAGCCCAGCGGGCTGTCTGCGACTACGGACCTATCGCCCCTCAGTAGCGGAAGCACCTCGGTCAGCGAGTCCGGTAGATTCCTAAATACACCCGGGTACTCTGTTGAAACGTGGACGCCCTATTGAAGATTTGTAAAGTGAGTCATTTTCATTCTTTCGTGTGCTGCACACACCGACAGACGGAGGAATATCCCGTATTTAAGAGGCGCAAAGGTAACTATGAAATGATATTGCACGGGAAACCCGCGCAATCGCAGGACTGGAACCTAACCCACATGGCATGACAGAGATTCAAATTTACTCCACCGAAATCACCAATAGAATGTCACATTAAAATCTTAGTACAGTTTACCGCTTCTCTGATTGGTGTTATATCTTTCAATATAAAGTTAAGACTACTTGGCATTTACGATTACCCAAAAAAAGTTCAAACTTCAAACTGTACTAACAAATTGTTTTTCAACACACCCTACATTCCTAATAATTATCTTCCAAAGCTGGCTATCATAATTATTAGGCCTACTGTAAGTACAAAACAAAATCAACTTTGTTGGATTCCTAAACACTGTTTAAAGAGTAACAATATATTAAATTTGCATTTGTTATCGTCTCGCAGCGAAAAACATCCAACTTAAAATCATGATATCTTTATTTAAAAAAAACAAAGCTATTCCCACAAGGCATTTAACATTCATAAAGATACTTAAAAGTTTGACAGCTATATCTTTAAATCCTTTAGGAGAAGAGGTTTTTACCCCACACCTCGCGAGGGTCGTTTGTCGTCATCGTGACGTAAAGCTTACCTTCAATTCTGGCGAGAGTTCGAGAAACAATGGCCGATCGCCGAACAATAAGGTAAGGGTATCTTTGAGCGTCTGTAGACTAACCACTCCGCTCTGCGTATAATAAACCAATAGGCCTATTTGGTGTTTTTTCAATGGCAATACTGTCACATACTGAAACAACAATGAACTCTCTAAAATGATGTAAAAGAGTGAAAATATCACCTTTAAAAAGACTTCACTATAAAGCGCATACACACACACAAAAAAAATTGCAGCTTTTGTTGCTGCACCGCTATAACTTAAGATGTGGGCAATACAGTTTTTACCATGAATATGGAAAAGCTGTATACATAAAAAAGGTAATAAAACGTTCGTAAAAATGCATGGAAATTGGAAAGTTTCAATTTCTGGGAAAACAAGACTTACACCACGCAGGGGATATTGGAGTTTGGTATCACTTTCTGAGTCAAGCGAGAGAGAATCGTCCGTGGTTTCAACGGTGATCAAGACGTTAGCTTTGGGTCGACGGAATAAATCTCCCACTGCCAATCCAGTCCATTTGAGCTCCTGGGAAAAAAACAAACCAATAAATAAATAGTAAATCTCACGCAAAATCAAAGGAAAGGAAGAATACATAACACATATTCTGGCGCAGTTGGCCAATTAAAATCAGGGGGTTGCTGAACATGCAATTTGTTTTCAGAGAAAATATCGACATCGCTTGTTCGTCGATTCTCGAAAACACGTTCTTTTATACATTTAAAAGGTATAGGCTATAGTTCAAATTTAGACTTACTTTAGAGCTTGAAAATCCTAGAGCTAAGGAAAATACATCTGGGACTTCTGTGACGTCAATGGGTCCGGCATCTTTCTGAAACTCTACATAGCTAGGCGAGTGCGTGATGTACAGAGTATCCTCGCAATAAACTGTCAAAAAATGGTTTTATTATGCAATTAATCTCTCAAAAAACCATCGGTGTGCTTTCATTCTCTGATCATACTTCTCCCTATAGATTACTCTCCCAGATGATTTATTTGTCCTGGAGAATGAAAACATTTTCCTCTTAAGTATGAACGCATTGTCCATCACTCAATGCCCCCCTATATACATCGTGCATAAATCCCCGAGAAATTTCTTGCTTATACATGTAGTCCCTATATCTTGCTTTATGAATTTATAACGGCCATTACTAAGATGTATTTTTCGTAATTAT
Organism: Crossaster papposus; assembly: GCA_037893245.1. Classification (NCBI taxonomy): domain Eukaryota; kingdom Metazoa; phylum Echinodermata; class Asteroidea; order Velatida; family Solasteridae; genus Crossaster; species Crossaster papposus. The sequence continues at coordinate 242,113 of JBAIAA010000295.1, read as the reverse complement.
TTAGGCATTCGTTGGTTGAATTCTGATCGAGGGTCGTTAGAAACAGTAACGAATGGTAAAATGAATAAGTGCATAGGCCTACAGTTATTAACAGCCAGAATTACTATAGATTACTAAATGTTCTTTGTAAATGATTACATGTACATGTATAATGTATCGGCATGTCCCCGCAATAGCAATGTCATAGACTGAATTGCCGCCAGCATTTTAGTGTTTTATTTTTTATCAAACTACATTGTATATACATTAAATCAAGTCAAACAATGTTCGACCATTTTGTTTCAGAATTTGGTGATGACCGACAGGAAACCAGAACACGACTAAAACCAACTCTGGTGCATCAATAACGATTGCCAGGGACTTTTTGGTTTTGTTTTATGAGCTCACGTTTACGGGATGCGTGTGTCAAATGTGTCATCCGGAGAGGATATTTGATTTAGCTAAATCACAACACAGATTACAGAACGGGGAAAAGGTTCCTAATTAATATTATAATTTGTCTTTTGTTTTATTCGTTTAAGGCAAGGGACCCGGGCTTAGTGCTTGGGAGAGAAAACCTAATTAGGCCTATATATTTCCCGAATTTCACGAATCACATCTTTTTATTTATTTTTCAAATTAAATTTGTTTCATAATATTATTAGCAATACAAAGCACAAATTACAGTAGTTACAAACAAAATTCTTAAGGTCAATTAAGAAAATTAAAATAAATCCCATAGTTAGATGACTGCATGCTAATTCTAAAAATAGCTTTTGGAAAGTTTTCTTTTATTGTGTATTCATTGTTTTACAAGGCATGTGCCCTTACTGCTAAAACATTCAGAGTCTAGTTTCAATTCTAAAGAATAACAGAGTTAATATTAAATACCCCATAAGTATCTCGTCATTTTTCTCTAAAAATATTGTGGGAAGTTTAGATTTGTTTTTTGTTGCGTTGAACCTTCTTGAACCCTTCAAAGGGATATTCTTTGTACCTGCAAAGTTTCAGTAGTTGGTTTTACCTTCCTCAATCCTCTAAAATCCTCCACTGCGGGTGAAAGCAATGCACACTCTTTGTACCTACTAAGTTTCAAGGAGACATGGCCTGTGTATTAATGGAATAGTAGCTGGCCTTTACTTTCCCGACTCCTACAAAACCATTCACTGTGTATGAAACCAATGGCACAGTCTTTGTACCTACCAAGTTTCAAGGAGCATCCAGCTACTGCTACCTTTTTCAATCCTACAAAATCCTCCACTGTGTATAACACCAATGGCACCTCTTAGGGACATCATCAAGCCATATGTACAAATATGATAGTTGGGTTGTCCTCCTCAATCCTCCAGAAATCACCAAAGGCTCCAAAACCATCTTTGTAGATTTTGTTGTTGAATTTGGAGAGTTAGGATTAATATGCTAAAAAGGGCATTCTAATAGTAATAAAGGCTAGAAATTAAAAACAAATCTAATTAAAAGCCCAACAAACAGATCAGACAAAGTCCACTGACTTGAAAGTGTTTGCAAAGAAGTGTTTGTAGTAAAAGATTTATATAATTAATTATTAAGACTGTATAACTGATCGCAATCCTATCATGTCTAGGAATAAGACGGGTGTCAATCCTCAATCTAACATTTAAAATGTTGGCATTATCTCAATGTTCCAAATATAATTTTGACTAACACTGTGAGGACACACTGTTAATTATCGGAAAATTTAAGACAATAACAAAATTATAATTACGAATTGTGGCTTTACAACAAATAAACACTACATATAAGATATATCATATGGCATTCACCGAGCACATATTGGTTGTGCTGAATGCTAGTAAGTATTGACATCGACAAAATGTTTCAAGACAACCATGATATACCGGCCTACTAAAAAATCACAATTTATAATTTATTTGTACACATTTGTACACATAAAGTCATAAAGACTACATTTTCCAGACTATTCCCATCACACAATATTGGTCAGGCAGTATTAAGCCTTCGTTACTTTTTTAAACACGTACATGATGATGTACATGTACGGCATACATGTAAATTTGCATGCACAATACAAGTACACGCACATTGTATGCTTGTGTACATGATGTACACATGTACATGTACAATGTACATGTATACAAAAACACGTAAAAAAAATTACGTCATTTTGACACCCTTATATCAAAGCGATAAAAACAGAAAATACCCAGCCCAACGCATACATTAGAAGGTATATACATGATACACTTGAATCCAAAATATGAAGCTTTTATACCCACCGAGCGAGGAAAAACAAGCGCAAAATGTGAGAAGAATTGTTCTCGTTCCAGCGGCAGCCATCTTGTCATGAGACTGGTACTAGTCACGTGACGCGTACGTAAGCGAATCGGCCTCGCGTTTATGCAGCACGTCGTCGCGATCGATTGAGCCAGCTCCGAAACTCCGTCTGATTTTTCAAGCAAACGAAGCCTTCTTCTGACGAAATTGTTTCAGATAATGGCAGCTTTGTGGTCTATCTTCAGCTGACTAAGCAAACCCCGGTACAGAAATATGTCAAAGTTTTTTGTGGCCACCCGGAAACTGGAGTTCGTGGTAGTACTTGTGTAATGACGTCACCTTGGAGGCCATTGAATTGTATTAACACAACGTGTGTATACGCTGATGGTTTTGTATGACACGATGTATAAAAACGATCGTTGGGTTTCGCAGTGTCGGTCTCATTAAAAGAAAAAAAACCGAGAGAGCTTAACGAGACAAAACAGACACATATGTTTCGGAACTGATGGAACTTCCCCTTTGGTTTCATATCGTTAAACCATGACGGCTTATGTTCCAAAGGAGGCGGGGGTAAGCCTGCCAATACCCGGGGGTACCGTGGGGACAGAGACTGGTCATTCCGCTGGGGTTGTGTCACCGGGTCTCGACACGACGTAAGTTGAACCCAAGTGCTCTTTTAGATATAGATAGCCCCGTTTCCCATCAACTGTGTTTGGGTGCCAACGATGTATTGTTTGTTATGACGATGTTTTGTCCCAATGAATTCCGTGAAAATTGTGTCAGCGTGTTGAGCCTTTAGTTTAGGCTTAACCTAAACATTGTATGTGTTATCCTCCCTATAAAACCCTGCAGGGTTGTATAAAGTGGAAATAAAATAGCCTATCAATCGTTCAAAACTCAGTGACTCAATAATAAGTTTCTTTCGACTCTTCTTAGCTAATCCATGAATTATTCTTTCAAGGTTTTGGTTTTGATTTCAGAGATATTTCTTCTAGGCCTACACCTGCAGCGGCGTCACCTGAAAATGGTAAGAGTTTGCCGCCGACGACAGAACACATCGGGCAGCAGGAGAAATCGCCTGAGCCCGAATCCGGAAACCACGAAGAGGTGTGTTGTGTTCGAAAATAATTTCGCCGTTAATGACTGTAGTGCATCCATTTTGGTCGTGTCTGTGTTTACACAAGACCATAAACGGTCACGATTGCCCGGACAATTGCAAATGCTACTGATATTCTACAAATAGAAAAATAGGCCAGATGTTAACATAATGCTATTAACAGCCGTTCGATATTAAGCGTGGGGGATTATGGATCACTAGACATCAATTTGGCCTGTAACCATGCTTTAGGAACAATTTTCATGCTAAGCAATTTTTGTGTGTGCTCAGCATTCCATCAAATTGGCCGTGATTCAAGGTGAAATGGTCCCCAGTATTAATTCCAGATTTCGTGAGTGTCGTGACTTAATATCGATAGTTGATCAGGTGACCAGCGAAAGTGGATTTTCAGCACTATACGGATTACGGTGTACCGTTGAGGCGTGCAGTATTGCTATATTGGGACATGATTTGCGTGATGAGCTGTTTTCAATTCATGGCCTTGACCCATATTTTCTTCCCCCTGTATGGCTAAATTAAGAAATCGTATTGACCAAGAAAAACCAATCCTAGGCCTGATGTGTTTGAGGCGGTGTATTATGTAGATATGAGCTTAGTAGCCATTGCTAAATACAATGTACTCTTCCAAATAAACTTCGGTATATGTAAATTTGGTGTGGCAGAGCAGGAAGTCACTGTTCGATACCAACTAAAACGACAGGGTTCGGGTCAGTGCATCCCCATTAATATAGAGTGGTTAGGAGTGTCATTTCGGTTGCTTTCTTTAAGCTCCCAGGCATATACCATATGTTGTGGAAACTCTTTTTTAGTCTGGAATGTTGAATGGTATTACCATATCACACAGAGTAACCGATATACATTTACCAAGCAGGATATGTGGCAGTAACCCTCCCACCTTTCTTGTCCCTATATCATATACATACTCCGCACTAGTGTTACATATAACGCGGCCCCTTAAAGGTAAAATAGGCCTACACCAGTTGCAGATATCGATAAAGTTTACTACCGAATTATTAGGAAATGTCTTACTTATTTGAATATAAATAATGATTCTATGCATCCAGCAAAAAGATTGCGCTAGATATCCTGTAATTGTTCCGAAAAATGAATTTAAAAAAACCCAATCACGATCGCCAGACAGCGATCGCAAAAAAAACAAGAACAACAAGAACAACTGCCCGACGCCGGTTAAAAACGAACGCCGTTTTTCTTGCTTTTTTCTCGTCATCCATGATTGTAAAACTTCGGACAGGTCAGTTAAACGATATATATTATAAAATACAACTGGCCCCAAATCCACCCGTTCCTGATAATTCAAGCAAATTACCAATGGTGTAGGCCTATCCAACCTTTGCTTCTATGTGAAACTGGTGTTCAATACTATTAAAGAAATCATGGGGTGACATCCCGCCATCACAATCATAATCACGTGATCCCCAACACGAAGCTCCCTTTGTGATGAAACAGAAACCGCCGTGACGGATTAATATCACAACAACAGTTACAGCACAAGTAACGTGGTTTGCCATACACGGGTGCCTCCGTGGTTGAAATGAGAGGTTGGAATTGTGCAGATATATATCGGCCATCTTAGAGGGCATATTACGTAATACAATGAATGCACAACAGGTTCAATGACATGAAATGGCATTGCCCCGAAATATGGCTGCTACCATCGTTTGATGAACTTGAAATGTGATGTAAACTAAAAGATGCGTGCGGTGACGAATCAGTATGGGCCGCAACGATCGAAATATGATAGATAAAATTATAACTAAAAAAAAATAAAAAATTAGGACTAGTTGCGGAATCACAGTTTGATGTTTTGGCTGACGCAGGGGTTTGCTGACTTTTTAGGTTTTGCTGACTCACTTATAATTTTGGTATCGAATTAACTCTGTGTTCTGTCGGTGATAGCCCTAACCCTAGCCACACTAGTGGGCTACGTACAAAGTACTATAACCAAAGCCGCACGACGATGATATCGTTTTGGTTGTAGTCAAACCACGGAGCCTTCCAAGCTATAGATAAATACACCAGTGAAACAAATCCCCGGATGTTCTCGCCCACGCATACCTAGCAGCCATCTTTTTGCAGTCACGAAAGTCCTTGATTAATTACCCGGTATTCTTAATTGCCCTAGTTTGCACGCACACTATTAGTATAGTACGAATCTTAAATATTTTCATTCTGTTTTGCTCCATACACGTGCTATTAATAAAATGTTCCACAGCCATGCAGATAATTTGGACAGGTGTTACGCCTGCGTAATGTTTGTTCCAAATCTGTCGGCATATGTCTTCGTTGATCGAAATGGTTCCCGCGCCCTGCGTCCTGTATAGCCCATTGTATTGAATATCTTTATAGACTGGTTATAGTACGTTTATCTAGTGCGCAATCGAATCATGCACGGAGTACCGGAAAACATCGTTCTCGTAACACTATATATTAAAGGAAACACATTCACAAGGGCAAACATTTTCTGGTGAAAAGAACGGGTTAAGAATGTTGAATGTTTAATACTTTCAGTTCCAAAGTCTATTTCAATATGATAACACAATGGACCCATATTCGGTATCGGCCAGGGTGACTAGTATTATCCATAATCCACATCTATTGTGGCCCTGCAATGCGTATACATGTACATAAATATATATGCAGCCGACAGCGGTAAAGTACAGTTCGCCGTCGGCTATCGGCGAGATTGGAACGACTATAGGCTCGTTCTGGTCAAGGTTGTCGATGAACGTACAACCGTGGCGATCATTTTCTGTTGGCGTGGAAATGAATTGTTCGTTGACTCTATAATATCGCTTGAATCATGTCAGCAATTTCATATGGAATTTCTCAGCGACATAAACAGGCGCATACATGGAGACAAATGAAATGCATACACTCCAGGGATTGAGTGACTTCCAAAACCAATGATAACTGAACCGTGCCGCGTTATATCGCCATCAGACACAACATCAACGTGTGGTTTCTCGTCCGACTATCCGATTTGTTTTATACATGACATGACAAGTGATCGTGAACGTACAACGTGCGGGTATTAACGGCGACCATTAACGCACTATGAGACAGCGCGCTGTCTCGTACTATCGATACTAATATTACTCGATATTAATACGACGACGTAGCTAACGAAATGGCTTGACAATGGATGTACATCTATTTTGCAACTACTGAAAAATCACACTTGTTTAGATCGATCGAATTGAAAGGTATACTTTCCCGCATAGCGCAGAAAGATTGGTGTATGTATACATGGTATACATGTACATGTATTACAAAACTATTTGTGGTGCATTATGACGATTAATGTTAACAATAACTCATGTTAACAATTTTTTGGTCTTTGTCCGAGTTTAGGTTGACATAGAATTATTTCTCTGATATGAAGCTGCCAAATGAAACATAAGCAGCGCTTTCAACTTACAACAATTGAGCCGTATGATTTGTATCAATTTTATGTTTCCGTCTGTATCTAGTTCATTGTCGTCTGTTAAAGTGTGTATACTGTCGGCGTTACATACAAAGGGCTCACTTTTATTTTACCTATTATAAAGGAGTGCGCGGTAATTTGGCCGGATAGGGCGTGTCTAGCCCAACATTATAGCTTCCTCGTGTGAACTATTTAGGACGTCTTTTGTATGGTACAGTATTATGGCGTTACGCATTGTGCTCTGCTGGGGGTACATCTTAAAGGGGCTGACAACCACGGGTCTCTACCCCTCTCGCTATATAGAGAGCCCTCTCTAGTTTGTTTTAGAATTCGTCTTGTAAGCCATTTTGTTTTGAATTATTGTTGAGTATACGAGTCCAATACCTTTTCCCTCGATGTGTGACGAGTTCAATGCCTTTTGCTTGACTGTGATTTTCCAAGGAAAATGTTTCTGTATATTTGTCGAATTTGTTCTACAAAAATAAACTTCAAGTTGTGATTTTTGTCCTTTGTTCGTTTTTAAATAACGCTTGGAGCGTGATTTAGCTGAGACGTGCGATGAAGCGCCAACCAATTGTCCGATAGGCTATTATTAAACTGGCTGGAATAGACAATGTCATATCTTCAGGAGTCTGCGCTGTCAGTGACTCAACACGCGAGAATGTCTTGTTTCCCCACACACACCGTGACACCGAGTTGAATTCGGACTCCCTCTGTTGCCAAATGCGCGGTGACGTCATCTGTGGTTTTCATAACTGGAAAAAAACTCTGCGGCGGGTTGTGGATTTTTCTCTGAAACACCCCCTATCCTTCAATTCGCTAATATCGTCCGTGGACTGTCAAATTGTAGTAATGCGGCGTTATTGTCAAGGCAATGTTATCGATAATTTGGCTATTTGTAAGTTATTTTTAGACTATTGTCGAATTGGTCCCTATCTCTGCCATTCCATCGAGCAGTTGCCCTTTATCGCCATGGTGATTATCATGCTCTTGGCGGTCGCCCGGCAACTGTTTCCCGTAGCAACTGCGCAAAAGGTGTGGTATGTGAGTAATTTTGGTGGTTACGTGCATGCACGGATCGATGCCTGCTGCACTGCGTGACCTGTGCACGCCCCCTCGCGGCAAGAATGAAGCAGGTGTCCCGGATGTTTACAAAACGTTGCCACGTGTAAACAAACCACTGTAATACGATCACAAAAGTGCGAGCGCAAACAACCAAGGTCATTACTGGTAACAATGGAAACTCATGATAAAACTATTTTTAAAAATGTACATAACAAATTTTGACGTCTTAATGTACATGTATTATTATATAGTTACCCTACGTTGTGTAAACCCTTACTCATTGTGCACACTGTAATGCAACTCGATTAATTACTTATTGCGGATTCGAGAAAACTATGCCTAACTAAAAAAAAAAATTTTTTAAATCAATAAAACAAAATTAATCTTTGGAGTTTACTATTAAATACATATTCACTCCCGATACAACACTAATATAACTCTACAGTATAAACTGAATGAATGGGATTTCAAATATTTTAACTCTTTGTCTCATTTTGGTGTTGCATTGTGAATGTTTCTGTTCTACAAGGAAGTTCGGCTTGAGGCCTTTTGGGTGTTTGTCTTTCACTATAGCGTGCGTGTGAAACCATGTGTATAAGTCAAATGTTGTAAATGTCATTGTAGGTTGGTGCCCGTCTTTACGGAAAACGAGCTTCTATTACCCTATCGATTTAGGTACACACGCAAGAATACAACGGCTATGTAAACTGTACGTCACCCGCTCTGATCTTGCACGATAAACACGGGTTCCGCTTGACTGCCGTTTCTATTAAAGCAATGATGGTCATGCCTGATCGATCACGACACACTGTAATAGTTATGTCTGCTTTTCAAGGACAACGTTGGGTTTTGCGTAAATTCATTTCGTGTTTTTTGTTCACCTGCCGAACCAGAAATATAGTTGTAAGACCTCGGCAATTCACAAGTCCATTGGATGCATAACAATTGGAGTTTCAGTTGTATTATTGCTTTTTTTTAACGGGCGTCCACATAGGCTAGTATAATAAGCCAATGAAAATTATATTTTGTTTGCAACGGTTATAAGAAAAAAAAATTATTAGCATAACAATAATTGTCCATGGTCAAAAAAGTACTATACCATCGTAAAAACAAATTGAATTTCCCAATTAATTAGTGCAAATTTCCCGTACATATTATAATGTTGCCGCGCTGAACGTAATGCCATTGTGTACACGATGTTTATCGTGTGGTGCAACGATCGACGGCTTTCTTTGTTGTGCAGATGGTGAAGGTTTGCATGAAGTAGGTATACGAGTATAGTCTTTTCTCTGTGGTACTAGACGGGGCTAGCTGTCTATATATCGGCCCTGCCGGGCGTACGACGCGGGGTGTACTGGGTACAACAACCATCCCTCATCCGTTGGACACGAGACCTCAAGGTTCACTTGCCAACTAGCCCTATTATCACCATTGTTCGTTGGCGGATTATCAACCACGCAAAGCGGCGGCGGCGCGCAAGTATACCCTTGGGACATATAATATTAGCGGTATAACTATTGGTCCAATTTTATATATTTTTTTATAATGTCTGATCGTGGAGGAATTGTGATGCGATGACCACTATAGTATAATAGCCGACTTCAGAATCTAATAATAGATCGGTACGTCCGTCTGGGAGATATTTTACGGCCGTTCGATCACGAGCAAGCGGCTGTTGGTGACTTGGTGGCAAGGTTTTAGATAATTCTCCGACTCTACTTTACACAAAGGCAAGTAGATTTTACGAAAGGAAGTGTGTAAAATTTATGTTTCGATGTGTGTACATTGCGAAGGGGAAAAGTCTGGAGCCGATCTGATTGTGGCGCGCGGTTGTACAAACACACGGCCACGTGTCGGGGTTTAGTGATGATGCGCGCTGTTGTAGCCATATCACCGCGATCTGACGACATCGCACCGTGATACAAATCGAGGAGTTGGTCGCGGCACTTTGCCGCTGTATCACTATCAGTTCTAATTTTCACAATAGATTTTGATGCAGTTCACCTTTTTAAAAGTATATTTGGCGAGCATATCTTGTCAGTAAATTGTCGATATAGCATCTGCTGTGACATCCTATCAATAGGTCATATTAAACAATAGTCCTTTGCGAGACCTTTAGGCCTAATGCTAATACGAATAGTACTTATAACCATAACGTTTGTGTGCCTAAAAGCGTTTCCGTGCAGAGCAGATGCGCGTGCTAAGTAGGCCGATATAAAATGGTTTCGGATGACGAACTCGACAGTCACGCTTATAAATAACATAATAATAGCTGCCAGCAAAGTCTGCAAAAGACACAGGCCCACTAATAATCATCAGTGGTACTGCTAATAAAATGTAGATCACTAGCTTTATATTACACACGGACTCCCATCAGTCAAGTATTTGGATAAGCACGAATTGGATCGCTGGTGTGATCTTTTGGTATAAGTAGCCCATGCTTATTGCATAATAATTTTAACGTCGCATCGGGTAAAACGTTTGCTTTTCACTTTCAATCGAGATAAATTATGGCCTACTTTTCAGTTCAGACACATCTTATTGTTTTGGGGTCTTTGTTGTCACCAGACTATAGTTTGGATCCAGTTTCATTAGACCTTGTTTGTCGAGACGTTTAGGTATAATATTCCTCATCGTCTTACAGTTATGAAGTCACGCCTATCGATTGCTAATTGACATAACAGGCACCAAAGTCTCAATTATAGTACATGCATATTCGGTACAGATAATTTTAAACCACTTCATGTGATAAACACGCCATACGCAGTCCATTGAGGGTGAACTTTGTGTAGGTTACAAGCCGGTGTCACGTGACATAAATGAACTATGCTTAATATAGAAATGACATCATGCATCCTGAAGAAATTAGCCCTGTTAATTAAGCGGCGGGCGGGACGAGCAAATAACATATATAGCGTGCGGGCTCGTCTTGTTTTTGTGGAAAGGAAACGAACTAATTAAGTCTTCGTGGAATATTCAACGGTACTTATCAATACGAAATCCCAGTATATTTATACGGGTCGGTTCTGTTTAGGATGAAACGACGAACAAGTGGACATTCTTTGATTTGAATAGTCAAAACCGCAAAGCGTCCTAGCCCATGCGAATCAAAGAATGGCTACCTTTGGAGACTTTTCTTCGCCTGAAACTGATGTATGTTCATTTCGCACTCATTGTCAAGATTTCATGGGAACAAAACGACTATTGTTCATTCTACCGACGCTTTCAGGTATGACAACCATTGTTCATTGACGAGTTAGAGCTTTGCCCTTTCGTAATCCCGCTCGTGTTGCGTGGGTAACGAAACAATTGAATAAAAAGTTAAGTTCTCTAAAGTTTAATGTGGAATATAACTGTACATTCTTAAAAAAACGAATTTGGAATAGTGTGACGTCAAATAAGTAGATTAACTCCGGTTTACTGCATGATGTTTTTTTTCGCAGGTGAAGTCAAATCTCTAGATTTTGCATCAAATTCACGCTCATAGTCACCACATTTCCTTCTTCTGTTTTTCCCGAAGTGGCGATGCATGCACTCTTGCTGTGCGAAGTGTTTTCCACGTATTAATTCAAGCAAACCTGGGTGGGTTTTTTCGGGAAATACGTTTCTTTGCCCGACAGATGCATAGAAACATGAGGGCGTTTTGAATTCAAGGTTGAATAGACGTTAGACTTGCCCAGTCCCCTAACTGTCGGTGTTTTATTTTGTATTTTTTTGTAATCGTGTCGTGACGCAATCTTGTTGTTTTGGTGTGGTTTTTTTTCGTTTTCTTTCTTTACATTTTACCGTGAGAACGTCAACTTTTGGGTCTGATGAGAATAGTGCAGGTCACGTCTTTTATACTCGTTTACCACGGTTGAGTTACCTGGCGGTAGTACATGCTCTCAAACATTATGAATAGAAATGTGAAGCGTATAGAAACTATATAGCAAGCAGTATACAGACAACCATTTCTTCAGGCTGAGCATTTTATTTTAGATTAGTTCAAGCATATTGCCTTCTTTGTAATATAGTTACGGGTTCGGCACAATGAATTAATACAAAGTAAGTTTACAGGGCAAAGGGTTTTTGGGGAGAACATTTCAAAGTGTAGGTTATTATGTGATTTACACGTTGTCGTGCACTGTCTATGATGTTTTTTTAATAACAGGGCATTGATATAGAGTGACTAGTTGTGGCTTTGAATATGATGTACAGCAGCTCAGAATCAACACACTAAATTTAATTAAACGTTTGTAATGGTCGTTTGTCTTTTGTGTTCAATGTTTTATTATCCTGTGTACATTCTCAGCAGGAATGCACCCCTTCTTCGCTTTATTTCCCGATCGGCAACTTTGTTTCTTGAGTTCAATTCGGATCCGCCTTTAATTGTATATAATAATGTCAATAATTTGCCGCACTGCCGCAGATGGACACTGACGTCGATTTGTGCGACGGTTTCCATGGTAACATGTAGATTGTGTGGATCGAAACTGCATGGTGTGAGGAATTCTAATGTGAGCGATAAACGACTTGCGCGATGAACGATGTGCGCGGTGTGGTACGGTGGGTGTGACGAGTTGTATAATCGGCAATTGCCGTTGACAACGCGCGGGTAATAATGATGAGTTAATGTCCGAAGTACGCGTGCGTGGTTCGCCGCGCCCCTTTTTTTCGCGCCAAAATATCCAGTGATTTGAATTCTCTATGAAAAATACCCTTAAGATCCAGTTGGAATGGGGTCTTCAGACAATACTATTGGAAATATCCGTTAGTTTAAGCGATAAATGACCTATTATAAAGAGAGAGAAAAATCCACAGCGAAAACCCCAGAAGCCCCGACAACTGTTCGTGCTAAAGGAAGTGTATCAATTTCAAGGGTGAATTGCGCCCTACGAGTCATCACCGTTCTGTCATGAATATGGGAAATACACACTAATTAGCATACAGCTTTAAAAGGCACGACGCACACTCAAAGAAATTACAAAGACTGAAAAAAATAATGTTAAATGTGATAATAAAAAAATAGCAACTCAACAATTTTTCACAAATATTCCAATCTGCGCCTTGAACACCCAGCAGGGTGGATATGTGCGCATTACAAATCTTATTATTATTATTATTATTGCGTGGACCCTTTAAGCGGTGCTGTATTTTCTGTCTCTTTTCTTTATTATAACACAGATGGTATTATAATTATATTGTTGTTATAAATATTGTTTCGTTGTTTTGTGCTGATGCGTATTGATAAGATAAGCTCACAAATATTATTCTTAGTGCCCCTACATTATGCTAGCTAGCATCGCCATCATGTTTGTAATTGCCGTAATTTGTTTTAATATTTAATGCAAGAATTAAATAATAAAGTCACGCACGCTAGCATTCGCATGAACAAAGGCCTTTAAAAAGGCCTTGAATTATTCAAGTTTTAAACGCGCTGCGTTTTATCCATTTACTTATTTTCTCTCTCAAATTATATTGTCCCCAGTATGAGTACCTAATTTACATTACCCATCTTGTTAATTGGCACAGTCATGGTTTATAGAGAAAAAATGCTGCGTGAACAGGCTAACCGCAATTTTATAGAGGTCTTTAAGCAGAAAATACTACTGACGAAATGTGTTATGCTAGGCAATGATCGGCTCAGAATTGGCCAGAAGCAATTATGAACTTCACGAAATTGAGTTCGGTAATTGCTATCTAAACATAATTCTGTATATACACTAAGCAAATCTCTTTTTTGCTTAGAGGTTCGATACATGTGACTTATACTCGCGTAGCATCTAATACATTTGGTTTCACATTATATAAACGGTTGCGACACTCCAAATTTGGCACCGTATTATAAGGATCGAGTTTTCTAAAATAAGATGGACAGATCTTCTAATTTGACTGTAATTGCATGCCACCAGCATGTGTCCGGGTATGGTGACGATTTCCCCGTCTATATACGTATAGTATATATACTTTGTATTGTAAGTTCCTGATAGGATGAATTGATAAGCTAAGTGACACGCACATCCACGCTCTGTGTGACGATACAAATTAATATCAGGACGATGCATTATTATGTGCTTACGGGATCGGGTGTGGCTTCAAAAACCGAGTGCGGGTATTATTACGGTATACTACCAGCCTTATTTTGCTCAAATTTCATTTCGATAGAATAGGGCCTACTCGAATTACCACGCGGACTTGGCGATATGAACATATGGTATGAGGTCAGTATATTTTTGTTTAATGTTGGTGTGACATTGTATAATAGCGACCTTTTTGGAGGATGCATGGAGTGCCTGGGGAAAAAACCGGATTGTTTCGCGTCTATATACGGGCACATACGATACGCTTCGCTGTGAGCGCGGCCTTTGTTTTAGTTTGGTATATAATTGCAACTATTGTGTGTCTCGCTTTCCCTTTGTTTTTTTAACTGGCGGATGGAACGCTACATTCATCCGATCTATGCCTTGAAGAACGGAAACTGGTATATGTTAGGCACAATAATATATTGGTAACCATTTTGGCGTTAACATGAGAGTGATTACTTTGGTATAGAGACGTGATGTGATGTCAACGTGTACAATAGATTGTGCTGTACGTCGCTGATTGGTAAGACATTTCTAAAAATAATGATTGCGTTAGTACGTGTACGCTTTCGAACTATTTTCTGATGGGTTGAGACATAGAGAAATTTTTTATCTATGGTTGAGAGTAGATGTTTTGTCCCCTTGTGCATTGGGTTATTGTCTTCAGTGTGTTCTGCAAATAGCCTAGCGCTGTATAATGTTGGCATCTATTAGATATAGTGTCTAAAACACCTCCGCATTTCAATTAGATTATCGCACCGTGTTCACGTTAATGATATTAATTAAACACTCGGTTCCAATCGAAGCGAGTTGTGTACGCTTCCGCTCTCTCGGCGTCGGTATGCACCAATTTGGCCATCGGATTCACACAAACATGGGTCGGAAATGTTTCTCGCCGTCACTCAAAACGGATGGCAGGGATTGTGGGCTTTTTGTGCTGTATATTATTATGATACAGAGTTTTGAGAAAAAATTGCAACATTTTGATATCGACTGGTTGAGGTAATAAAATCATAGTGGTGTTTACGGAGCGAGCGCGACCGGTCGATGGAATGACGTCATCGGGATCTAAGAGGTGTTTGGCCTCGCTGGTTTAATGGTTCGTGTTGCCTCGTAAGAATGGGGGAAACAAATCTGGCAAATGCTTAGATGACTCGAAGGGCCAAACTCGGGGAATGCGTGCGTGTTTGCGACGAAGACGTGCCGAGGTGACCCAATCTGGATCGGGTTGGTGAAGATGATATGATCAGTCCCGCAAGACGCCGCGAGTTGGCTATCTGCTAAATCACGTATATAACGCTATGGCATTTTGAAAATACGATGCGAAGGGTAAGTCAACGACGTTCGGAATCGATCTCCTAAAAACGTATTGCGCGTGTAATTGAATCGCCACTAGTTCCTTAAGGGAGATCCGGATGGACATGTAGGTTATATGCACAGCATGTAGCGCGCCGACGTAATGAAACACTCCCACTCCGAATAGGTTTTTAATCGGTGCTTGGCGCCAAATTCCATTTATGTTCTTCAACAAAAATGTGTCGATGACGCATCGTGAACGTTACAGATCGAATGTGTATTTTTCATGTAGCGCTCCTGTGTTTGTCTATGTAAACTCTCACGATTTACGAGCTTTGGATAGATCGGAAATTTACAGCCATTAACTAATTAAGTTAAAAATATGAACTGATGTTTTTCTTATTTGTTGGAGGGGCAGGATTTAATTCCTATATGCTTTTTTCATTTTTGTAATCGAGCAAATGTTGCTGTTTAAAATGATGTTGGATTAATTTCCTGAGTGTTTTTTTAAACGCTTTGTTTGTTTGTTTGTTAGTTTGTTAGTTTGTACTTTAACCCCGAGATGACGTCTTACGTTGTAATTTCAATTAATACCTTCTTCGTGTTGTGTTGACCTTTCGAGGGTTTGTTTGGATAGTTTTTGTTGGAGTAATGATGATATTCATTGTTTAATTGTTGCCAAATTAGATCTTCAATAATGCTGTCGTCTTTTCAATTTTATGTTTGGTAATGGTATACTATAATGTGGACTGTAATATCCATTTGCCATTGCAGTTAAATATAAAGTAAATATTTCCATTAATATTACCTTTAAATTGAAAATGCTATATATGCCTTCGGATCGTGTACGCCGTATTAATACAATCGCTTTAAAAACCCTTTTGCGAGGGGTTTGTGCACGCGCACTGAACGCCGTGGCTTCGGAAATGTTCGTGTCGTGCCTTATTCCTTCGCTGTGAAATTCAAGGAACACTGGCGTATGATGGTGTTTTTCTAACTAATGCGCGGCTCCATGCATGCTCAAACGATAGGTAGAATTACACGAATACAAAATACGCCTGTCACAAAGACGTGTGTACGTATACACCGCTAGCACGCAGTGTACATCCGCGTCATGCAGGGGTGCAGCAATAATTATTACGTGCCCTGGCATATCACGTGCGAGTCGTGCCGGATTGTGTTTTTTATAAAGGCATAAACCAGTTATAAAACCGCTCCTCTATACCGCTAGCTTCACAATGAAAACACGTGCAGTTCGCTGGCAATATGTTGTTTATTTCCTTGTCTTTGTGCTCGCCACATACCCAAGCAGTATTGGTTGTTGGTGGAGTGGGCGACGCGTATGAGTTTCGATCGATCGTAAGTGCTATAAGCCTTGATTAGTATACGACTGGGCGTTGAAAGCGTGAGGGATCTAAAATGTTCAGTGAGCGCGGGCTTCACGGGCATAAAACGAGTTCTAATGGGTAGCTTTGCCGACTATGTCAACGCGCCGTGAGGGATTCGTGGACTATGACTGGCGTCTGAAAGGTGAGCGATCGGTGGATCTCGTTTTCTTGGTACGTCACTGCAGTTTGAACGTACGTACTCGACGCTAAACGAGTTTCACTAAAATGTAATCATGTTGCGAGGTATGTTTAATTGGTTTCACGGCACATGAATGTGTGCGTTTAGTGCGAACTGCTTTTGTTGCAACATAGTCGCAAACGCCACTGACGATGTGAACATACGGAATGATTTAAATGTCCACGTTTAAAAGTACATGTATAGAGTTTTCACTTGAGTTTGGTCAAAAACCAAATTATACTCAGAATGTTGACTTGAAGATAATTGATAATAACGGTGGTTTTTTTGGTAAGGTTGATGACTCAATATACTCAAAGTTAGTCAGCCCATTTCGTCTGATTTCGGCTTCCGCCCTGATCATGGCTACCTCCATGACAATACACTTACCTCTTAGTCTTATTACAGGTAATTTATAAAGGACCTTGTTATAAAGGTATATATAACTTCGACCTCAACGTAACTAGGAAATATAAGGACGAATTTCAATTAAGAGGTGCGTGCCTAATTGTTTGTCATTGTGCTTTCAATGAAGCAGTGAAGATTATATATTTTCTGAAACTGGTACTATTTAGAAAATTAACAGCCTTGGCCTTTACAAAACACAAAGGTTAAATCCTGCGCTGTTTCATGTTATTAATGCATTGTCAGAAATGACACGTCATTGTTTTCTTGTCATAAATAGCGCACGACGAAGATAACTCATGGACTGACCGTTTCTGATTTCTGATTACGATCCAAATAGAATCGGGTACGTCGATCGTGACTGCTGGGAAACTGAGCTGACAAAAACAAGCAGCATACCCTCCGGATTAGTCTATAATGCCAATAAAGCAGATTTTGGGTTGGGTGACTTGGGTCACGTGGTTCGAATGACGTCACGAGCCGCCCTGCCGCGCAGGTGTTCGTATCAGTGGCATAGCCTCGCGGCGATTGGTGTTATTAGAAAATGTAAGGTCACTCATTAAAACTGTCGCGCTTGACGAGGATATATAACTGTTAAACAAATTCCAATTTGAAACCGGCTCGAGAAGAGTTTACCCCCGGGATGTCTAGTGCAGCAGTCTGAATGTCACTGCCCTTTGTGTTGTGCACGATTTTTCGAAAGTGTAGCCTCCTTTCCTTCCGTTTATATCAGCATGAGGAAGAGTCAATATAATGCCTACTCATGTGCTGTCCTATGGTAGGGGGACTGAGTTTTCGTAGACCCTAGAAAATCGCACACGTCAACAAAGTGAGATGTCGTCAGTACACTCTAAGAAATAAAGGTTCAATTTCGAACCCTTATTGACAGCAGCACCCATACAAAAATTCATATTTAAACATTAAAAGGTTCAAGGGGTGCAAATGTACACCTTTAAGGGTGCAATGTGTTAGAGCTGAACCCTAATAAGTTCACTTTTGCACCATTAGGGTGCTGCTAATGTATTAACGATCAGGTGAAAAATTGAATCTATATTAGAGTGTACATAGGCATATGCTTATTATTTTAAACGGTTATCCATAACAAAGGTGCCGAGAAGTTATGTGGCTGCCAAATACATTGACGTCATAGTAGAAAGAAAAACGGGTATAGAGAATATGATAACGCCACCGTAAGCTGTTTGTCTCTTTTTTGTTAACTAAACTTACAGTGCAGGAAATTATCGCGATCTTCCTTATTGATCCAGTGCTTTGGAAACGAAAGCCTGTGCGCACTATCAAACCCTTTTTTTTTTATCTCTAACATCTTGAAGAAACTATAAATGACGTTCGTAATTCACGACCCTTCTAAAATAACCACGATGTTATTGGTAATCTCGCTGTTATTTGGTCATCCACCGTGACGTCACCATCGACGCAAAGTTAGTGCGTGAACACTGAGTAATGGTTTTTTTTCAAAGGAAAATAATTGAAAGTGCTTACAAAGCCACATATTGTACAATCTCTGCAATACATTTTTGTTTATTAAATCGTTATTGCTTGATAATGGTTGTCGTAATGCTATTTCTTTGGATAACAAAAACATTTTTGTTTGAATGTATTTATACGCTAAAATTGTTTCGCACGGCATATTGATTCGGTTTCGATTTCGTAAGGAGGTGTTTATATTTGTAATGCCTTGCCGCTCAAACGGATGCGTTTAACACCTGCAAATACGACAAGTGTAATATCGTTCCGTTATGTTTTAGGTCACGAACCCACACCACGCAGTGAAACACCATGTTGCCTCATAACGTGCGCGTCGCAATAACAAAATGATCATCTTGCACGATATGCGGTACAATCTCGAATGCCTTTGTTTTCTCTCTCGAAAATAAACACTTTTACTTTTGAAAGGAAAGTATATTGTGTTAATGTGCATATCATAATAACACAAATGTGCTGGCCTAAATTGGCCCGAGGTGTAAAAGGAATAGATTTAAGATGTAAAACGGGTCATGCGATGGACGTAATTACGTATAGGGCCGATTTTAAAGAGCAAACCAGAATCTGGGTATACAAGCACAGAAAACCTATGCTTAGTATAACTATAGCTATAGGTTATAGGCCGATATTGTTACATTGTGTAACCTGTAAACTGGGGCCAATTTTTACTGGAGCTGCTAAGCACAAAACAGTTGCTTAGCATGAACATTCTTACATTCTTACTGCCATGTGCAGTGTATATAATTTTATGATCGATATTCAGCGGGTTTTTGCTTAGCATGGAAGACACATGGGGTTTTGGCTGGTATTAAAACCTGTTTTTACTTTGCAATAAAGTTTTGTGCTAAGCAAAATTGTTGTGCTTTCAGCAGCTCCATACAATTGGCCCACGGTGGTTCTCACTAGTTCTGAGGTAGACGTCTAATGAATGTTATCGTGCTAAGCAGTATTTTCCTGCTTATGGTTTGTGCCTCTCATTTTCCGAGCACAAATTCTGTTTTTGTGTGCGTGTATCGTATAGCACCTCGGCTAAATTGGTCCCGTGACTGCCGCCGTGTCCTATCTCGGCAGATCAGGTTGCAAGCTTCATTCTTATAAACAGAAAGGTGCAAAACAATCGATGTTATTTCGTTCTCAACCCCAGCAGATTGAAGCGCGTGTGATTCAACGTTTGGTCGTCATACGAATTCAGCGTTCCTCGAAATCTGCGTTATGTCCTTTTTAATAAATACATTGGTTTCGTATTATACCAGGTGTGGGAATTATACACCGCCGTATATATAGGGTTTTATAACGATAAACCCAAGTCTGGTGTTTCAACATAAATGCATTTGGAAACGGATTCTCTGACCTTGTTTTATTTTACTAGAGACCTTGTTTTATTTTACTAGAGACCGTGGAAACGATTTTGTATTTCTTTCCCATTTTATTTACCTTATCTTTATGTTTTTGCGACTCCTGCCCGTGGGAACATAACGACGCCGATCCCGATATAGAGAAGTAGTTTCGTATCACACCCACGTCAAGGTGATGTAATCATTAAAGTCGATATTTGGAGGAGCATAAAAACGTTGCTATGATATGCGGTTTGTTTTTTTCATTTGGTTTCTAACACGTCTGTAAATGACGTCATTATTGTTGGTATACAGGGTGGTTGACAAACCACAACCGGCTTGCTTCCACTATTGAGACTTACACTCTATATTATGGCTAGGACATTTTGTTGGAAGGAAAATGATACAATAACTCCTAATCGGTCAAGTATAGTTTTGATTCCAGCGACATTTTTGTGAACCAAAATCAGGGGCTGAAACAATCGCACACAGTGAATATCCAAGAATATCAAAACTATTGAATGGGGTTGCGTTTTGTTGTTTTTAACCACCCTGTATGTGAAGTGTGTGTCTTTAACTGCATGTTTTGTTTATTCACTTCTAAGACGTCCGCAAACTACGCCACTGTTCAGCCATCACGTGTTACGTTTCGCGCCACGCGCGCGTGGTTTCCAGGTAATTGGTCATTCTCCAGACTGCGCGCGCGGGAGATTGCCCCATTCGTTTCAGGGATGCGGCGTTGCCTAGCGATGACCCTCGCTACATGGCTTGGCTGTTTTCCCTTAATCAACGGAGCATGAAGACGCTGCACGATCTTCACAATGAGTAATGCCAACTCGAGAGGAGCTTGTTATATCCATAGTCGATATTCTATGGAAATTATCGAATTTTAAGAGTGTTTTTTATCTAGGTATGTGATCGTGTGCACATAATTTGAAATGCGCTCGCAAGAGCACTCGTGCACTGTGAGCCTATAGCGGACCCAAACCTATTGATACAAGTGACGATTATCATGCCGTTTTATAACCGGTACTTTGTGTCTGATCATCCGTATGGTGTAATAAAGGCAAAGATCTTGATCTGATCTTGATAAGTATATCTGATAAGCTCCTGCAGGAACATCACACAGCTTGGAAGGTGTGGACATGCTATCGATGAGTGCGGTGATATCCAAGGGCATCACTAAATTGCTTGGTGTCTCCATAGAGCAAGCTCTATGGTGTCTCCTATACCAGTAATGTGCTGGAGGAAGTCATTCTAAATGAGTGTTGAAGTCATTTGATATACATGACTTTTTGTATTAGTGAAATGGATCTGCATGTATAGTTGGGCTTTGAGCGTCTGGTTGGTATTCCTGCCTGTTGCCTGATGCTTGATCTTAGCAAGGAAACCCGCGGAACATGTTTTCTTCTTCCTTAGAGCATGGAGGTCCTACCTCCATGCTTAGAGGAGAAGTAATTGAATGGGATCCGTGGTCTGCTTGTTGCAAGAGTGTAACCAGTCTAAATAATGGGAGTTATTGGCTGAAAACGACTGCGGCTTGAAGTTTGTTTGTTTTAGTCAGATCTGGAACGCAGGTCTGCTATTAATATTATGCGTTTAGATTTGGTTGTGTTACTTTCAGCGTATGCGCGGATGTAATCCATCTGTCGAGTGTGATGACGTCCGAACGCAATCCATGTGTCATGACGATAATTCGATTTTCGTTGCCATCTCGGTCGTGCACTGCAGACCTAGGGATGATTTTATTTTGTCTGGTGCTCCGGCTGCACCTTATTTTTATGCGATATTATTAGCGTTTACCGCGCGTAATAATTGGTTGAATTGAAGCCAGCGCGTCGGCAGTGACTCATACCCGTACCCCGTATATGCGTGTAGTTCAAGGGGGCTGGGCCAGCGAAGGCACCGTTGCATATCAACGAATTTCGTCTGTATTAATGCGTTCTGCGGTAACAATTTCACAGAGATCGTCTGTTTTGTGATAATAAATTGGAAGCCAGTTTTTGATGCCCTGAAACTTATTAAGTTTGATGGTTATTGGTTTATTTATTTGTCTATTCTTGGAGGTATAGGATTATGTTTAAACAAGTTGAATGAAATTTTCTCATGCATCCGTGAGCTAAATAATGTTCGTCACACATTCTGCACATTAACACCGAGTTGTTGACGGCTGCATGATCAGGAAGTACAGTATTGTACTGTTTACCACCCGCTTCAGATCGCAGAATCAGGGTCCCTGGTTCTCAATCGAGACAACAATGTAGTGTTTGATTTTCAGCCGACTCCCGGGGGTGAAGCCAGGGTCAAGGCTTGCACACAAAAAAGGCGGAAGGGGGGGGTCGGGGGTGCATACAACTGCAACAGCTCTGAGAAAAGGAAACTATTAAGATAACCTTATTTTTGTACCGATCGTCAAATAAACCTGACGGGTGCCAACAACACAGCTCTGTACCGTACCACAGTGTACCGGTACGATACCGCGCAGTCGCGGGTTCAGGCCCCGCTACAATGTTTGTTCCATTTTACAATTCTTAATTTTACCAATTTTAAACATTAGGTTTTAGAGGAGAGTCGACTTTGTTTTCAAAACATGAATTCAGCTTTGAAAAACTTTACATGAAGAAAATACAATTTGGCTGAGAGCCAGATCTAAAAATAACAATAATAGTTTTTGGCAAGGTTTCGTAAACACAATCAATCAGTAATGCTTTCTGGCAACTCAGTCATAATTATTTTGATTTTTTTGGTGTCATCGTGGCGTTGTATCAAAGCACAGTTTCTTTGAAATCACTAGACCATTTCCCCCGCATGTTTCTGCCCCAAAATAACCGCAATGACAATTGTGAAGGGAGATTTCCTCTAACAAACAATACACTCTAAACAAAACTGTGTTTAGCAACTTTAATTATCACTTTAATCTGTAAACAAAGTATAACTATCGAAAATCAGAGTGATTTAGATTGTTATACATGTACTTTGTTTCTCTCCGAAACGTCTGGGCCCTAAAGTTTCACTCTGAAATTGAGAGAGATCGCTACGCTTGAACTCCCCATGTTGCATACTTGATGCATGAGATGGATTCGCGTCTCGTACGTCACTAGCGGAGAACAACCAATCAACCGTGGGGAATGCCAAGCCCCGGTGGAGCCCCGGAAGGAACAACACAATCTCGTCTCACCCCTTTAAGTTTAAAAAGTGACAACAACAGCTCAACAGTAATGGAAATTTGTTTCCATACATGCACGCGAACCGTGAACTTGTAATAATGGCCCTGAACGTTGTTGTTGACTGTGAACTGCGCTTCGTTAGTTTGTCAGATCCTGAAGTGGAATTATATGTACAATGTAGTTAAATCATAATTATGTTCAATGCAGTTTACGATAAATCTTCTACAAACGCAAGCTGAATTCTTGAAACTTTCCGATAATATAACATTAATGAAATGTGTGATTGAAACTCGTGTGAATATAATTACCATATTTTCTAACTAAACAGAAATGGAAATATTGAAAAAAATAGATATTCTTTGATTGGAATGGGCGTTTCTCCGACTTCTATATTTTCACCTATTTTCAAGAGGTATTGCGTGTAGATTGAGTCTATTAAGTTCATTGTTGAGCTATAAATACGTGAAAGCTTTGCCCTGTCTGGACCCTGTGTTACGTAACGAAACAAAGGAATAAAACGTTGAGTTAATGAATGTACAGTAACACACAACCTTTAAAAAGAATCGACGCTAAGTCTAAAACTCATCAAGATCGCGTTTTTGTTTCAAATACCGATTTTTGTTGTTCCATTTTAGAGAGGTTTATGTTGATCTGTTCCAATTCTTCCCTATATTCCACTTTCTGAGCAGCCAGCAAGCACCATCCTGATAATTAATCTGCAAGCCAAGAAGCCACGCACAAAAGGCGTTTACCGTAAACTCGTTTCACGTCTATCGTCAATGTTGTTATACCCCACGAGCATGCCGCCCGCCGCAATAGCATAACACGGTGATTCATCGTCCCGCTGGTATGAGTCGTCTAAGTTATAGTCCAACTGACCCTTTTTTTTTATCGGCATCTGGCGTAGTTTAAGGATGCGCTCGTGATCTGATATCCACCTCCAGATTTAAAGATGGACTCGGGAGATAAGATTTAATGACGTGGTGGTTTTTTTTTGACAATCTTCTTTTTTTCAGATTCCTGAGGCGTTGACCAAGTACAAAGTCGAAGAGAGCGGAGATTACAACAGCCACGATATGCTGCATTACCTGGGTCGACCGACAGGGGAGGAAATGGGGTTTGGAGTCGGCACAAACGTCGAGCTCGCACGGTAAAATTTTGCACGGAAAAACAGTTCTGCACACAAACAAATTTGCACGAAACAAAATCTGCACACAAAAAAAGGTCTGCACGAAACCAAATTCTGCACGAAAACAAATTCTGCACGAAAACACATTTGGACAAAAATAAATCTGCACGAAATAAATTCGGCACGAAACAAAATTGTATACCGACATACAGTCATGGTTGATTATTAAAAAATTTAATTGAATTTGATTTCAAACTAAACTCCGAGTTCTCCCGAATTTCCTCATCTTTTTATCATAGAAACTATACAATAATTTCCTTGTGTTTAATACTAAATTGAATCGCAATATAGGCATTGAATTTTAAAATATACGCACTTGGATATAATACAGACCTATGAATAAATTCATTTCTTATAATACGACCCTAGTAAAAATATCTTAATGTGATTTTTGTTATTCAACAAACCGCGTATGTTTTTGTTTTTTAATGCGACCTGTATTGACTAATAAATTATTAATTTATGAAAGGAAATTTGCAAGGTAGTTTATGCAAACTAAGAAATACCATATTGTACAAAATGTAAATGAATTCTTTGTTCGCTTCGTTGAACGACAAAGACCAACATTCGCTGATATGATATGATATGATCTGATATGTCGATATGATAAAGTTTGACCCCGTACATTTTTTAATGGGCTGATTTTGAATTTTGCCTTGACTTGAGCTTATATTTTAGTTTCAATTAATTTTGTTCAAGTTTATTGTCTTTAGATCTTCAGCACTGTTTATTGTTTGTTTGTTTGTTTGGTTGGGGTTTTTTTTTGTGGGTTTTGTTTGGGTTTTTTTTTGGGGGGGGGGGAATTGTTTTTATTTACTATATATTTTTGAAATCGTTGAGGGAGGCTTTTGGCCGTGAACTCACTTGGTTTACGTGTCATTCTAAATCGAACTGTTTGTTAGGTGCCGTTTTCCACCCACTGTACGTTTCCCCCCTGTCTCCTTTGCTGCTATTGTTTGGGTTTCGGTCGATTGCCCGACAAGTTTCCGCGGTAATTGAGTTATTTTCGGGTGTTTGCGTGGCATATCGTTTGTTCCCTTTTTGCTTTTGATCGAACGAAAGTTTGGGGATAGTTTGACCTTTCGACCCGTACCACGTGACCATCGATAACAGCGTGTGCAGTAGTCTCTGAAAATGTCCGATATTGGTAAAAAAAAAAAACACTATAAATAGATGCCACTCTACATCATAATCTATTATTTTACAAGCGTTAGTCCTGTACCGTGTTGGGAAAGTTCCTACGCCTATTAAACATACCGGGCCTACATGTGTAACTAACTCTTTGAAAGCACCATTATTCGCTTGTTACGCGACAGAGCAGAAATTATGAGTAGTCATGCTGTCGGCCGAAAAGACATTGTGACAAACGGCGTGACGGGGCTTGCAACGTCATCACAACACATCGAGAAAAATAACCGGCAACGTAGCGTGCAATTTACTGTTTTATACCGCGTGAGACGGTATAATTTAATCATCAGAGCATCACGATAACTGTGCATACAAATTGTTTGTTTTGCACATACATTTTGGTTTCGCCGAACTTGTTTTGAAGCCGGTGGCTTTGCGTGTCGGGAGTGATTGCCTGTGGTCGATTTGTTATCAGTATTATTTTTCCGGGGTAGATTTTGAAAAACGGTGCGAACGTCCGTCGGTCCTTCACCGCGTTGAGATGTGCTTTTGTTATGCAGCCGGCGTATTCATCTCGTTCAAAACCCTTCCGGCTGTCTATTTTTTGTTGTGAATTTTGCTCTTTTTCTCCCATTTTCTAATCAGATCGAACCACACCAAAAATGACGATAATTTAGAATGACGGTAGTTTTTTTTCGCTGGGCGAATACTTTCATAATATACATACAATCATCATGAATCGCAGTTTTCAGGGCTATTTGTAGCGTCATGAATACCTGTTGTTTTCTTAAGTGACTGCCTTAAAAGGTTAGCAGTATGGTTAGTGCCATTTACGAATACAGTGTATCGTTTGGTTTTTTAATTGACTTTGTGTATATTTCAGAGAGC
Source organism: Crossaster papposus (assembly GCA_037893245.1). Lineage (NCBI taxonomy): Eukaryota > Metazoa > Echinodermata > Asteroidea > Velatida > Solasteridae > Crossaster > Crossaster papposus. Next base: position 215,698 of record JBAIAA010000295.1, on the reverse strand, counting down.
GGCTCCGGCAATTGGCTACGGCTAGACTGGCCGAGCAGGGACGCCTAGGAATGCAAGGAGCCAATCTGATGTTTATGCAGCAAAAAGTAAGCATGGTAATCGTAAAGCGTCCTTTCAACAGAAAAAAACCCACAGAAGGCAAAATAATTACTTTAATTAAGCCAAAAAGTTAAAGAGTGTTTATCCGAGGGTTGAATTTGTGTACAACCTTTCTGTGCATAGCAGAGGTACTTGAGTTAAGCAGATTGATCACAATCTGTTCCAAGGTTGATTTTGTAATTGGATGATTTTTTTTGTTTACTTCTTTTTTCTTCTTCTTGTACTGTGTTTAATTGGTTGTACAATTTGTTTGCCTTGAATTGGGAGAATGAGCTGGTAGTCTGGACGTCCCTAACGGAAGTTAGAACTATGCAGCGAATATTCCCTTCAGTCTAGTGAATCCGTCGCATAAACCTGTACTCCCTCAACGACAACAAAACAAACATCACGAGCCGAATTGCCAATTTTTTTTAGACGTCAATTATAACTTCATTTATAAACATTTAAAGCAAACGAACTGTTATCGCTAATGTGAATGTTCGTTTCGAGAACGTAAGTGTCCAGTAGTATATTTGAGCATTCGGAATATTTATCAGCGGAAGTATACGAAGTGCCAGTTCTCGTGCCAAATGTATTAAAGTCGACAAATATAGACCGAAGCGGTGAAACGCATTCCAAAGGTCGACGTTTATCATTGTTTTTAATTACGACACCGCGTGTCGGTCCAAAGTCTACTTTAGCATTGTTATTAAAGTGGTGTTATAGTGGAATATGTAGCGACACGCTGAACTGGGCACCAGTTTCCGTTTCGTATCGATTAACAATAATTGTAATCTACATTTTATCAAAAGAGGTATGGGTCGTGCAGGGGAACAAAAATGTCCCGCGATCTTTTGTTGACAACCAACAATTCTCGCATATATTATCTAACAATTCAATACTCGATGGAGAGCTATGTCTAGCAGATATGCAGTAAACTCGGAAGCTATTTTGTTAGAGTATTGCATAAAGCTTATTTCTGTTTTGTTTCATTTGCACAGATAAATACAACCATAGCATCGAAGCCGCTGTATCCCATAGGGGCGCCACAGCACATCAGGATGCCGCGATTCCCCGAGCCAATGCCCCGCCATTCCCTCTACGGCGGCCCGTTGACTCCGCTAAATATGTACGCCGGGATCACCTACCCATCAATGGATGGTCACGCAGATGTCAACAAGCCGCTGGATTTATCCATGAAGTCACAGAGACTGGCTGTGTCCAGGCCGCCGAATACAATGATAGATCCCAGGCTGATGATGTCAATGGCAAACGCCGGAATGCTCGCAAAACAGTCGCACTCTGTCAGCAGCAATGGACACGATGTGCCGCCAAAAATGACATCAACGCCGACTATGTACAGACCCCCACCCATGATGAGCTACCGTAAACCCGGTCGGCATGCGCATGGACAACATCCACTTCTCCCCAAGGACGTGACGATGACACCAGGTCAACTCCACCCTCCCTCGTCCTCGGCGGGCGTGGCCTCGCATATCCAGAGCCGTACTGCGCTCAAACGACCGGCACCTGTCCTGGCGCGCCCCACTTCGGATATTCCGATGAAGCGCGCTGTTTTGAACAACCTCTTGACAGAACATCAGAAAATTGCGCCGTCTTCCAATCCCCCTACCTCTGTTAGTGTTAACACGTACCAAGACGCACGAAGTAGGTCCGCCATGTTAGCTTTTGAGCGTGAAAGAAGTCGCGCAGTTGCTCTACTCAATCAGCCGGAACCAGAATCCCAACTACGGATTACGAACATCCGGTCTGTTTCCCGCCCGGATACCAGTCATCCAGCCCCGGTACCAACATCTACGCCTTCTCAGTCGCGAACGAATGAAGCACCAGAGGCACCAGTGTTTCATCACATACATCACCACCTGCACCATCACCACCACGTACCGCAACCGGATGAAGAACTGTTAGGGCAGGGCACCAACGACGGACAAGTGGTTCACGCGCGCGGTGCAGTGCCAGTGCATGCGAAAGTGCTGGCAACGGGCGGTGCGGGACCAGGCGGCGGTTTACCAACTCATGATATCCCGAGTCATCGATTGGGGACCCGCGTGATACCCGGCCACGAGGTACCAACGATGGCTGCACCCAACATGGCGTCTTCACGCGGGAATCGTCTGCATGGTGTCTTGATTAAACACACTACAACACCAGTTTCTACCATAACCAGCCCGCACTTGAGACGAGCTCACTATCACACCCGACGGCGCAGCGCCAAGAGCATCAGCCCACCAACTCTGGTTTCCCATGCCGGACTGGTGCCGCTCCGTATAGACCCAATGAGCGTAGCGTCCACACCGAGCCGCGCGCACCAGCACGCCCGGGCTACTTCGCCTCTCAAACTGGTTGCCTCGTCCATAGCCGCCGGGGCCCAAATGAACGAATTACTAAAACCCTTGGACGGACCGGAACAGCCGTCGGCGATTGGACACAACGTGACAAACAATAACAACAACACGGTTCTGTTGCCCGAGAAGCTGGCCAGACCTTTGAGGGTTGATATACCGGATGACAGAGCTTTTGTCAGCCACTTAGGCGAGGCATACACGGGGCAGGCTAACCCCGTGCCTTTAGTTAGACAAGTCAGCAATACAGCAAATCTCACTAAATGTTCAACGAGTGAGGCCAGCTTGTCCCCAAAGAAATCCAATTCGTCCGGCAATGAGTCTCCAACAATGCCGGTTTTGACGCCACAGAGCGTCTACTCGCCCAGCTTCGCTGTCGAGTCGGTAGCTCATCTCGCCCACATGTCCTCGAAGGTAGAACCTCAACCAGCGTCCTCTCCTATGTTTTACAGCGCACTTACGCTACCCTTGTATCAACGCAAACATAACACAACCACCGAAGCTGCTCAGAGGTTATTTGGAGCAAAGGACGAGTCGCCCCCTAATTTACACGAGACAAGTCCGGGACAGTTTGTACCCGATCAACGAGTACCAAATACAATGGACAGGTTCGGCACTCTTATTCAGCGAAAAATCGACAAACACGTTCTGGAAGCAGCGGCTGCTATGGACAAGAACAAACGAGAACAGAAACGACAGAGGGAAATGATACAAGAACAGCGTGATGCATATCAACGTTATGTGTTTCGCAGAGACTCTTTTGACAAACTAAGAAAGAGGCCCACGCACACGTACGGTTTAAAAGCAAGTATGGACAAGCTAAAGGCTCAGCAACCCAAGCGGGTGAGAGAGAGAACACAGCCAGTTGGAAATCAAAACGATCGGAACATCTTTGCTGAATTGATGTTGCAACGCCACAGGTACGAAAGCAAGGTGCGTGCTAACGAGGCAAAGGAGGACCATGGAAAAGCCCGACAAATAGACGTCATTGATCTGACCTCTCCTTCTTCCTCACCAGCCCCAGATGTTCCAGGAAGCTCCGGCAACAAAAGTGGTGGCAGCAGTGGGATCGGTAAGAAAAAAACCAAGGCATCAACCGGTAGGAATGGTAATCGTTTAATCTCTGCCTTGGAAGAGGGGATGCCAGTCTCCATGAGTGAAGCCATTGAGGCGGTCTTGGCAGCTCACATACCAATCGTCTCCGGTGATACATCTAACATGGAGCAGAAACATCGCGACTCGAGCCGTAAGAAGCTCAATCATGACACTCAACAGCTAAGACGAGTACCTCAAGAGTTGTTCGATCCAAAAGATCAACCGCCAAAACTCGTAAGAGTTCAGGAGTCTCCGTTTGTTTCTTCGTCAGTCACTGCACCAGTGGCAAACAAATGCGCTGTAATTACATCAACCAAGAGTTCAACAGTACCTTGTCCTTTTTTCACAACTAACGACCTTATCAAATCCGAAACTGCCTCTGCGGAATATCTTAACTTCGTGTCTTCGACCAAACAGACAGCGCCCTTTCTGACTTCCTCGCCTTCAGAGAATTTTCAACTCTCCACACCATACGCGGAAACATCCCAAGATATTTTGTTCGGTGGCGTACCGGCGACGCTTTCAGTCACATCGTCTTCGCCATCACTGCCCCATCACTTGAGATTCTCTCCAACAGAGAAGACGTTTTCCCACGATCCTCGGAAGAAGCTCCTGGCCGCCATGAACGTCCAAACTGTAGCCGTGCCATCGTCGGCTACTCTCTCGCCAGCATCTATAGCTGCTAGCCTCAGTTCAACTGTCAGTCCGTCCAGTGGACGAAGCACACCATCAAAGAGCTCTTATAGAAAACGATCTTTAGAGATCAGCCGTCTTGAGAACACGTCCAGCTATGTGGCTGAGATACCAAAAAGAAGACAAAGTGTTGACCCTTCGACAGATCCGGCTCTGTTGGATCGTGAAGAAAGAGCCTTACAAGTAAGATTAGCCATTTGACAATATTATTAATGTATTGTTGATTTACGCTTGCCAAATTATTTCACAAAGACAGTGACTTTGTAATGAAATTGTAATTTTAAAAAACCAATACGAACACGAACTTAACGATAGTCTGTTGGCTATGTTTAAAACAATACGAGTAATTATAACATTTTGTGTGATTTTATTATTCCTGTTATGTAGCGAGCGATGAAACGGTTCAACGAAATGGAGAAGCGAGAAAAGGGAGTCCCGTCAGACACCAGAACAAACCCCCTAACAGACCCCCTGTTAAACAAGAAGAGGCATAACCGCTTCGTGTTCAGCAAGCACTCCCCGATCTTGAGAAAGGGGAGGGGGCATAGGCGGAAGTTCATGGGTTACCAACGGATGCATCACATTCACAGAGGTATACGAAAAGTTGGTTACGTACAAGGTCACAGCGTGAGCTAACGAAAAACTGATAGAGCACCATAAAACTATAGCTGTATTATTTGCCCAAACTTGCTTCATTTTTTCTTCATTGTGATTTATCCCTTGTATTTTGTTTTGTTTCTCAATCAGATGGGTTTTCGTCGTCGCTGTCTTCGCTCAAGGAACGTCGCAACTTCTCGCGAGAGATGCGACATTTGACGAACCAAGGTGGCAGAAGTTCATTCCAAGACTTCGTTCCCATGGTCTTGGAAGAACGAACCAGACACTCCCTAGCTACAAGTACGTGGAACTATCTGGTTGCTGATTTGGAAATTAATAAAAGCATTGTCATTGTTCAACAAGTTACTTGACCCTGGCTTTATGAAAGGACTTGTGACTGGACTTGTGACTGGACTTGTGACTGGTCTTGTGACTGGACTTGTGACTGGACTTGTGATTGGACTTGTGACTGGACTTGCAGGGACTTGAATACAACTCTGCCCCAGAAAATAGAAGAAAAATAAAAACGGTTAAACAATTTCAACTTTGTAAAGACCTATTTTAAATAGTGCTGTTTTCCCTATTTTTTGTTCATTACAATTTGCATCGCCACAGGATCGAGCGCAAGGGAACGAAAAGTTTACCACAAAAACGCCCGCTACGAGATGGAGATTGAGAAGGAGGAACGAAAGTACCTGGAACGAAAGCGACAAAAGCGATCCGTGAGCGGTTCCACGAGCGGGGAAGAGGAGACGTCCTCCGTCAAAGCTAAAAATGCGCCCGGGAGACGACGAAAGGGTACGGAGGATGTCACAAAGAAATCGGTGGCGCCGGGCGGCGAGCCGAACGTTCTCGGCGCGGAGAACCTTCCCGGCGTAACGAACCTCTCCGGCGTAACGAACCTTTACAGCGCAACGAACCTTTCCGACGCAACGAACCTTTCCGACGCAACGAACCTTTACGGCGCAACGAACCTTTCCGGCGCAACGAACCTTTCCGACGCAACGAAACTTTCCGGCGCAACGAATCTTTCCTGCGCAACAAACCTTTCCGACGCAACGAACCTTTCCTGCAGAGATCCGGAGAAAACCGAAGTCACGGCTGACGAGAAAGGTGCGGCTAAATCGCCCGGGTTGGAAGCGCCACTCCACGTCGTCCTCGACCCTACAAACCACACTAAGATGCGGTTCATGACGTCGTCGGCCTACGAGCTCCACCGCAAGGACTTTGGGAAGGAGAACAAGGACGTGCGGCCGTCCAAGCCCGGAGGCAAGCGGAAGTTTAAGACGAAGCATCAGGGTCCTGCTACGTTCACGACAGAGGAGGAGATTCAGCAAGACGATGGCATTACTGTGAAGACTGAGGTATGAGGAAAACAGTAGAAATCCGAGTGATCGTCACTGGGAAAAAAATGTTACAACTAATCGATTTTAAGAATACATGCATTTTGTTAAATGTTGTTGCTAAGGTGTTTTGAAGTCATGGATTGTTAAAGAATCGTGGCTGCGCTGACGTATTTTGGTCAACAAAATTAAATATTTGTGTCAATCATTTTGTATTGATATATTTTTTTCAATTGAAATATGGACAGGTCGTGGATAGTCTTCCCACCGCGATCCAACCAGAGCCTTCTCCCGTCAAAATAGTCCGACCAGAACCCCCTACCGGTGCGTAAAGATCAACATTATAGGAGCCAATTCTGAAGTGGACCACGCCCGCGCGCAGGCGGCACAGGCGCGCTATGTGCTCCTTCGACAAATAGGGTTTTCAAACTACAGTCGTGACTCAAATGAATTAATGATTACGCGACCTGAGCGTGAGCGCGCCCTCGGGAATGACAATCGCCGGACCACGAATTTTCTTGTTGGGTTCGCTTCTGCGTTCTTATTTGTGCCGATTTTACGCCCCCCCCCCCCCCCCCCCCCCCCGGTTTCCTTAAAGGGGTTAGTCCTCATATATATATTTCTTACTGTTTGTTGTTGATGTGGTCAAATCTTTAACCGTTTAAAAAAACATTTCGCGACATTTAGCAACAAAAAGACATTTCGCGAGAAAACGTAAAGTCGACATTTAATACTAGTTTATATAAGTTTTTATTTTCTCGTTTGACAGAGATGAAGCGATTAATGGTCAACAAGAAATTGGGTGAAACGATTTTACACCGAGCCGCTAGGCTCGCTTACGATGTGAGTATTATCGGTAGATTTTAGTACTGCAGTGTAAAATATGGGCTATGTATTATTCATCACCAGCTTTCCTGAATTCTTGTATAAAGTGGATTATACAATATGTACATGTATAATGTAACGGTACCCGCGGTATTAAGTAAACACTTTTTGGCGTTGGCGTGACACAGTGCCGCTAACAGTCGAGGCTGTGTAAGTGCATGTGTTTGGTATCTGATATCGATTTAATTTTCCTGTACAGTTTGTTTACGGTGTCCAAATGTCAGTGTTGACTCACGGTACACGATAGGGATCTATTTCTGCACGTCCTGTGCAGTATGCTGGCTTAGCTGTCGAATTATTTTTCATCTGTATTTTGAGGTGAACTTTCGAAGTAAATATTGTCCGTCGTATATGCATACTTTCCATTTCAGAAGATCAGACGAAATTCGTCGTTTAATAAGGTGTTTCACGGTAATATGCGCCATCTTGTTCACGGGACAAATTTACACCCGTTGCTGTGTACGCCACTTCGATCGAAAACCTTTGCGCTTCCAAGTCATGCGTTCATTCTAAAATGTGCGCGCGTCTAGCAACGCGTGTTCAATTTGCCCCGTGAACAAGATGGCGCATATTACCGTGAAACACCTTATTGCACTGGTGTAATTACGTCTGCAGTCTCAATCATTAAAGATGTATTGATCAACCCTTGGCTCTATTTTTATGCTGACAGGGAAACTACGTCTACTCCGACATCCAATTAGGGCATGCAATAGACCTTATTCATATACCTTAATCGTGCTCTCTGAATTACATACGCGATTTTTTTTCCGTGGTAATTTATATTATCCGCGTTTTGTAGACAGGCGTATTTATATACAAGTACACTGTGAACGCGTTTACATTACGCGACAAAGTCGTACGCTCGCTAATAATTTCCAAAGTTGCGCAACCGTCGCGTCGCGCACTAGTTTTGTTCGTTTACACGCGCGCGCGTGCGTGCGACATTGCGACAAAATCAAGACATTGTAAACCGTTGAATTGGATGGTACCAGACTATTTATGCGTTCCAATCATCGATCTCCATTATACCACTCAGGCTTTTGTTGGACATGATGGTAATTAAAAATCGATATTTGTTTGTTAATTAGGACGTAGCCATTTACTGTGTCGATTACGACGTGGTTGACATCAATGCGAAGGACAATGCTGGATACACGCCGCTGCACGAGTGTTGCGTACACGGGCGTCTACGGGTTGCGTTACACCTGCTGCAACATGGTGCGGACGTGAACGCGAGTGCTTCAGACGGCACGAGGTAGGTTCAATTAAACTAAAGGTTAAATAATAGTTCGCCACCATTGCGGTCGGGGATTTGCGTTTCTCTACGCATAGACGCCACGGTGTTGTGGGGCCAATTTCACGGAGCTGCTAAGCACAAAAATTTGCTTAGCACAAAAACGTCTTGCTCATTAAAAACAAGTTATCAGCCACAATTCTACGTGTTTTTTATACCAAGCAAAAAACCAGCTGATTATCAATCAAAAACAATAAAGATCACGTGAAAATTTGGTCTGTAACCTTGTTTTTACCAAGGACAAATTTTCATGCTAAGCAATTTGTTTTGCTTAGCAGCTCCGTGAAATTGGCCCGTGGACATTTCGATTATAATACACTGTAACAACTCCCCGTCGTGCATACTGCACGTCGTTCTCGCGTGAATACGTGCGCACACCATGTTCTTCCCGTACCGACTCTCGAGTCTTTAAGATTTGCTTTCAAACACCGTGAGCGATATAATTCTGCTGTTTCCTGAAAGATGCCCACTCATAAAAATATACCCGATGACGGCGTCATGCGCTCTTTCTTACGATCCCTATTAACACACTAGCTCCAACAAAGTGAAGTGTAACTTAGCATAGAAAAATGGCAAAACCATCAAAATGTGAACAGTACAAATGCGCAACCGTTTAATTGATGACCGAAGCGTACTACCGGAAACGTCGACTTCACCAGTTCGGTTCTTCCTAAAACCACTTCTCTGTCTAGAGTAAGGCCGTGCCCAAAACGAGATTCCGGTGCTACGGCTACGTTTCTTGTCAGGCTGCTCCCGCGTAATTGTATAACCTAGACAATAGTCGCAGACAAGATATTCGAACGCGGCCTTAGTCACTTAACATCATATACTCGAAACGAAAAACAATCTTCAAAACAATTTTTTGTTTTTCCATAGACCAATTCACGATGCGGTGGATAACAACTGGTTGGCGCTGGTACGTCTGCTGTTGACGTACGGCGCCGATCCGCTCATTGCGACCTACTCCGGAAGGACCACGATCAAATTGGCGCGAACCAAAGCCATGAAGACATTCATTATCGGTGAGTCACTAATGGGAAGAGTGAAGTAGTCATGGAAACGTATGTGGAAGGTTGATGCAAGCTTTGGTTTGTGGCGTCATGGTTTCTTTGGTGTCTTCGTTGCTTATGGGGTTACTTCGATCGAAAAGAACATCGCACATGAAGGACCAATAATTCCCAACTTTCCCAACACCACGCATGTTGGCATTTCAGCTGCGCCGGAAGTTTGCTGATTTTAGTAGTAATTATTGAGGTTGCCTTGTAGTGTCTATTTTGTTTTTAATTAACCGCCGGTTTAATGGTTGTATATCCCTCTGCAGGTTACCTCAGCGATGTCAACGGAGACTGGGATCTAGACGAGGACGATCCGTATCAAAGCAATCTGGATCTAAGCTGGCACCTTACCGGGACACATTCGTTTGGTACGACAAAACAAAAACTCAATATCGCTCCTGTATCGATTCTAAATTGCTTATTATATACCGTTTAACTGTGCTTCTTTGTTCTGTCTTTAACTAAATAAAGATGCAAACGGCCTGCCGGTGTCCGATATCTTTCAAGATGTTCCGGAGGTGAAGACAGAACAAATCACAGAAGAGTTCTTGTTCGAAGTCAGTGACACGCCGCATCTTACCAGCTACAATGTTCGTTTTGCAAACGACCAAAGGTATCAAAATGCCCAGTTTATCAAATCGTATAATCAACATAATTTTTTCAATTTAAAACTTCACTAAGACGGCGACATGGATTTGAAGCTTTCATAAGCTGACTAATAGTAAACTATGTTTGAACGAACCATTCTCCCTCCCGTTTGTTTATAAACAGGTCTCGCAATTGGCTGTTGCTGCCTGACGTCACGAGCCAACTGAACACGACGCGCACAGACTTTCTGGCCAGCAACCGGAGCATGCGCATTGTCACACTAACACTGGCAGAGTTCACGGCGGCCATTAAGGGATCGCAGCTGAACTGTGCCCCTCCGGAGGTATCACGGATGATTTACGACGAGACGTCGGGAGACTACGCCGTGGAGCTGCTTGAACTGACACGCGAACTCCGGAACATTCTTCAAATTGAAGAGGTTTATATTTAGAGAAAAACAATGACTTCCTCATTAAATGAGGTCAAAGGTCGACTTGTCTGCATTATTCTTAACTCTGACGGGATTTGTTGTATAACCTAATGATCTGCGGTTGGTCTTTATTGTTCGTACTTTATAATAAGTATCGAATTTTGAAACCTACGCATTGCAAAGATTGAAAAGGTCTTGACTTGAAAGTGTGTGATTTTCTGACATATCTGCCAACGGCATTTTCAGCGATAGCCGATATCATTAGTTGTCTATGCTTAATACACAAGTCTGTAAGAATCGGAACGAAGCTCCTGGACCAAATAGACTGGTGCTTACTCAATGCACCGTTCGGCTCCATTGCAAGGTGCATGACGAAGATGGCGTCAGAGGGGAATTATTCTTTCTCGACTTCACCCATTTGTATTTTTTTCTATTGATTTGTAAAAACTACTTGGTGCATCGATTTTACGATCGCGCCAAAGATGTGACGCCTGATCTCGCGTGAGTCCACGAGACCTAAAATTTGACCTACGTGTCAAATATTAGTTACTGGTAAACTGGTTCCCAAATCCGTCGACAGTACTAAACACAATGGATGCAGCTGTATCATGGAAAGAGGCTGCTGCCGGCAACCAGTGATCAGCAAAGAAATCATGTCACGCAACGTTTCTTTCAAAAATGCAATTTTTCTTTTATGTTATAAAGGTTGTCAATTACACAGTAGTACAATATTTTTGTAATCATCTCTCGTTTCAGAATTTAATTTTTAATATTATTTGTAATTTTATGAGGGTTTCTACTTTAAATTGTAATCAGTTAATATAGTAATCTCTTGTGCGATGTACAGACGGCAACGATATAGGATATTATTTCCCGACCGTTCTCTGTGCTTCCTCAGTGGCACTCACTAACCTCTCATTTCGTCTTGCAATAGTTTCAAGATTCTGTGTCAAATCCACGCAAAGTAATATTCTCACCAATCATGACACGTAAATAATAACCCAATGTTTCAATAAGATCATTAACAATAAAATGTTGTTCACACAATACGCACTTTAAGTTAGTTTTGTTCGTTTACCGTTATCGTTGCCAATAGTATTCATTATGACTTGTACTACCGTTTTGTATTCCACTGCGTTGATACTATTTAGCCTTTGTTTCAGTATAGTACCACGTCGCAGACTTTCACAGACACGACTACTACGGAGTCCTATTAACTTTAATTTAGACCTTCACAATAGGCGTTTTGCGTGTCTCCCATGTATGCGAATTTACAGTCACGTGTTTTGTATTTTATAAAGACACCTAAACCTTAAGAAAAGTCGGCTAGTGTTTAGACTACACTACACCTAACAATTTAGGACCCGACGCTGTTTGTCGTTATACTGATATTTGAGCTTGTGGTACACAACAATTTTCCTTTACCCTGATAGGAGACGTTTGGACTTAGTAAACGTTTTAGAATGATTCTGGATTGCGGTCTCGGAAGAATTCAGAGACTAAGCAAAGTCTAAATTTGAGAAATGGTTTTTATTAAGTTAGGCCCGAATTATGAAAAGTCGAAAAAACAAAAAGTACACGGATACATGTACGTATACCTGAAATGCGATTTATACACAATGTTGATTGATCTTTTTGAAGAGGTCAGAGGTTATGAGAGGAATCAAGTTTTTGTTGTATTTTCATCGTTCACTTTCAAACACAATAACTGAAGATAACTATTACGAAGTACATTAATGCACCTTTTTTCTGTAAAACATTTTGTAAAAAAAGTTCTTGTTATTGGTTTTGGAATAAAACGTTAAAAGTTGTTCTATATCGGGACATGTTTTGCAGTTACGATTGTTTGTGTGTGATTTTGTTAAAAAATTATGTAGAGCCCCTCTGGAAAGGTCTAGAAAATACCACCCCCCTAAAAAAAGTAATATTTCCTGTTGGCACATCCGATATGCCTACCCCTAGCCTGTACAACTAGTCAGCTGGACAGTGACCCAGTTGCCATGGTCACTCTCCTCTGATTGGTTTAGGCACACAGAAACTTCCACACCACATGGTCCAGTGTGCGTCTCAAGCCATTCTTGGATGAGAAGCACAACCAAATAAACTAATTTTACTAGCAGCTCTGCAAAACAACTAATGATGCATCTGTAATTTCATCCTTTCTAACAGGTATGTTAATTTCATTTCTTTTCCACATTTCAAACCCAATTGTATTGATTTATAAATTTGTAATTATTTGTATTTCCTGTAAAATCTTTAAGCTAAAAGTGAAGAATTATGAGTACTTTAAGAAAAGGATACCATGATGATAGAGAGGATAGAGAAGTTTAGCCGTTCTTTAGAAGTGATACAAGTTGGTTTTATAACTAAATTAGGAAGAATGTAAAAGAGTGAGTACTGCTAGAGATTGGAGATGCCTTTCGTGGATAATTGTTGACAAGGAATTCCTTGATCTTTTATTATATCTCTAGTCTTGCAAAGATCCAAGAACTTCGGATTATATTGTTAATGTGATTTCATTATATTTTTACTTTTCTATTTACTTTTGTAGACATTTTATACTTTTCTGCCCAAGTGTGTCATTCCCATAGACGCTACACTTTAGATAAATTATTTAGAATACATGTATAGTGCAAGTCTGTAACCTTTGATAATTCAATACAACGTTGTGGTTATGCGATACATGTGCTTTTACATAGGACCAGATAGTGACCCCTAGTACGTGGCAGTGGTTTATCTTGAGAAAACCTTGGTTCCTTTAGACTTGCTCCAGTTGAGCCATTGAGATTTAATTGGTTACCCCTGTGGGTAGTTTTATTAATAGCTCTCTCACCATTAAGTAGTTAGACCTAGTGGGACTGGGACAAGTTTACAGTTGGCCACAGTACTGACAAGGGAGTGGAAGGTGGAGCCAGTTGGCTCTGACCTCAAGGATAATTGCCCATGGTCGATTGATTGATTACCAGTACTGGACTTACTTTAAGTGATTTTATGGAGACCACATGTTACTTTGTTTTGTGGTGCTTATAGTAGAAACCTATGGGAACAAGAACACCCTTTTTTCCTTGTGAATAATTATTAAGGAGGCCCCAGACTGATGCTTTGGTATTTACATTTTAAAGAGATTTGATTATCCAACTTTTCAATTTAGACTATTTTATTAGATCCGAAGTTTGTTTATAACATTGTTTTATTCTAAATAACTCTTGTATAATTGATTGACCATTCTTGGATGAGAAGCACAACCGAATAAACTAATTTTACTAGCAGCTCTGCAAAACAACTAATGATGCATCTGTAATTTCATCCTTTCTAACAGAATTGAAACCCACCCCGAGCCGGGCGGGCCTACATTTGGCGACCTTGCCAGGACGGGTGTGTCTGGTGGCCAAGAAAAACATGACCTACTAGACGATGTGCGCCCGTCTTGCGACCCAGAACCTGTAATGTACCGCAACCTTTCTGAGATGTGCGGTATACCAAGCCCCCAGCAGTAACCAGCAGTAACCAGTAGTGATGTCCAGACGAGCTCTCTTCTGGTGACCAGACCCTGATTGACCAGTGTCCCCCCCCCTCTTTCATGATGGCACAGCTAGATGAGTTACATAGTGTGGTCAACGCCCTGCTTCAGACGGCTGCTAGAGATCAGCTGCTGAGCGTGTGCGCTGAGCTTGGCATTGATGGCGAGGGGAAAACAACGTCAGCCCTTCTTCGTCACGTGCGGCGTCACCTCTGCAGTGAGGAGATGGAAGAGAGTGAAGATGGCGGACTAGAAGTTCTGCAGGAAGTGCAGAAAATGCTAGCAGCAGAGACTAGCCCGTCATCATCGAGTCAGTCTCAACCGACAACAAAACCGGGGGAGCTGTCCACTGCATCCATCTTCAGGAGGGAGTTCAAGATTTTTGGACAAATTGGTGACCTTGGTCAGAAAGACAAAATCACATTTTTGTCCCTGATGCACCAAATAGAAGCTGGGCTGGCCAAAGGCTACAAGGAGCAAGAGGTGGTAGAAGCAGTCATTCGGGCCATAAACCCGGCGTCTAGGCTGAGAAGCTACCTAGAGGGGAAATCCTCCCTCAGTCTGGCAGATCTTCGTCGTGTCCTCCGGTCACATTATCGGGAGAGTGATGCGACCGAGTTATATTACCAGCTGTCGAGGGCTCACCAGGAGGCCAAGGAGACCCCCCAGGAGTTTCTGATCCGGGCTATGGATCTCCAACAGAAGGTCCGTTTCGTCTCCAAAGAAGTAACGGCGGGTCCAAAATACGAAGGGGAGCAGGTTAGGGCGATGTTCCTACACACGCTACAGACGGGCTTTCGCAGTGAGGGCGTCCGCATGGAACTGCGCCCATACCTTCAAGACCCATCTATCACAGACGAAGAGCTGCTGGAAAAACTCAACATTTCGGCAAGTCGGGAGGAAGAGCGACGGCAGAAGATGAACCCGTCCAAAGTCCTGACCGTCAATACAGTGTCCCAAAACACGACAAGCCCTGGCCCTGCAGAACCACCCATACCGAACCCCCCAAAGCCAAACCCCTTGGTGGCCGATGTTAAAGAGTTGAAAACGCAGGTGGCTGCCCTCGTCCAGGCTCTCCAGCTCAACAACCAAGTCCCATCCCGCCATCAAGGATCAGCGACCCCCCGACCAGTACACCCTCGGCCTCAGACAAGGAGATGGGGATGCCAAGGCTGCGTGAGAGCAGGTATGGGCGACCAGTGCCGCCATTGCTTCCGCTGCGGTGCATCAGACCACTTTATACGAGACTGCCTCCACCAGGCGGGAAACGAGCAAGGGTTACCGCCGAGGGGCGAGCAGTAACCACCCCAGCAACAAAGTCCCAGCAGAGAGAAACCACAACGAGAGAAAGGAGGACCGGAACGATGGCACAGGTATGTGCACACCTCACCCCAAGGAAACACCAGAGAGTTAGTCGACTAATAGGCAGTAGATGTATGGTGCACTGCTGCATTGGTGGGCAGCAGACAGAGGCCCTTTGGGACACGGGGTCACAGATATCTCTTCTCCCTCGTTCGTGGTTTCAGCAACATCTCCCACATGTCCCCTTACGACCGCTTCACCAACTACTGAGTGAGACCACATTGGACGTGAGGGCAGCGAATGCAACTCCCATCCCATTTGACGGCTGGATTGAAGCTGCATTCTCACTGAGCAAGGACGGAGGTAACCCATCGATGAAATTGCTGGTACTATGCTGGTAACGTCAGACGTAGGAGAGCCCATCATCGGGTACAACGTCATTGAGCAAATGACAAAGGCTCATGAAGGTGACACCAGGAGTATTCTACGCTCAGGATTCCCTACGATGAGATCTGCATCTATCAAGGCACTCGTTAGTCTCCTTCAGGACACCAGTTCCGATAGCCTGTGCACAGTTCGAGTGGGGAGGAAAGACGTGCGAATACCCAGGGGAACGACCAAGGCTGTAATTTGCAGAATAGTGACAGGACCTGTCCAAGAAGACACACCTGTGCTGTTCGAGCCAACCATCAGCACACCGTGGCCAGAAGAAGCTGAGATAGAAGAGTGTTGCTTGACCATAAAGGCAGGATCTTCGTCACGCATTCATGTGCCAGTAACCAACCGTTCTGGGCATGATGTCTTTCTTCGAGGCCACACTGTCCTGGGCGAACTGCAACAGGTCAGGTCCGTCTTCCCCTGCTTCGATGGATGTGCCCGCACTGAGAAAACCCCACCAGATAACTCGGCCAGAATAAATAAGGTGACAGCTGGACCCCCCTCTAATTCATCTAATTGGACTCCACCCGTGGACCTGAGTCATCTGTCAGAGGAGCAGAGATGGGCTGCGGAGAAGATGCTCAAGGAGGAAGCTGGAGCCTTCTCCAAAGATGACCAGGACATGGGATGCATCACTAACCTTCGGATGAAGATCCAACTGAAAGATGACAAGCCGGTCCAGAAGACCTACCTTTCGGTGCCCCGCCCCCTATACAGCGAGGTTAAGGAGTACCTTCAAGATCTCATTAATCGGGGGTGGATTGCGAAGTCTACATCACCGTATTCTTCTCCCATAGTCTGTGTTAGAAAAAAGGATGGCAGTCTTCGTCTCTGCATTGACTATCGGGAGTTGAACAGCAAGACGATCCACGACAGGCAGCCAATTCCCCGGATCCAGGATGTCCTTGATGGCCTAGGTGGAAACTCCTGGTTTTCTACACTGGACCAGGGTAAAGCCTACCATCAAGGATTCATGGCTGAAGAAAGCAGACCATTGACAGCATTCGTGACGCCGTGGGGACTGTACGAGTGGCTGCGGATTCCTTTTGGCCTTACCAATGCCCCAGCGGTATTCCAACGGTGTATGGAGAATTCACTAGAGGGACTGACTGGAGAAATAGCCGTAATTTATCTGGACGACATCCTCGTTTATGGTGCAGCATTCGAAGACCATGTGGAGAATCTCCGGAGGGTGCTCCGTCGGCTTCAGCAACACGGCATTAAGCTAAAGCCTAGTAAGTGCCATGTGTTTCAGAGAGAGGTTCGCTACCTAGGCCGGGTCGTTTCAGAAGCGGGCCACAAAATGGACCCGGCAGACACCACGGCTATCCAGGCACTAAAAGAGAAGAAGCCAAGAACAGTTGGAGAACTGAGAAAACTTCTGGGTTTTCTTGGTTATTATAGAAGATACATCCAGGATTTCTCTCGAATAGCCAAGCCCCTGTATGACCTTCTTGCCATAAGCCCTGAGGACCGAGAACAACAGAAAACTCGCAGAGGCAAACTAAAACAAGCCAAACGGGGTGCCGGACAGGTCCCTTCCAAACAACCCATCACCTGGACCAGTGAGCACCAGCACATCCTCGACTCCCTTCTAGATTGTCTGACAACTCCACCTGTGATGGCCTTCCCAGATTACTCTCTACCTTTTGTCCTTCACACTGACGCATCCAATGAGGGTCTCGGAGCTATCCTGTACCAACGACAGGAGGGGAAACTGAGAGTCATCGGGTACGGCTCCAGAACACTTACACCGGCAGAGAAGAACTACAACCTGCACTCGGGCAAGTTGGAATTCCTAGCCATGAAATGGGCGATTTGCGAAAAGTTTCGCGAATACTTGTACTACGCGCAGTCCTTCACAGTTTACACGGACAACAATCCGCTCACCTACGTGCTCACTACCGCTCGTCTGAATGCTGCGGGTTATCGCTGGGTAGCAGAGCTGTCAGATTTTAACTTTGACATCAAGTACAAGCCGGGAAAGGCCAACGTCGACGCTGATACCCTGTCACGATTGCCATTTGACTTTGAGAAGTACATGACGGAGTGCACCACTGAGACCACACCGGCATCTATTGAGGCCACTGTCAAGGTGATCAAGGCACAGCAATCAGGTCTTGCATGGATATCAGCCATCCTCTCACCCCTCACACCCTCCACCTCTCCGCAGAGTTCCGAACGACACCATGAGGTAACCGAACAGGAAATGGTTGCTGATCAACGAGCTGACCCTGACATTGGACCAGTCCTCGAGTACGTCACCCGCAACCAACGACCCAACCGGCGAGAACGGAGAAAGGAGACCCATGAAACGACCGTTCTCCTTCATGAATGGGACAAACTGGAGCTCAAACAGGGAGTGCTCTACAGGAAGCGAGGATCCCAGCATCAACTTGTTCTACCTCAAAAACATCGAAGCCAAGTGTTCCACGAGTTACACAATGAAATGGGCCACTTAGGTGCAGAGAGAGTGCTTAGCCTGGCCCGGGATCGGTTTTACTGGCCACATATGCAGAAGGACATTGAGCATTATGTCATCCGCAAATGCCCGTGTCTGAAACAACGACGACCCAACAAGCCAACCCGTGCCACTATGCAGAGTATCGCTACAACAGAGCCGTTTGAGTTGGTATCTATCGATTATGTCCACTTGGAGCGCAGCAAGGGCGGCCACGAGTACATACTGGTTGTGATGGACCATTTCACTCGGTTCGCCCAAGCTTATGCAACGACTAACAAGTCTGGCAAAACAGCAGCGGAGAAAATCTTCAACGATTTCGTGCTAAAGTTTGGTTTTCCCCGAAGGCTCCACCATGACCAGGGCCGAGAGTTCGAGAACCAGATGTTTCATCGACTCCAGCAACTGTGTGGCATCGAGCGTTCCCGAACAACACCTTACCATCCTCAGGGGAATGGGCAGGTGGAACGGTTTAACCGTACCCTGCTGTCAATGCTCCGAACCTTACCAGAGGAACAGAAGGCAGACTGGAAGGCATCCCTCGGCAAGGTTGTGCATGCGTACAACTGTACCCGCAGCGACGCAACTGGGTACTCCCCCTTCTTCCTCTTGTATGGCAGGACACCCCGACTCCCCATAGACATCTCCTTCAATCTCCCTATCGGCAACGAAAAGGCAGCAACAAGCCACAACGACTATGTCTCCAAATGGAAAGACCAGATGGAGCAAGCATATGCCCTGGCTTCCAGACATAGTCACAAGGTGGCAGACCGTAACAAGGAGCACTACAACAAGAGGGTGCATGGCATCAGCCTCCAGCCAGGGGACCGAGTACTGGTCCGGAACTTGAATGAGACTGGGGGTCCCGGGAAGCTGAGATCCTACTGGGAGGAGAAAATCCATGTGATAATCAGACAGATGCACGATGATGCACCAGTTTATGAGTTGAGGCCCGAGAGTGGTGTCGGCAGGACAAGAGTCCTCCACAGGAACCTCCTCCTCCCCTGTGATCACCTTCCTGCAATGGAGACACAACCCCAGGTTGCACCGTCTGGAAAAACCACAAAAGCGAGACGTACCAGAGCTTCACGCCAAATCGAACCTAGTTCATCCCAACACGACAGTAGCTCGGATGATGAGGTCTATCTTCAAACCACTCTATCCTCTCCTTGTGAACAGCCCACACTCGAGGCAGATGATGTCCGATCTGAGTTTGAGACTGGCGAAAACGAGACAGCCCTTTCCCTAGATCCACTCCCGCCAGAACTGCACCAGGACGACCCTGAGGCGGTGGCCACACCAGAGACAGTGGCCATACCAGAGGCAGTGGCCATACCAGAGGAGACAAGGCAGATTGACCAGCTCCAGCTCCAGCCTGAGGACAGCGAGGACCCATTTGCACCTACAGAGGGTCGGTACCCAAGCCGAAACAGACAGCCACCTGACATCCTAACTTATGATCAACTTGGTGCTCCTCGTCAATACGTGGATGCGGTGTTCGCGGCACCAGTAATGGAACCATTTGCAGTGCCTCCAGAACCAGCAAACGGTGAAGGTGTACCCTTCTCACACAATGGCTCTGCCCCTATTCACACCTATGTTCCCACTCAGCAGATGGGTTCTGCTCAGGTCCCTTACCAATACCCGTTACTCTATGGAAACGGTACAATCCCACCACCCTACCCTCCTACGTATGCAGCCCCACCCATGGGATACCACCACACACTGCCGCAGTATCCACCCCAGCAGCATGTACCGGGATGGCATCCAATGATGTCTCCATCATACTTCTATCAGCCAATATTGTGCTGAACTGACAGCATAGATAGCAATTTGAATGATTTAATTGATGCTTTAGCCCAATAGAACGAAATTGCAATGACTTGCAGCAAAGTGCGATTCATTTTGTTTCTCGACTTGATCTTGATTAAGTAGATTTTTGGAATTGAAATTGGCTGATCACCTTGAACGATTCCTTTTATCGCCCTATGCCCGTCAACTGAAGGAGAGATGTTTTCGGCACATAGTTGGAGAGGTTCTCCAGGTTTCGCACTTTTCGCTCCATATTCATTCTATAGGCGATAAGCAATCATTCGTAATTCTTATGTTATTCTCTTTTAGATACAGTTGTAGATAGGTTTTCTGTATTGCAGTTAAATTTTAAATGTTGGGACAACATTTAATTTTTCGGGGGAGTATGTAGAGCCCCTCTGGAAAGGTCTAGAAAATACCACCCCCCTAAAAAAAGTAATATTTCCTGTTGGCACATCCGATATGCCTACCCCTAGCCTGTACAACTAGTCAGCTGGACAGTGACCCAGTTGCCATGGTCACTCTCCTCTGATTGGTTTAGGCACACAGAAACTTCCACACCACATGGTCCAGTGTGCGTCTCAAGCCATTCTTGGATGAGAAGCACAACCAAATAAACTAATTTTACTAGCAGCTCTGCAAAACAACTAATGATGCATCTGTAATTTCATCCTTTCTAACAGGTATGTTAATTTCATTTCTTTTCCATATTTCAAACCCAATTGTATTGATTTATATATTTGTAATTATTTGTATTTCCTGTAAAATCTTTAAGCTAAAAGTGAAGAATTATGAGTACTTTAAGAAAAGGATACCATGATGATAGAGAGGATAGAGAAGTTTAGCCGTTCTTTAGAAGTGATACAAGTTGGTTTTATAACTAAATTAGGAAGAATGTAAAAGAGTGAGTACTGCTAGAGATTGGAGATGCCTTTCGTGGATAATTGTTGACAAGGAATTCCTTGATCTTTTATTATATCTCTAGTCTTGCAAAGATCCAAGAACTTCGGATTATATTGTTAATGTGATTTCATTATATTTTTACTTTTCTATTTACTTTTGTAGACATTTTATACTTTTCTGCCCAAGTGTGTCATTCCCATAGACGCTACACTTTAGATAAATTATTTAGAATACATGTATAGTGCAAGTCTGTAACCTTTGATAATTCAATACAACGTTGTGGTTATGCGATACATGTGCTTTTACATAGGACCAGATAGTGACCCCTAGTACGTGGCAGTGGTTTATCTTGAGAAAACCTTGGTTCCTTTAGACTTGCTCCAGTTGAGCCATTGAGATTTAATTGGTTACCCCTGTGGGTAGTTTTATTAATAGCTCTCTCACCATTAAGTAGTTAGACCTAGTGGGACTGGGACAAGTTTACAGTTGGCCACAGTACTGACAAGGGAGTGGAAGGTGGAGCCAGTTGGCTCTGACCTCAAGGATAATTGCCCATGGTCGATTGATTGATTACCAGTACTGGACTTACTTTAAGTGATTTTATGGAGACCACATGTTACTTTGTTTTGTGGTGCTTATAGTAGAAACCTATGGGAACAAGAACACCCTTTTTTCCTTGTGAATAATTATTAAGGAGGCCCCAGACTGATGCTTTGGTATTTACATTTTAAAGAGATTTGATTATCCAACTTTTCAATTTAGACTATTTTATTAGATCCGAAGTTTGTTTATAACATTGTTTTATTCTAAATAACTCTTGTATAATTGATTGACCATTCTTGGATGAGAAGCACAACCAAATAAACTAATTTTACTAGCAGCTCTGCAAAACAACTAATGATGCATCTGTAATTTCATCCTTTCTAACAGAATTGAAACCCACCCCGAGCCGGGCGGGCCTACAATTAATTTAAGTTTTAATATCAGATTCTGTTCAACAAGGTTTGAAGGAGAGTTGAATGAAAAAGATGGCGGCAAATACTAGGTAGAATGGTTTGCATTTGATGTCTTAAGAAATTAATCAATATGTTGGTGTTAATTTGCTTAACAATGAGAATTTTGAAGGATAGATGCAATGGTTATCCCTCGGCTCTACTTAACAAATTCAAGAAATAACGAATGGTTTTGGAAGAATTATTAATGTCGATTTACAGCTGAATCCAGTTTTCACATGGTGGTAATTGGAGGATTTGGTAGGATTGAGAAAAATCCCTAGCCAAAACTGCCGGGTTTAGGGTTTATGACCACAATTATTGAAACACTTCCTACGGCGATTTCATGCAAGTTGATTTAGCGCCCTCTATTGTTGAGAAAAAGTCAGTGTACACCATTTTGTTTTCGGCTGCAGCTCTTTAGAAAACCGTGTGTACACAGTTGTACAAAATTGAAGAATAAATCACTTTCAGAAGCCGCAAAACTGACGACAAAATGAAGTTGACATCAGCAGGTATGGTTCGTTTATTTCCTCTAAAAGTATATGTTAGAATAATAAGAGGCAAATAAATAACCGTGTTTTTATGTAGAGCAATTTTGCCATGTCTCGCTGAGTCATGATTATCGACATTCTCAAAGCACATGGATCGGATGACAAACAAACCCGAAAATGTGTGCACATCCCAATGGAGCCGAGTACCAGTTTAACCTTTTATTTGATTTTTTCTCGTTGTAATTTAAGAATTTACTGATAATCTTTCTACACGTTGTTGCATTGGTAATATAAAATATAGGCCTATTTATTTTACAAATCCAAATTTAATATTAAAATTAAGAAATATCAGAAAATTTCCTTTGAGACTAGACTGCGACGCACTCACGCAAACGTTGCCAAATACCGTTTCATTTATTATTAAATATTAATAATATGATGCTGCTAATTTTGACCAATCAGAATCAGACTCGGTGATTTAAAGCTCATGTCCCCAACACGTCCTGACGTCTCCAACATACACTAACCATTCACTCCAACATACACTAACCATTCACAACTGTTTCTATAGACTTTTGAGTTTGTCTGAAATAGCGTCAGGATACTGATACTACATTCTGTCATTGTACTCTTTTTTATCTGTCATTAACTTTTACCAATTGTTAACAATTTTCTTTTTAGGGGGTGTCATTTCCCTCCTTGATGAACCAGATCCAAAGCTAAAGGTAGTTTTAAATTTTATCTTGGTCTTGGAAATTGGAAAACAATCATCTGGTCTTGTCTGGCAAAACAAAATCAGATATGTAATAAGTATTCTATTTTACTTGAGTATAACGTATCCCTTGATATAAAATTAAAAAGATGTGTGCCTCAGCGCGATTTTATTTACCTATTATTTCCATCTAGATCTTTGCTCTGGAAAAACTCAATCTACTCGTGGACGACTTCTGGGCTGAGATCGCCGATGCTGTTGAAAAAATGTAAGATTTGGGAAGACGACTTTGGATGCCTAGAAAAATAAAATGTTTATTTACACCGATAACTGAGACTCATAGATAGCAATTTTTCTTTAAAATTACAATAATTAATTGTTCTTGTATCTTTTCAGTGAGATGTTTTATGAAGACGCCACTTTTCCAGAAAGAGAACTAGCCGCACTGGTTGTATCCAAGGTAAGTAGTTTCTGAATTTAATGTTAATAAATGGTTAGGAAATGCTACAATTGCCCACTAGATCGACAAGAATAAATGTGTCAAATGTTTTACTTTTGAAACTATGACTATGTAACGTGACGCACGGGCTAAAATCGCTCTCCCAAAAGTCAATGAAATTTAGTCTTTATCCGCAAAATATAACGCCTTTCGTCAATCAACATAATAAACATACAATTCTGATCATGGCTGATTCCTGTGATGTGAGCAAGCCTGTACGGAGCAGCAGAAAACGAGGGAAAACAGATCAACTTTCGTCGACTCCTAGCACCAGTGAGTCCGTTGTGGTTCAAGATGGCTGCCAGTGTTGTCGAGACGCTTTGTCCGCCGTGGATACGAAGCTGGACCAAATCCTGAATGCCATTGAGACCATGGATGCAAGGCTATCCAAGCTTGAAGTCAGTCTTTGTGACACCGATCGTCGTGTCAGTGGAAATTCCAAAGACATAGACGACTTGAAAACATCCATTGAAATGCTCGAGGAAAAGGATAGATCACTCACTGCGACCATCAACAACCATTCTACTGCACACCACCTAGAAATCAACAAGCTTGAAGACCAGCTTGACGATCTGCAGAACCGAAGCAGGAGAAATAACATTGTAATCCACGGTGTTCCCGAGGGATCCGAAAAAGACCAATCCTGCGAGGAATTTGTAGCGGATTTCTTGACGAATCACATGAAGTTGGAGGGGGTCTCCGACATTGAGATTGAACGAGTACACCGTACACCGGGACACCGACCATCTCACACCGGGGTTGGTAGTCAGACGCGCCCACGAATGATTCACTGTAAGCTGTTGAGGTATACAGATAGGCAGTTCATCATCAAAAACGCTGCCCGGTCATTGAAGAACAACCGCTACAATGGGTCAAACATCTACATCGCCGACGACGTCACTCCGAGGGTCAGGGAAATGAGAAAACGTCTGAGAGACAACCACCTGCAATCCATCAGACAGGACGAAAGGGTTCAGTTCGCATACATTCCGATGTCTGTCCCAGCGATGATCACATATAAGCTGAAGAGCGGCTCATTCAAAACCTTTCGATTGGGGGAAGCAAGCCAGATCTCTTAGCTCCGTGAGTCACACTTACATTTGTCAAATAATCAATATGTTTCATATTTATTATTTTCTTGTTCATTGTTTGAATTTGTCTCTGTTTTTGTCTTTGTGTGTGTTTATAGAGGTAAGACCAAACATCACTGAATATAGTTTTGTACTCGTAGTATTTATTGTACTTTATAACCAATTGTTATCATGAACCAAAACAATCATGATTTTATTGTAAATGATAGTATAGATCCTGACTTAAATTATAATGTCCCCAATATTAACTGTTGCTACTACGACCAAGATCAATTTAGAAATGTTAATAATACGAACAAAAATACCAAATTGTTGCATATAAATGCTCGTAGTCTGACAAAAAATATTTCAAACATAACCAATTACATTAATATTTTGGAAAGTGATTTTTCAATAATTGGAATATCCGAGTCGTGGTTAACAGATATACATGACCCTTTGATTCAAATAAAAAATTACGCAATTGAAGGTATTTGTAGGCAAAACAAAAGAGGTGGGGGTGTTGCGCTATATATAAAGCAAAACCTTACCTATAGGAATCGTAATGATTTGTGTCTCAATAATTCCGAAATAGAGTCATGTTTTATTGAACTTGAAAATTCTCATAAGGCAAATATTGTTATTGGAATAGTTTATAAACCACCATGTGCGTCGTGTAATAATTTCACTGATCATTTTAATGACATTCTGGGGAGAATTAACAATGAGAACAAGAAGTGTTATATTATGGGTGATTTTAATATTAATTTATTGCATTGTGTAACGGATAATTTTGTGCAGAGGTTTATAGATGTTCTCTCTTCCCAATCATTTTATCCTACTATAAATAAACCCACAAGAATCACTGAAGACAGTGCAACTTTAATAGATAATATTTTTACAAATGATTTTCTAAACCATACTGCTGGTGTTTTAATCACTGACATAAGTGATCACTTACCTGTATTTTTGCTTATAGATAACTATAAAGCACAAGTTAAAACTGAACAAAGGCAATTCAAGCGCGACTTTAATAACAACAATGTGCACAATTTTATCCATGATTTAAATGAGACTGATTGGAATTGTATAACTTCATTAAATGACATGAATTGTTTGTATAATACCTTCCTAGATCATGTACTTAAACTGTATAATGAACACTTTCCATTGAGAGAGGTAAAATGTCGTTATGATAAACAAAAGTCACCATGGTTATCTGATGGTATTTATAATTCAATTAGAAGGAAAAATTACCTGTATAAAAAGTTTCTTAGAAATCCTACTCTTCAGAACAAATCAACTTATACTGTGTATAAAAACAAATTAAATTCGTTAATAAGAATGTCAAAAAAAAAATATTTAAGTAACAAATTTAACCAAGAAAAGGGCAATATCAAAGGAACATGGAAGCTTATTAATTCCTTATTGAACAAAGACAAACCAAAACCAAACCCATCTTATTTTATTCAAGACGGTGTAAGAATTGATGATAACAAAGACATTGCTGATGCATTCAATGTATATTTTACTAACATTGGTCCTAGCCTCGCAAATAAGCTTCCATTATGTAACACCTCGGTTGATTCTTTTCTTAATGCCAGGTGCTCGAATTCTTTATTCCTCAAACCAATTACACAAGAAGAAATTGTAGATATTGTGAATAGTATACCTTGCGGTAAGGCCCCAGGTTTTGATGGCTTAAGTTCGTCTATTGTTAAGCAAGCTAGGAACTCACTGGCAAAACCACTAGCTGAAATTTTTAATAAGTCACTAACTTCAGGAATCTTCCCTGATGGATTGAAGATAGGCAAGGTTATTCCCATTTATAAAGCGGGATCTAAGCACGATATTGGAAACTTTAGACCTATTTCTGTCTTATCTATTTTCTCAAAAGTTTTTGAGAAATTAATCTACAATCGACTAATAGGCTTTGTAAATAAACATAACATTTTGTCCGAATCGCAATTTGGCTTTAGGAAAAACCGATCAACCGAGCTTGCAACCTCATATGTAGTAGATAACATTTTAAATGCCATAGACAACAATGACTTTTCTGTTGGCATATTTTTGGACCTGTCCAAGGCTTTTGACACAGTTAACCATGATATACTTATCCATAAACTAGAACACTATGGTGTCCGTGGTATAGCCTTGGACTGGTTCAAAAGTTACTTAACTAATAGAAAACAATTTGTTTCATACAACTCTGTAAGTTCTACTAATAATTTTATATCTTGTGGAGTCCCACAGGGCTCTGTGCTGGGCCCACTACTATTTATTATTTATATTAATGACATGTGCAATACATCCGATATTGTCTCATTCTGTCTATTTGCAGATGACACTAGTTTGTTATATAGTCACAATAATGTAGATATAGCAGTTCGGACTCTTAATATTGAACTTGGGAAAATAAGTACTTGGCTTCTAGCCAATAAGCTTTGTGTAAACCTTCTTAAATCAAATTATATGATTTTTTGTTCTAGACAACATAAGTATAATCAATCTGTTCCCTTAATTTTAAATGACATCACTTTAAATCAGGTAAAGAGTACTAAATTTCTTGGTATTAACATTGATGAGCATTTAACATGGAAAAATCACATCGATGATGTAGCTAGTAAAATTTCAAAAAATGTCGGTGTCATGAATCGTTTAAAACATTTCTTACCGAGTAATATTTTATTAATACTTTATAATTCTTTCGTTCTTCCATATTTAAACTACTCAATTCTTACATGGGGTGGTTCTACATCACCGCAGTATAATAGACTAGTAATTTTACAAAAGCGGGCTGTTCGTATTATTTTTAATGCTGGCTACCGCGATCATACTTCTCCACTATTTGAAAATCTTAAACTACTACAGTTCAATGAACTTTATTATTTACATTTGGGTAAGTTTATGTATAAATATATGAACAATATATTGCCTTCCTGTTTTAAATCCTCCTTTACCCTCACTTCAAATATTCATTCATATAATACCCGAAGTACTGCAAGGAAAAATCTCTTTGTCCGTTTTAACAGGACGTCGTTGTTCAAAAATAGTATTGTTCAACGTGGAACTGCATTATGGAATGGTCTTGGTGAATCTTTAAAAATATCTCGCTCTATACCAAATTTTACCCGAACATTTAAAACGCAATTACTAAATACATACCTGTAACTGATGATGGTTG
Source organism: Crossaster papposus (assembly GCA_037893245.1). Taxonomy (NCBI): domain Eukaryota; kingdom Metazoa; phylum Echinodermata; class Asteroidea; order Velatida; family Solasteridae; genus Crossaster; species Crossaster papposus. The sequence continues at coordinate 187,890 of JBAIAA010000295.1, read as the reverse complement.
GTCTTACCTATAACTGTGTATGTTTTGTAAGTAACTATTGTCCTTGTCCAGTTTAGTCCTGTATCTTGACGTCTGTCCATAGGTTAGGGAACAAAAGCCTCGGCTTCACCCTATACCTCATTGTTGTCCCACCTTTTACACTTGTATTTGTAAAAACGTTATAACTGTATTTATTGATAATGTTTAATTTAATGTCAATTTATATCAATTTATATCAGTTGTTCATTATGGGTCAACATTGAAATAAATGTAAAGGAATATAACTCGGAGTTTCTGATTATAACCAAAACCAGACTTTTTATTTTTTAAACTCTATTTTCTAAAATATATATATTTTTTTTGTTCAGGTTTATTATCATTTAGGAGCCTTTGAGGAATCTCTGACGTATGCTCTTGGAGCAGGCAAGCTATTTGATGTGAATTCTTCCTCGGAATATGTAGACACTACAATATGTGAGTATGATGAAGCTAGATTATCTTGGATTAAAATTCCATGGGGGGCGTAGGAGGATCTTGTGGGATTAAGGGTGTTACAGACTAAGCCCCTTGAAAGATTCAAGCAAGACAAGAATTGAAGAGGATGCAGAAAAATGACGGCGGAAATGTTGTCGATCATCACTTGTTTTTTCTCTCGTTAGAAATTCGCTAAACTATTTGTACCCGTTTCAGCCAAATGTATCGACCATTACACCAAGCTGCGAGTGCACAACATGGAGCACGGGGACGACCCTAAAGACATCGACCCCCGCCTAGAGAACGTCGTGGACAGGATGTTCCAGCGTTGCTACGACGACCAGGAGTTCAAGCAGGTAGTGGGGATCGCCCTGGAGACGCGGCGGATCGACTCGTTTGAGAAGGCCATCATGCAAGCGGTAAGACTCAGACGTGGCCGGGTTTTGACTAACTTATGATTGTTTGTGACTGACTTGTGATTGACTTGCAACTGGCTTGTGATTGACTTGCAACTGGCTTGTGATTGACTTGCGACTGGCTTGTGATTGACTTGCGACTGGCTTGTGATTGAATTGCGACTGGCTTGTGATTGAATTGCGACTGGCTTGTGATTGAATTGCGACTGGCTTGTGATTGAATTGCGACTGGCTTGTGATTGAATTGCGACTGGCTTGTGATTGAATTGCGACTGGCTTGTGATTGAATTGCGACTGGCTTGTGATTGAATTGCGACTGGCTTGTGATTGAATTGCGACTGGCTTGTGATTGAATTGCGACTGGCTTGTGATTGAATTGCGACTGGCTTTTGATTGAATTGCGACTGGCTTGTGATTGAATTGCGACTGGCTTTTGATTGAATTGCGACTGGCTTGTGATTGAATTGCGACTGGCTTGTGATTGACTTGCGACTGGCTTGTGATTGAATTGCAACTGACTTGTGATTGAATTGCGACTGGCTTGTGACGGACCACCCCCATAGACTTAAGGTAGTCAGAAGTAACATCTTAACGAATTTATTTCTTTTCACAGGATGACACTGGCGCCATGCTCAGTTACAGTCTAAAAGTCGTCTTGGCGCTCCTCCAACAAAGACAGTTCAGAAATGAGGTGAGCTTTGATTCAACTGAAAACATCAGCCACATCTGAAGACAAACCAGGATTTAGTAAACCGCAAATAGACTCTTCTCAAGCTGGTGCTGACAGGGAATCGCTCTTCTCTCCTTTTTACCTGTTCAGGTTTTGCGCGTCCTCCTTCGTTTGTACATGAACCTGGCGGTGCCTGACTACATCAGTGTCTGTCAGTGTCTCATCTTCCTAGACGATGCACAAGCTGTCGCGGACATCCTCAGCAAACTTCTCAAGGAGAGTCAAGTAAGTCACAAAACTCCACGCTCTTTGAGAAACCCCTGGTTTCATAATAAGAGACAAGTAAAAAAAATTGTTTCAATATTTTTTTTTTTTTTTTTTTTTTTCAGGATCAGACGTTGATGGCGTATCAGATTGGCTTTGACCTGTACGCCAGCGCCACCCAGCAATTCTTGGCCAGGGTTCAGGCCTCACTGCGTTCCTCCAGTCCAGTCGCTGAAACAAAGAGCAATCCAAACGATGCGGCAGATACCAAAGATGGGTGAGGTCCTAAATCTCTGCCTAATATGACTACATTTGAAGTAAAAACCTTCTTAAAAAAGTCTCGATGCAAAGAAAAACAATTGTAAAAATGCAAAGAAAAACAATTGTCACATTGGTAACTTGTAGAACCTGTTCATTATTTCATCAGACTTTAAGGAGAATGTAAAATGACGCAGGTAATATCTTGAGCTTTACTTCCAAGTTTTGCAAGGTTTAACCCTTACCAATGTTGAGATTACTTGACCTCTTTTAGCATTTTGTTTAAATTTTGAAACCATGATTAAGGAAATGGTTTACAGGGTATTGTGGGTTTACCTCGGAGAAAAAACTGGAGTTAACTTCTTCTTGTTTTTCTTATTTTCCTCTTTGCTTATACATCAGGGAAGCAATAGAGATGGACGATACTCAACCAGAAACCAACGGCCTAATTGATGAAGGTACATCTGTGGATGGCCCTGCACCTGCTCCTACACCTGTCAATAAGGTAAACCATTCAAGTTGATAATTGACATCCCAACAACAGCACCCTCGGTTGTCTAAAAAAAAGCGTGGACATTTGTTAACCCTTACTTTGGGCTAAAGAACTGCTTACTACAGAATACTACTTAGTATTTTGTAGCATTGGGTCTCTCAGTGACTGATGATTGGGTGTGTACTGACAGAGTACAGATACTGCCAACTACAAAATACTAATAGTGGCAATACAGGTCAGTAATACTTACCTGGCAAAAAAATGCAGTAGTCCAGCGTTGACCCATTGTGTCCCAAGTGACAATTTTTGCTGTAGAGTTTAGAACACCTTACACAGCATACATGGGCCATAAGGAGTGCAATAAGGGGTGAAGTACCAAATACTAAAAATTACTACAGGCATTGCACACAAGTCAGTGAGAGTACTGCATACTACTTTTTACTACTAGTAGTAAAAAGTAGCATTAGGTAGGGTTAGGGTTAATGTTAAAAAGACACTTTTTAACAACATTAACTAAAAATTGATGTAAAATAAATTTCATACATTTAGAAGGAGTAGCAAGTTGCTTAAAATGTGTTGCTAAGCAAAATCATCTCATGAACTGCTTAAGGCACTGAATTCAACTCTTTTTTTTGTCTTAGGAGGACAAAGTGTACGCAGAACGGCTAAGTAAGCTCATGGAGATTCTCAGTGGCAGCATTACCATTGGCATACATCTACAGTTTCTGATACGCAGCAATAAAACAGACCTTCAGATCCTGAAAAACACCAAGGTAAAAATCCACAGAGAAAGGCCAATTCAAATTGTATGCGCTTGCGACGCAAATTTGACGTCAGGAAGCATTAGCTGCAAATTTGGCCAGAGTTCAAATTTTTGCGAATTTGCATTTGGATCATAAAGAGGCTCTTTACAGTTTTGGTCTTAATCAGTTTGGGTTTTCTTATGCTATTTGGAGGTATTAGGATTAAGATTCTAGATTCAAAGATTTTGTAGTTTTTTTTATGTGTTCGCTAGATTAATGTTTTCAGTAGACTCGGAAGAAAAACAATTCCAACTCGTATTTTCCAATTTCCTACAAAAGTCTGTTTCAAACTAATTTTGAAAAATTGTTAGACGCCTTACTCATTTTATTTTTGATTTGTTTACAGGATATTGTCAGGAATTCCGTTTGTCACAATGCCACCGTCATTGCCAACTCCTTCATGCACTGTGGAACTACATGCGATTCTTTCTTGAGGTAGGACATACGTCAATGTGGTCTGATCACAACTTGTACCTTTCGTATGTGACAATTGACAATTAAGTTGATGACCCCAAAACTATAGGTTTTGGGTTTTTTAGCAAAGGCAAACATTATCCATTGTCAGAAAATGCCTACCATCTCTGGAATACTTTAATAAATCTTTGATTTAAAGACTTAACTCATAATTGGTCAAATGTTTTCCTCTCAATTTACTTAGATTTTGTCGTATTTGCCACCCAAATTTCAAAAATCCTGCAAACGTTCGGTCCGGTCAGGATCTGATAAAGCTGAGGGGATAAGATTCAAACTTGGCAAAAACTAACTTTCAAGGGGTCGTACTTTTCCCTAACCAGAGATAACCTGGACTGGTTATCCCGAGCCACCAACTGGGCCAAGTTTACGGCCACGGCCAGCCTAGGGGTCATCCACCGCGGCCACGAGAAAGAAGCCCTCAGCTTGATGTCCACCTACCTACCTAAAGACACGGGGCCCGGCAGTGCCTATCAGGAGGGGGGCGGCCTGTATGCGCTGGGGTTAATCCACGCTAACCACGGAGGTAACATCATCGAGTATCTGCTGGGACAACTCAAAGAGGCAACGTCGGATGTAAGTAATGCACTGACCCCGCCCACTTGAACATAATGATGCATATTCATTTTGAGTGTTACATATTCATTTTGAGTGTTACATATATTCATTTTGAGTGTTACATATATTCATTTTGAGTGTTACATATATTCATTTTGAGTGTTACATATTTTCATTTTGAGTGTTGCATATTCATTTTGAGTGTTGCATATTCATTTTGAGTGTTGCATATTCATTTTGAGTGTTGCATATTCATTTTGAGTGTTACATATTCATTTTGAGTGTTGCATATTTTTTTTGAGTGTTGCATATTCATTATATGTTGAATATATTTATCTACTTGAATTCCATATTGTGTTTTTCTCTTCACCGATGTATTTATAAACACTATACTCGGGTGGGAATCGAACCCATGACCTTCTGCTTTCTAGTGCAGATGTCTATAGGAATGTTTTCAGGATCCAAAGTCGCTAAACACCACTTCCATTAAAACTGAGAAAACAATTTAAATACAAGTTGAATACTTTTTGCTGGCATTTAGCGGCTTTTGTGTATGAAATCTTTGTCTTTTTGGCTGTCTTCGCCTGAGGTTTTCTGTCGTGGTAAGATGTGAATGGGCAGGTGGAATTGTTAGTCTTGCATTTTCACGATGTAATGAATATTGATTGCTTGTAGATGGTACGGCATGGTGGTTGCTTAGGCCTGGGCCTGGCTGCGATGGGCACGGCGAGGCAAGACGTCTATGAACAGCTGAAATTTAACCTTTACGAGGACGATGCGGTCACAGGTTGGTCTGCGGTTTGAATAAATAACAATCTTAACTAACTTCCTTAGTGATTTTGCAAGAAGGTTTTCAGAAACCTCCAACATCACTCATTCTGCAGTTAAAGGACTGTACAACAATTTGTTCTAAAAGCCTGCAAAAATCCTACTTTATTCTGGTTTTGTCATCCAAAATCCTAATTGTGCCCTCTTTTTTTCCTGTAGGAGAGGCTGCTGGGTTGGCTATGGGGCTAGTCATGATAGGTTCGAAGTCCGCGCCAGCCATTGAAGATATGGTCAGCGTAAGTATCCCAAAGAACAATCCCGAACAAAAATACCAAATGGACGGTTATTCGCTTGTGGTTTCGTAAAATATTGGAAACGGTGGATTTGAGAAGTTAAACATAAGAACCTTATTCTCAAAAAAGTAAGTCTTTCGGTATGGTGCTATAGATGATCCACCTTGCGCAGAAGTAACCACCTCACTGGAGAAATTAGTGGGGAACCGTTTGATCAGGCACCATCTTGCTTTACTACCTTCCCGGAACCGCCATCCAAAATCTTAAATGCTGCATCTGCCACCAAAGAAGGCATCGATGGCAAGCAAATAGCTCCCTCTTGGTCAAGCACAGAGTCCGTACTGTAACTTGCCTTTTTTGTTGCTCATTTTGTCATTCTAGTACGCTCAAGACACCCAGCATGAGAAGATTCTACGAGGTCTGTGTCTTGGTATCGCACTGGTGAGTAAAATGGGAGAATGCAAGATTAGACAGGCAGTAACTGGAGGTTTACTTCAATGTTTAACAGATTTTATGGGTTACCTTAAGTTATGAGGTTTACTTGAGGTTTTATCAAGTTTAACAGGGTTTTGTGGGTTACTTCGAGGTAAAACCTCAAGCAAAATCCAGTAAAGTCTAGCATTCCGGTGGTTCCATTATGTCTCGTATAAGAAGCTATAGTAAGCTGTATAAGTAACTATGGAGTTGAGGTTATTAAATTTTAAATATTTATTTGTATACACTAAAACCGCCTCTTCGTGTCCTGAGGGGTCAATTTCCAACAAATGTCGTTTACTTTGTCCATCACAGACAATGTACGGCCGACTTGAAGAGGCTGACACCTTGATAGAGAGTCTGTGTCGTGACAAGGACCCTATCCTAAGACGTTCTGGCATGTACACCATCGCGCTGGCCTACTGTGGCACTGGCAACAACCAGGCCATACGCAAGCTCCTTCACTTCGCCGTCAGTGACGTGGACGACGACGTCCGACGGGCGGCCGTGACGTCACTGGGATTCATCTTATTCCGGTAAAGTATTTATTATTTTGCTTGTCTCTTTAGCCCTGAGAAAACTTTTCTCCAACTCTTTACCTGTTAACAAAAACATTCCTTTGTCATTCTTCAACCAGTTACTTGCGACTGGCTTTATAAAAGAACTTTCGACTGAACTTTTGACTGGACTTTTGACTGGACTTTTGACTGGACTTTTGACTGGACTTGTAAAAGGACTTGTGAAAGGACTTGTGAAAGGACTTGTGAAAGGACTTGTGAAAGGACTTGTGAAAGGACTTGTGAAAGGACTTGTGAAAGGACTTGTGAAAGGACTTGTGAAAGGACTTGTGAAAGGACTTGTGGAAGGACTTGTGAAAGGACTTGTGAAAGGACTTGTGAAAGGACTTGTGAAAGGACTTGTGAAAGGACTTGTGAAAGGACTTGTGAAAGGACTTGTGGAAGGACTTGTGAAAGGACTTGTGAAAGGAATTGAATACAACTCTGCAAAACACACATTGACTGTTGATATATTTTTTACAAATTGAAAAAGGCAAATAATATTTTCAGGTAATTACTGTATAGCATTGTGATACAGTTTAACTCAAAATCATTTGCAAAGTTTGTAGGATTAGGATCTTTCAAAGTCTGAATTTTACATTGCAACTTCAGCGGACTTTCTCACAAACCGGCACGGATTCCTTGTAACGCGTTTAGACCAACTCGTGTTTTAGATGTGGAGGCTTCATATCCACAATCATCGTGCCGCGAATTGTCTCTTTTTGGAAACAATGACAAGTCAAGAGTTTCCAAAAAGTCTTCTGGAAGGTCTTATTGAAGATGGTATAGATGAAAGGGTTGACCATGCTTGAGGACCAGCCCAGCCACTCGAAGATGGAAAACAGGGCTGGGTGGATGCTGCAGGATGCGCACAGCGCAAAGAGAAGGTTTGTGAAGAAGAACGGCATCCATCCGATGACAAAAGCTGCAAAGACGAGCCCGAGGACCTTACTGGCCCGACGCTCTGTGTTGATCTTAGTGCTGTGCCCTTGCCGTGCTGGCCTAGATGTAGATCTCCTCAGTTCTAGGACCTTATCTGAGGCTCTTTCCCCCCGTCCAGCATGCTGGAGAAGCCTTGGACTTCTGTTTAGGGGCGAAGTTTCCGCTTTCAGACTTCTGACTTGGTCGCCATGACAAACTGGCCTCTGATCATCCTGTGGAAGCTTAGCAGAAGAATCCTCTGAGGTGAGCTCGCTGAGAGCGTTTGCATTGGCGTCCATACATTGGGAAAAACAAGGAAGTACTTTGTGGAGGGTGCCACAGCTTCTCAGATTTATGCTTGACTGAGTCTTCGTTAAGGCAAACGCCCGGGCCTTTTTGTTCAGCACGTGGGCTGTCCGGCTGTAAGTGACCACAATGATCAACAAAGGGATGAAGAAGGCGATAACGGAGCCGTAGATCATGAAGAGACGGTTGTTCAGTGTGCAGACTTCGACGTCTAGGACCTCCGAGGCGGACAGGAATCCAAGAACAAAGATGGGGCTGCAGAGCACAACGCTGATTACCCAGACAATGACGATCTTGCCAGGGGTCCGGAAGCGGGAGCGCCGCTGGGTAGAGAAGGGGTTGCAGATGGCCAGGTAGCGGTCTAAGGAGATGGTGCAGATGTGCAGGATGGAAGAGGTGCAGCAGAGAACATCTAGAGTCGCCCAGATGTTGCAGACGAAAGGGCCAAGAAGCCACAAACCTACAAGGAAACAAAGAATCCTAATCACTTAGCCGGACACTTTGCTGGGTAAACGAGTATCTGAAATCCATTGTACTACAGTAATAAGGAAAGTTTTGGCTTGACCAGTGAATATTGTATTAAACAGCAAGGATTGATTCTCGGGTTAGGTTTGTCGTGCTACAAGTAGTGTCGCCGTATTTATAACCAGTACTCACCAAAAATGTACTTGACGAGTCACAAGGGCATGACAAAGAGCGCCACCATGAGGTCAGCGACCGCCATGGACAGGAGGAAGTAGTTGGTGGCGCTGTGCAGTTTACGCTCGGTCAAGATGGCCAGACAGACCAGAATGTTTCCGGTGACGGAGATGAAGATGATTAAGAGTAGCACCAGGAAGATCCAGTGGTAGACGGGGATAGGGACGGGGACGTCCGTCATCGTCACAGGTGGCTCCAATGTGGTATTTGGGTACATGGTCACCTCAGTCAGCAAGGCGGTGGTGGGAAGAGGTAGAAGGCTGCTCATGACGACGAGGCCCTCCAATGGTGCCTGAGGTTGAATGGAAAGATAGTGGCTTAGTGGCTGGCTGATTTGCATACATAATTGATTGATACAGGTGTGGGTAACGCATGCTTTCAACATCTGTTACTCCAGATTGCTACCAACTCTGCTTAACATGCATTTTTGGTCTTGTGTCAAATCAGTTTTCTCGTATCTCATCGGTGATATTTTGTTCGTAAGCAGCTGTGGTCATAATTTTGTTATCATGTTGTTGTGTGGGATGGGTTAACCTCATTAGTTGTTTCGCTGTGTGTTCTGCACAGGTTTCATAATGAGGTGCGCAGGTGCTACTACACTGAACAAAAAAAAAATTCAAGAAACATCGTTTCTGCTCGTTAACTTAACGAGCCATCTCATCTAATACGTAACTTTGTTTTCCTCCGTGAAATTTGTTATGCTGCAGATTTGTTTTCCACGATTCTCTCATAAAAAAAATAAAAATTCAAACCAGATTCTAAACTGTTGGGAAATAAGAAAATCAACGATTAACTTTTTCTTAAAAATCCTGCAAGCAAACCTTGTAACAAACATATTTTCTTGGAGGGAAGGGGGGGGGGGTTAGTGCTACAATTACATAGCCAACAGTAATTTGATTGTATCAATTCTTAAACAAATAAATGAATTTGCAAGTTAATGCAAGTTAATAAAGGTGCCAATATTTCAGCCCTCATAACTTTTTATTACAACTAATTACACATTCTTTAACAACCCTAAAACTCCAGTCGAGGTGCATTTTCAATCACATTCGCATCGTAATAATTACGAACATGGATTAGGCATTGTCCGGGTTATATGTATGTTGCAAATAAATTAAAATATGGACACACATCTGGTGGTGGATTTAGCCAATCTGTAATTAACATGGAGGTCACATTGGCTTAGGTATGTATGGCATAGTAAGTTACATCTTACTAATAAATACGCCAAAACATTCCAAGCCTGTTCCGAACATCTGCAGCTTACTTCAAGCAATGAATATTTATTAGAAAAAGTCCTTTATTAATTTGAGTAAAGGTCCGAATTTTACATTAATTCCTTTTAATTTTCTATTTTAAGTTTTAGTATTGTATTTGTTCGTTGTGCTTATTTATCGATTGAAGCTTCAACAGTTTTTAATCGGAAGAATGGTGATTGACAACCTGATGAAGTTTAATTTCGGAGAATGTTGTATATTTCGATAAAATAATATTTTAAGATTTTGATTATGAACCAACAACCATTTACATTTCCAAGAATGTGTCTGAAGGGAATTTTTTTTTTTATTTTTTTTTAAATGAAATTACGCCAGAAGGAATAATTTATCAGGAAGTTTAGAGTCATCAAAGTCAAGTAAGCTTTTGAACAGTAGTTTGGGTGGTGCCTTTTTGGATAGTTGCAAACAGTATACTGTCCCTTTAATAAAGTGTGAGCATGGTGTGAGCAATTTCGGCTGTCGGCACATTTCGGCATTGAAAACTTGAAAGGGAATTTCATTTCTTGTAATTCCTGGTGTGATGCCAGATGTTTGAGGCATCTGTAACTATGCAATTACTCAAATTCGAAAAACTATTACGCAACCTAAAGTCGCGGTTCTTGCATGTGGCACTGGCACAACAAATATGAAATGTTGGTTTAACTTCAAACAAAAAAATGTAACATACCTCCAAATAGGCACTTGGGGAGACAATCCCATACAGATGTACACAAACTGAAAACAGTCCTAACTTGTTTACCCTAACCCTTTTCTCTAAGATCTTCGAGATTTATGCTATTTAGACCAAAATCTGTCGTTCTGGGACAAAAATAACTCCCAAATATCGTTTTTTAGGGTAGCTAGACACTTAGGGAGACACTGAAATGTCTCCCTAAGTGCCACTGTCTCCTTATTACCTAAAAACTTACGCTAATTTGTCTCCCCAAGTGCCTATTTGGAAGAATTCCCTGCACTGGGCAAAACAGCTGTCGCTGTTTTGTATGAGCTATTATTGGGTCAGCACATCTATTTTCCTAGCACTTCAAGTACCGTACATGTATATAGTATCAAATGAACTATTTGCATTTCCCATCCATGATTAGCCTCCCAAATTATTAATTATTACAGAATACAATTTTGCAGACAAATGGTTTAAATGTTGAGCTAATTTATTTTGTTCCCCAATGGTATTTTTTACTTTTTCAAAAATGGTCCAAGCTTTGTTCTATATTTTCACTTTAAATTCACTAACCTATTAAGAAAGAAGCATTAAACTGAGATAATTGTCATTTCAATTGTTTTCTTTCCAATAACGGAAATGTTAAAATGCACTATTGCATGTATACATGTACTCACCAACTCTGGAGTCAAGACACCTCCCTTTACATGTACCTGTGCCTGCAGCAAACGATCAACAGTTTATCTCGTTCCACAAACGTCCCTTATAGACAAGATATTTTATGTCACAGCCTGGTGACTTTCCTGAAGTATTTACAGAGAAGGGGGCATCACGCTGGAAGGTCAATGGATATGCCTCGTCGATGTTCTTGGATCGCTAACTGTAGAGACAGGCATTAATAACTATGTCGAGTTTGAATGTTTAAACATAGAGCTGGCCCAGGTGTCAATCGCTGACGAGTCGTAGAAATCCAAACCTGATATCTAAACATTTAAAAAATTTCTGGTAGAATTGCTCAGTTTTTCTTGATCCACCTCTGTCGCAAGGAGCTCGTGGTTGTTGCGCTCTTGCTTGGTGCAGTACGTACAAATTCTTTAATCGAGTTAATTGATCGTTCTTCTCAAACTGTGAACTCTCTAATTAGCCATTCTTGTGCTTCAATCCAAAACATAGCACCCACTCAGTACAATATGTACAATACTGTACTTATTCACACACACACACATGAATGTATCCCTATGTGCACATAAATTTAGGTCCGACCAACATAATTTAGTCAGCAAGGTGTGCAATATTTACAAATGTACTTAATGGCAAAGAATTACTGTAACCGCAAAAATCCAGATTCATTCTCGAGATGTCATTCAACCACAGCACCCAGCAAACTTATTTTTCAGCCGTGGCAAAATCCAGAGCTTGAATCTCTCTTGATTGTGGGTTTTGAATTTGGCTCGACCCAAGAAAGACTATCTTCACAGATTGACTTCAGAGTCGAAAGTGACGTCGTCCGTGTATCGTACAAATCTCTAATTCTTGCGGCTTGTAGTTTGTTCAAGAACTCGTTAGACGCTCATCTTGCCACAAAAACCTCACCAACTCTTGGCATGGAGGTTCTGTTGACAGACTGCCAGATTTGCCAGACTGCCGTCCTATCGGTCTACTCTCAATTACATCATAGCCAGCATACTTCATGGTCACTCAGTGACTTTGGTTCAGGATCGTCCACCTGTGCTGTGTTCATATTCCAATCATAAATTATTCATAAGTCACTGTTGTCCAAACTGGCCGTATCATTTCCAAGAACCAAGGTTTTTGCTGGCGTCAGAATTCTTCAAAATTTCTGTGAAATATATATGTACGTTTGTATCAACATTTTCTTAATTTCTTGAACAGAATTTGTTTGTCTGCAGATTATTATTCAGAGTCGGCACATATATACATTTCCCTCTGGTCATCATTAATTTCACAGTCAGAAATGTCACGTTATTAATTACAGCACAGAAGTGATGCTGTTAGTGTTAATGACCAGGGATGATGTAACAACTGGAAGGAAACTGACGGTGGGGGGAGGGGGGGGGGTTTGGGGTAGGATAGGGGAGGGTGGTGGGAGGGGGGGGGGGGTAGTGGGAGGCTGGTGGGAGGGTAGTTGGAGGGGAGGTTTCGTCCTGTGTTTGGTTGCACTGAAAGAAAGGAAATATTGACTTGGTTCATCAAGGTTTTTTCTTTTCGTCTGGAATTGAAAGCAGCAAGCCATCACATGTGGTCAGCTGACCTTGAGCCAATTTAATAAAGCTGCTAAGCACATACATTTTGCTTAGCATGTCCTTATCAGTTGGAAACCCATGCATCAGTCAACCAAGATGAAGTGACAGTGTACACTAGGCTTTCATTGCACATTGCAAAGATCAAGGACATGCAGCTTGTAATTAGTCTCTGAGGGGACAGGTAGAGAATCAGCCTTCTCATGTAATTGCCCAGATAATTAGGTCCTAGTGGGGAGTGAGGCAATCAAGGGATGCATGTAGGCTTTGTTATTAACTCTGCTTAATTGTGTTACCGTAGTGTACTTCTTGCATTGCTGAATTGTGTAAGCATCAGTCGGCATTGTCTATGGTCTCGTAATAATAATTTTCTATTTTCTTTCTCCTTCTGTTTTGGTTCTAGGACCCCTGAGCAGGTTCCCAGCGTCGTTTCGCTCCTCTCTGAGAGCTACAATCCCCACGTTCGTTACGGGGCTGCCATGGCACTTGGAATCTCCTGTGCCGGAACGGGAAATAAGGTACGAGTACTAATTAACAGAAGAATGCGTTTTCCTAACAACATCCAGATTTTGTACAGTGATAATTGTTTTTATTGCCAGACAGAAAATTCCTGGGTCATTGGATTAAAAGATCATCAGCCTATAAAGTTTTGATTCCTCATATTTTTTAGAACCCGTTTGCCTAGGATGGGGTACCGATAATCTTTACAGGCATGAGACGTTTATCTGAATTCAGAGTTTTGGAAACTAAGAAAAAGACATTATTAGTGTATAAAGATATATGCATTTTTCAGACATTTCATAAGTTTGTTTTGTTTTTTCTCAAATTAACAATCTTATCTCGATTATTTATTACTGTACTGATTCATATTGATTTGTATTGATTGATTTCTGTTAGGAGGTCCTGAGCCTCTTGGAGCCTATGATCAGCGATTCGGTCACCTACGTCCGACAAGGCGCGTTGATCGCCTCGGCTATGGTGCTCATTCAACACAATGAAAACACCTGTCCCAAGGTAATGTCAATTAACCCTGTCGTGCCTTCTTAATTAATAATTGATAATTGATTGAAAAATCATAACTTTTGAGTCCTTCAAAACCCATAACTCTTATTACTTACACCTTCAAGAGGTAGTCAGTTGAAAAGTAATCATTACTGGACTTTTACATTGTTTTGTCCTACAAAATCCTACAAAATCTGTTAGATTCTGTAGGATTTCAGAGGGTTTAGGTTGAAGTACCACTAGTCTACTGCACAGTGGTGGTTCTGTGGGTTTTGGAGAAAGTTTTAAGAACATTTGAGGAAAGAGTTAAACTGTAAACACCTGTGTTGGGGTTATAACAACCAGCTTGTATAGAAAGCTAAACAAATATTCAAGATATACTTTCATACTTTTCTACAAAATGTAGCTCGAATTAACCAAATCTAATTATTTAACCAAATACCAATAAACAAACAAAATAAAGGGGGAAAACAAAGTGATTTGAATATATTATTATTATTCTACAGGTGACAACATTCCGTAATCTGTATACCAAGACGATTGGTGACAAACACGAAGACGTCATGGCCAAGTTTGGAGCTATCTTAGCGCAGGGTATAATTGATGCAGGTGAGGTCATCATTATGTGTTTACTACAGACATTGACACTTGGAAGGCTGAAGAAATCTAGAGAGAGCATTGACAATAATAAGAAAGGGTCTGGTTCTAAAGACGGGAGGAGTATTCGAAAATGATATTCTGGATAAATGGAGAAACAAAAATGGGAACCAGTTTCTTTGAAATCCAAATATCATCGATTCAGTTTGACCCCTCGTTTTGATTGACAGGTGGGCGTAACATGACCATCAGCATGCAGTCCGCCTCGGGCCACACCCACATGTCGTCGGTCGTCGGCGTACTCGTCTTCATTCATTTCTGGTACTGGTTCCCGCTGGCCCATTTCCTATCTTTATCCTTCACCCCGGCGACTGTCGTTGGGCTCAACGCTGACTTGAAGGTGAGTTTTAATGGCTAGTGTCGGCGTCAGGGGGTCAGAAGTCTAATAGTCTATCACATGCCCATCGTAGGTGTGTCGCAAGCTTATCATTAGCCAATTACAATTTTGTTTTATATTTTTTTTAGATGCCGATTCTGGAGATTCGTTCCAATGCCAAGCCGTCTATGTATGCGTACACACCCCCTCTGGAATCGCCCAAGGAAAAGGAGAAGGAGAAAGTAGCCACTGCGGTGCTGTCCATCACGGCCAAGGCCAAGAAACGGGAACGTAAGGAGGCAGAGTCCAAGATGGAAGTGGTATGTACAATTGCCGTACTGCCGTAAACCACCCTGCCTGTTACTCCCTGTACTGCCCCAAACTACCCTGCCTGTTACTCCCTGTACTGCCCCAAACTGCTCTGCCTGTTACTACCTGTACTTTCTTAAACTGCCCTGTCTGTTACTCCCTGTACTGCCTCAAACTGCCCTGCCTGTTACTCCCTGTACTGCCTCAAACTGCTCTGCCTGTTACTCCCTGTACTGCCTCAAACCGCCCTGCCTGTTACTCCCTGTACTGACCACAACTGCTCTGCCTGTTACTCCCTCTACTGCCTTATTTGTCTAAGGTTGAATATTTATCTTGTTGAAAATAGACCATTAATTACCCAACATTGTTTGTGGTTTTCCAGGATGAGCCAATTAAAGAGGAAGAAAAAGACACAGAGAAAAACAAAAAAGAAAAGGAAAACAAGAAAGAGAAAAAGGAATCAAAAGACAAAACCGAAGAGACGTCGACGAGCAAAGAAGGGGAGACGGAGGAGAAAAAAGAGAAGAAAGTAGAGGCCTCCTTCCAGATCCTCGCCTCGCCGGCAAGAATTATGGTGCCTCAGCTCAAGGTCTTGTCCAGAGTTGAGGGCACCAGATATGTGCCTGTCAAACAGGTTGGTGGGCAGACAGAGTTGTGAAGTCGATCACAATCATCACAGACAAACGCAAGACATCACAAACCATCACAAATCATCACAAGTCATTCAGTCTCACGTCAAGTCCCAAGCTATTCAATCGAAGTGTGACTGACTTATGACTTGTGACTGA
The DNA here is from genome assembly GCA_037893245.1 of Crossaster papposus. NCBI lineage: Eukaryota > Metazoa > Echinodermata > Asteroidea > Velatida > Solasteridae > Crossaster > Crossaster papposus. The sequence continues at coordinate 172,218 of JBAIAA010000295.1, read as the reverse complement.
CTTATGACTTGTGACTGACTTATGACTTGTGACTGACTTATGACTTGTGACTGACTTATGACTTGTGACTGACTTATGAATGTGACTGACTTATGAATGTGACTGACTTATGAATGTGACTGACTTATGAATGTGACTGACTTATGAATGTGACTGACTTATGAATGTGACTGACTTATGACTTGTGATCTTTTGGGCTGAGTTATTACTCTTGTTAACAAATACTACAATTGAACAAAACAATTCTGTATTAAGTTGTATTAACGAGAGTGAACTGTAATTGGTGATAAATTTTTTTTCCCAGCTTTCTGACGGTGGCATCATTATGATGAAGGACTTGGCAAAAGATGAACCAGAGGAAATCGTACTCAATGTCCCAGGTCAGTTAATAATTATAAAACAAACGACAAACTTATTTGGGGTTTTTTGAGGGGAGAGGGGGTGGATATTTGATTATGTTGAGTTTTGATTTCTGATTGGACAATTTTTAATGTTGTTTATTTTTATCTTCAGCTGGAGGACCCAAGATGGAGGAGGAAGAGGAGGAACCTGAACCTCCTGAGCCGTTTGAGTACACTGAGCATTAGGAGGGGATTAAGAATAGGATTAAGGATGGGATTAAAGATCACCGTAAGACTTCATTCGTTTTAAGATTATCTTGCGCGGGACGACTAACGATATGATGCAGATATGAGACCTGAATCTTCTGTGCTGTTTGAGTACACTGAGCATTAGGAAGGGATTAAGAATTCAATTAAGAATGTGATTAAGAATAGGATTAAAGATCACAGTAAGACTTCATTTGTTTTAAGATTATCTTACGCTTGAGGACCCACGGTACGATGCAGACAAGGAGCCTGAATCTCTTGAGCTGTTTGAGTACATTGGGATTATAGGAAGAGATAAGGAATGGGATTTTACAGGGATTAACAATTTAGATTAAGACTGCATTCATTATAAAGACAAAGATGAAGGACTTTGGAAGAATAGGGGTCGGTTCTTCTCGAGTTATATTTTAATACATCAAGAAATGGATTATCATGAGATTAAAGAGCAGATTAGGACTGCATTTTATCTTAAACTGGAAGACTCAAGCTGTTTGAATATCCCTCCTGAGCTGTTTGAGTACATCGAGGAGTAACATGGGATTAAGCTGAAATATGTTAACTTGGGATTGAACTCTAACTCCCTATAGCTGATGTACACAACCCTATTAACATTGGAGGATTCGGGTTAAAGGTCAGATTAGGACTGCACACATATTTCACTGATTCTAGAATACAAGATAGATTTTAAGCAAACTCGACTAAGCATAGTGCTGATTTGTAAGTAAATTAAGCACTTTTAAAATGGGCCATAATTTCAGTGGATGGGGATGTTGAAACGACGCAATGTTGTCTTGCAGCCTTTTATTTGCTAGATTGCAAATCGCATCAATATTTGAAAAATGTTGCTTGTAAAGTAAATCACCTAATGGACTTAAATACTTAAAATTACACAATAGGCGTTGAAAATAAACACAAACACACAAGCTTTTTATGTCGTTTTCTTATTTATTAGTAATTTTTCTAATTTTTCACAATTTGGATCTTTGTTTTCTAGGTCGTGTATCTCGGCAAGTTAAAGGACTTTGTGTGACATTTGGTCATTAGTGGAACTTGTAGATTTAATACACTCGGACGTTTGTTTTAAACTAATATATTTGTCAATTTGAGGGAATTCTAAGCAATGTCTACAGCTTTGATATTTGAAAGGAAGATACAACCATTGATTATGACTCGAGATTTAAAAAGAAATATGGAAGCCACGCTAACATTTCGGTTATCAGACAATATAACTGCAGTTTAACTCGATATCTTGTCCTCGTTTCTAATGCCTCCCACGGTTGTGCCTGCCACCGCGAGGTGTACGCCGTCCAGGACCGCCGTGTCCCGGCGTGCGCCCACCAGGCCTGTCGTGGCCGTGCCCATGGGTCCGTCCGCCGTGTCCACCCCGTGGAGTGTGGCCGCCGTGGCGCGGGGTGTGCCTACCGGGCCTGTACCCGTCGTATCCGCTCTGGTAGCCCAGCCAGTCGTAGAACCAGACGTAGGCCTCGTACTTCTTGTGTTTGAGGAGCTCAAAGGCTTGCCAGATGTAGTTTTCTTTGCGGATGTCGTCGGTTTTGGGGTCGATTATCAGGTCGTAGAGTACGCGCAGTTCCCATGGCTATAACAAGAGAAAGTCAAAGAAGACAAAATAATAAATAACCTAAATCAAAATAAAATTCTTATGTCACAATTTCTCTGGCCATATATAGGACTATTGTTAGGCCTACTTTCATCACAAAAAAAGTTTTCGCAAATAACAACACGATAACTGGTTTGGGCGGAATGCATACTTTTGAAATCGGGAGTGTAGAGTACCAACCTTAAGCGCTTTGTAAACGTATTCAGAGAGAGAAAAAAGTGCCCTTAAGGTTTGGAAGTGATCTGCTTGCAAAGCGATAAAAAAAGGTTTAATATTTGGAAATGTTTAAGGTTTATGAACTAAAACAACACCAGGATCTTACCAGTTTCTTCACCAAGATGACGATATCAGTCTCGCTATAAAGTTCTTGCGGCTGCTTCGGTGCTGGGGACGCCAATGTAAGGCAAACAAACGAGGCTATCAGCAATAGCCCTGAGAAGAAGGATGCACACTTCATGGTTATCAGTAACTCGGGTCTCGGAGATTCTCGCCTCAGAAATTCTTGCAATTAAGTTCTCAAAACTTCTCAGGATTCAAGTGTTCTTGAAGTTAGAGTATGGGTGGAAGTGGTGGTTTGTGTGGTCGATTCGGGCTTTTATAGGCATTTTACAATAGAAAGAATTGTATTGTTTTTGTATTTCAAGCCCACTCTCCCGATAATCACGCAAATCCGGTGTTTCTGCCATTTCATGGCCAATCCCTGGACATCGGATTCCATGTGTTGTGACAGCACAGGCCTGCCATGGGAAGACAACACCGTTACTTCCTTGCCCAGTTGACTTTGGTCTTCAGAGCGAACTTCCGTGGTGCCGTACCTGACTTTCCTTAATTTCAGGATCGCCATAAACAAGATCGTACAGCACAACCCGAGCAGTAAACTTGCAGTCATGTTCAGGAACTTTAAGCTGTAGGCTACTTTAGAAACATTCATTCAGTTTCTATATAAATCTATGTTCGTAAATTGCTTCTCAGTGATTTGGAAGTCAGAGGCGAAGCCAAAGACGATGCAAAGGTTTCGAAAAGGAAATCTGATCTAGATAAAATTAAAAAGGCAGAATTCTAGTTCAGGATATGGCTAGTTGGACGCCTCCAAGAATACTTCCAGATCTGTAACTTCCGATGAACAACAGCAAAGGGCCGACCCACTTCCTGACGTTCCCTCATTCGTCGCTAACACTGTGTTGAATAGGCAATCCTCTCGCCCCCGCATTGGCCGCGCCACTAACACGGTCAGAGATCTGTCCCTCCCAAATCCCCGTCTTCGTTTTGGAAAGGAAAACAGCTTTCATAAGACTTTACAAATCAGGTGTCCTAACAACAAAAGCCCACATAATTATTACAGTGTCCCACCCTATATGGGGGGGGGGGGGGGGGTAAGATTAAACTTAGACCATGGGGACACTTGGGATGGCGATGCACTCCATTTACGACGGTGAAAACAAAATAATGATACATTGTTAAATCTAGATTATATATGGGAGCGGGAGTATCGGGGAAGGGGGGGGGGGGAGAACCCATTTCCACCCCATTAATATGGTTCTACTTCGCTACTTTATGAGAGATAATATTGACACCCATAATCAACTCCATATTCCATACTCCACTGAGCTAAAGCTTAGCTTTAAAAACAAGTTAAAACAACGTAATTTTTCTTTAAAAACCTCTTCGTCATTTATAAGCAGGTTAACATTTCTCGGAAGTATCACTCGTGAATAAACTCTTAAACCAAGTCCCTGTTATATCTAATTACAAATTAGTCACTAATAATCTCCTATACACCACAATATAAATTACCACCCTCTGACGTGAACCACCGTTTGCATGCATACAATAATATAACTGGCCCATTTACCATCCGAATCGTCCAGTTCATATGCATGAGTTGCACAAAATAACCCAACCCACCCAGGAAATGTCTACATTCAAACCCTACGTCATGCACACGGCTCAGTAACTATCCAGGAGTGCCCCAATATTATCTGTCATAACTTTCTTTTCCGTTACCATACTTCACCCATTGCCTCTAAAATCCTATAAATATCAGAATCTCTTCAGTCAAAATTCAACCTGCTCTCTTGGTAACTACTTCATCAAGAGCTCAACTGGAGTTTCCAACATTGGCGTCAACAAGTTCTCAAAGTCCGAAACTCTACTTCATTCCCTAGTCAGTAGGCCTATACGGAATCATTATTTTAAGCGTCACACATTCATCCAGTTTAAGCCGAACAAACTCTCGACGATGAGTGTCAAGGTTATTCTCCTGGTTGCGGTCGTAGCTGCCGCCATCTTTTTCGTCGCTGGAGGCTGCGTCATGTTCCTCACCGATATTTTTGGCTGGTGGAAAGACAAAGGAGACAACGACTCTGTGAACGCCACAGAGGGCGCCCTGCTTCCTGGTGGCGATCCCACAGTAAGACTATAATTTCCATTGTCTGTTTTCTCCCAAAAAGAACCATCAAAATGTGTACGTAGTTGTTAACTTTATCTCAACTTTCAAACATATCTCATTTAAAACGCATTTGAATTTGTTCCTATAAATTCACTTTGCCATAACGAAATCCAACTCAATGAAAGTGGTTCTTCCATTTTATTTAAAGGTGATTACCGTTTGACATTTTTTGAGGGGAACACATTAATGTTCCCTATCTAAAGCTCATTGAAGTAAAAAGGCAGTTTGGCAGTTTAGTATTGAATTTGATAGCAAAACGAGCTATTGTTTCTATCGAGCTATTGGAAGGAAGCACTACAAAATAAAATTGATTTTAAAACTGATTGTTCATAATTTATTCAAAACCGTTTTTTATTCTCTTTTCCGCATCAGTTGAAACCAGACGAAGATGGGATGGTCGACGAAATGTTTCCCGATCACATGACCGATGACGTCAAGCTGAAACTCATTCTCAAAGCCCTGGATATATTAAAGGTAACAAGACTTAAGGACAAAAACAAACAAACAAACGGACGGTCAGACGAACAAACAGTGTAGCTGGCAGAGTGCGCAGACTATTGGCCTGGTGAACTTGTTGCCTTTCATTGCAACTGATTTAAGTGGACGCGTGACGAGTCAAACGGGCGAGCAAAAAAACAAACTCAGTATACAACGAACAGCTCACTTATGAACCAATAAGTCTCGATTTAGAGTCTGAACTTTACACTACACCAGAATAAGAAAACTTGTATGTCTTCACTGTATAACAATCAGTCTATTGCCAAATGCTAAAAGCAATTATTATGATGTTAAATCAACGCACTTATTCTCTTTTCCAGACGTTGGAAGGCGAGGATCCCCACTACGTAGGACATCTTCTACCGGACTGGGATAACATGACATACGAACTCAAAGTGCACCTGATACTGAAGGCTCTGTTAATTCTAGAGGTAAGTTTAACCACGCCTATCTTTTAATCTCTAAAGCCCCCAAACCGTTTATCACTAATAAATGATACACCACGCAAGATAAATGCGTCAAATGCGTTCTCTAAAAACGTGTGGGTTTGTAAGTTTTCATGAGTAAACTGTATTTAAAAATGTGTATTTAGAAAACAATCCAAAATACCAACATGTGTAATTTTGCCGAATGTGCTTTCTTTAATTTTTGCGTATATTTGTAAAAGTAAAAAAACAAAATAACATCTGTAAACAGAAACAAATGAACGCCATTTCACAACTAGCATTTTACGGTTTTTCTGCAATATTTTGCCCAAATAAATTAGTCTGTTATTAACAATTACAAAAATTTTCTTTTTTTAATAAAAACTTAAAATATATGTGATTACATTTTACAAATTACAGTTAAATTAAACAACAGAAAGTACAGGCAACTCTGTTCAATTACCAGCACTTTTTCTGTAAAATTAAACAACAATTTTTTACAGTTTTTTCTTTTTCTCTCTCCAAGGATAAACCACTGACGTCGATGTTTGCAGGTCACGTGGTAGCTAAACTCAAACTCACTCTGCTTCTGAAGGCCATATCTATCCTCAAGGTACATTTTACTCATTTTTCTTCTCATAACAATATCGCTCGTACCCATCACCGCCCAAAACATGTCCCATAGGAATAGTTAATCTACTTCACTACCATTTTGTGAAGGAAGCAGAGGTGCGTAAAGCATTGTGGGTAACTTCAGCGCTTACGTGTCACGCGCACAAAGTATTGACCAATGAGAGCTCAAAGAAATGACGTCATGCGTCTGAACGAAATAGCAATTCCCAGCTGTTTGGGCGATAAGTATTATACGTGCGCCCGAAGCCCCTGCGTGTGAAAACAAATATATATCATAAGAAAAAGGTACTTTTTTAAATCCAATTTAAATGATGTAGCTTCATTTTTTTATTTTTGTTTAAGGAAGTGGACGTTGACCTCCATGGCATTGCCGACGACGTCGATGATCTGAAGTTCAACCTCGTTCGTAAAGCGCTTTACGTTCTCAAGGTATGAAGTCCGGTTACTTGCATTTGTTCTTTCCATTGTTTATATTACTATGGATCATCCATGCAAATAATAAGTGTGACGTTTTGGTGTCGCCGTTAAACCTGACTTGTTTAATTTCCCAAGTTCCATTGAAATTGACTTTATTATTTCGTTTTGTATAGGTACATGTACTTTGCTTTGTGTAATCATTCATTGGCATAGAAGGCATAAAACCAATCTTTTCTAAATAAAAAATTAATAAAAAGAACGTTAGATGTATCAGGGACACGAAAAATGTGACTCCTAAAAATTATGGACCCATATAATCGTAAACCAACCCATAATTCATTTCTGTGTTGTAACATGTATGGTATTTTTTTACAGGTCTTCCGAGGAGATTTTGAAGACACCGTTTTCCACACAAAAAGCAAACTCCACCTCAAACTGAAGCTGACACTCCTCTACTTGTCCCTATACAAAAAGCCGCATGGAAGACGCCACGCCCGTGACGTCAGAAACACCTGGCCAATCAGCGAAGGCGCGGTGGACGCGGACATCAGCCAATCAAAACCGACCGTGCGCGTCAGGATCGATAACGGCGCATTGATCCCCGAGCCGGTCACGCCGAAGCAGACGACACCAAGAAAAGAGCGGGAAATTACCCATGGCAAAAAGAAGAAACTGGCAAAATTGTTCAAGCTGCTTAAGTCAAAGTGGATACCCAAGGTGTTTTACAAGAAAGGACATTAAACTGTAGTTTAAAAAGGTCTTGTAAACAAAACAAAAAAAATGTAAATTTTTATATAATTTATTAGCTTTCCTTTTAAAGTTAATATAGTTTTTAGTAGTGTACAATAGACAGTAGTGGCTTACAAATGCCAACGTTTTGATGGCCTATATATCACTAGTAGGCCTGCTGGGCAATGCATTAATATAGCGATCAACCTAATTAAAAACAAACTGAAAATCTTCATTAAAACGTTTTTATATACACTTATTTATAAGATAGGGTATGAACCCTCACAGTTACCTTAATAGATGAAGATTTCACTTGTTTACATTCTCATTCACACAAATCATCAATAAAACAAATGAAAACATCTTTAAAACATCATTTTTGTAATTTATATAGCTCCAATTCGTAACCTAAATGGTAACACTTGAAAAAAAAAAATTATTAAATTTAAAAGAAGCACGACTTTAAAAAAAATTTTTTTTAATGTAAATAACTAAATAAATAAATGCAATCTTGTTATCAAAAGCAAATTTAATTTAGCATGTCACAATCATTATTTTAAAATATATATAACTTTTTATATACTGTTTTTTTTCGATTACTTTTCTTATTTTAATTGTGTGAAACGTGTACTATAAATTAAACTATAAAATAATATAATAAATGGAAAAGAACTTTGCTTTATATTATTAGGTGTTTGTTTTAATTTTAGACCTAAAATCATCGCTATTATCTCAAAGTAGGGCCGTTTTTCAAACTCCCGCGTAGTCTCCACCCGGCTTTATCACCTTTGCCAAACTGCATGAACGAAGCCAATAAAGAAGACGAAGCTGGGATTAAGAATGAGTCATAGGGGGTTTTCGAAACCTTTGCTTTGTCTCTCTTTGTCTCTCACTGAAAAGCAAACCAAATAGAAATATTTCTAACTGTCTGCTTTATAAATCGACCATTATATCAACCGATTGAATGTTTCTGAAGCATTAATACCAGCATGCAGTAGCGTTTTCTTAAGGCCTAAGGGACTATTGACGTATCCAAGTATGAAACGAAGCCAGTAATTTTAAAAGCCACCAAATTTGTTCTGCGCGTGCGCGCGCAATCGTCATGCGGCGTCCTTTTCTGATTTTGCTAGCGGCACGAGAAGTACATCATATTTCACTGCGAACTTGCTTGGAAAACACTTGGATTTCTGCTGTTTTGTAGGTAAGTTAGATACACAATTTGGATAATCATAACATGAGCAACTGTTTTCAAGGCTTATGCTGGTATCAGTAAAGGTATTTAAAGGATGAATCGTGTAGAAATTATCGTCAAACTCTGTAGGCCAACACGACAAAGGAATTTTGTTCAGAAATGTCGGAAGTATGTGACTGACACGTGTTTTGAGCTGGGGAGCTGTAGTTAACGTGCATTTCCGACAGTTTGTTAACTGAAATGCTAAATAGTTATTTGAAAAATTAACGGGAAGTTGATTTGGTAAATACTAGTCTGGCTATGTATCAATATAATCAAAGCCACAAGAATTTGTTTAGATTAATTTGGTTGAAAACATTTTTGAATTAGTGCATTTTTTCACATTTAAATTTGTTACACAAAAAATTGGCTTACTAACAAATTAATAACTGCGTTCCTCTTTTCAGCTAAGAACACAATATCAAGTCTAAAGATGCCTGCGGCCGAGCATGATAGCCCCAACAAGATCTTCCTTGGAAATCTCTCTTTTGAAACAGATGAGAAGAAACTGCGCGAAGTTTTTTCCAAAATGGGTCCAATCGATCAGCGTAAGTAAAAGTCTGGCAATTTGAAACCTGGGGCCAATTTCACGGAGCTGCTAAGCATAAAAACGTCTTGCTCATTAAAAACAAGTTATTTTTATGCTAAGCAAAAAAACAGCTGATTTTCAATCAAAAAATATAAAGATCACGTGAAAATTTGTTCGTAACCTTGTTTTTACCAAGGACAAATTTTCATGCTAAGCACAATTTTGTGCTTAGCAGCTCCGTGAAATTGGCCCCTGGCTGTCAATGGCAAAAGATTCTCTTACTTAAAGGGACGATACACCATTGGTAATGGTTGAATTGTCAGGATTGGGTGGATTTGGGAGGTTGTATTTTATTAGTAAATATCGTTTAACCGACCTGTTCAAAGTTTTACAATCATGAATGCTAAGAAAATCAAGAAAAACGGCATTCGTTTTTTGCTACCGTATAACTGCAGTCATTTTTCGCTTTAATACTAGAGCCACGAAAGTTGACCATGATTAATATTTGTTGTACCCCTTTTTTTTTTTTTTTTTTTTTTCTCGGAGCAGTTATATTGATGAGAGACAGGGAAAGTGGATTGTCTCGCGGCTTCGGGTTCATCACTTACCAAAACCAGAGTGATGCAAAAGATGCCGTTAGCCGGCTGAATGAAACTGTAAGTGAAAAATAAGAAACGCTAACAAATGTGAACAGCAACCTTATTTCGTTTATCACGTTTACTTGCTTTAATAAACCCAAACTTCTCTAAATGTCCCCGAGGACTAACCTGCTAAATCCGACAGAGTCCAACATGCCATTGCCAAGTGTCTTGAGTACGGATCTGTTCATTTAGCTCTCGTAAATTATATTTTTCAGGAACTGAATGGGAAATTCATCAAGGTGGGCATGGCTCTGAAGGGTATTAAGCAGCAGACGGCGATTAGAGGAGGCCCAAGTGGGGGGCGCGGAATGGACCGAGGCAGAGGGGGCTTCAACCCCAGGTGAGTGATCTAGTGGTCAGACTAAAAATGGCAAAAAAAGTAGGCGATTAATTTGTTTTTCCGATTTTGGTAGATCAGATAGAGCAAGGGTTAATCGACATTCACGCATCTTTTTGTTTTGTTTTTAGGGGCAGAGGTGGGCCACCGGGACGTGGACGTGGCTTTGACTCCTCCTTGGATCGACCCCTCCTCTCTGGACCTCTTCTTGGTCGAGGTGGTGGTCCTATGTCCCATGGAGGTCCCCTAGGTCGCGGTGCTCCCCCAAGCCGTGGTGGCCCCCCAGGTAGAGGAGCCCCAGGCAGAGGAGGCCCGGGCAGAGGAGCCCCAGGAAGGGGTGCTCCAGGCAGAGGCGCTCCAGGCAGAGGCGCTCCAGGAAGGGAAGGTGGTCCGTCTAGAGGTGGACCACCCTCAGCCCGCGGTGGGTACCCGATGAGGGGTGGCGGACCTGGACATCACGCCGACAGTCCATCGTCCAGGGACGGTATGAGGGCCGGCCCACCAAGAAGTGGCAAAGGTACCAATCTAAAGTTTAATTTAAGACTGGTGTTTCAGAGTGACTCCGGTTGACCCAACTTGATTTTCAGACCGACAGGCAAACTCTGCACTAAGTTTCTCATTGTCGAGACTAGTATCCTGCCGCCACTTCGGTGGATGTGTAAAAGGTCTACGAAGAGTCGAAAACATTTTTTTAAAACAAAATTCATATTTTTTTAACATTTTTGCACTGGCTGACCTTCATTGAATTTGAGTCGGGATGCGACATTCTTTCCGCCCATTGTAACTTGTTCAACCTGAATGTCAATTTCTACAGAGCCGCTTCTCAATGCTCCTCCGAGTGCCATGGGCGATTACAGACCTAGAGGCTTTGAAAGAGGATATGAGAGAGAACCAGAACCACGGAGGGGTAAGTTGTGGCTTTTGAAGGGCTCGGGAAGATTTCCTGGGGAATGTGGTTCATGTTTGCCTTTTGCACTCGAGTGGTACTTAACTGCTTTTTCCTCTTTACGATTGACCAGACTGTAAGATAATATATTGAGCCTTGTCTTTCAGATCATGCCCCTCGTTCAGCGTTTGATGCCGAAGAGCCAATTGCTGATCCCCGCCGCAGAGCCTACCCAGAAGAAGAATACGGAGCAGGTACACACGTCTCTTCAACTCTTTCCAAACTAATCACACAATCTTAACCCTTGCTCTACGAGAGTTGTTTATTGCATGGCAGTTGTACATGCCAATGCACTCCAGCTGTGTGCATTGGAGAATTATACACAGAAATTCTTTTGGGGGGTGAATATTGAAATGCGTTGGAGTGTAAACAAGAGTTAACCAAGAATCAGGATTAGGTTAGGATCAGGTTAAACAAATCAGGTCAGGATTTACCAAGTGTTGCGGAAGTTACTATCTCTCGAGATGTAGTATATTTACTGATGCCCCTTAGCGGTCGTGGCTTCATTCTTGGTTTTGTTTTAATTGTAGCTCCAGCATCCGCCAGGCCGTCTCGCAGTGGCTACGATGATGTGGCACCGGATCCCTACGGCCGTGAGCGCTACCCCACCCCCGCAGCAAGGGAGGATCCACCACGCAGGGCATACCCTGAGAGAGACGGGTATGTAATAGGCCTTACTGGTTGGCTTGTGCTTTCCAATGAGAGCGAAGTCGGGACGCTAGACGAAGTAGGGATGCTGGGGTCCATAGGAAAGTACATGTGTAAACAAAGTGAGATGTCATTAGTTTTTGAGTCTATCAAGTGATTTGTTGGCCTCTGACATAAGCCCCAAATACTGAAGGAGCATTCAAAATCCCCTGAAACCTTTAAGAGAAAATGAAAGATGCTTTGCAAGTTGTCTTGTCCTTAACATTTTTTCTTTTTTTTCTTCAGTTATGCCACTCGTGAGTCTCGTGATCCTTATGCCCCACCCGCCGCTAGGGAGTCCTACAGCAGTGCCGCAGCCTCACGACCGTCCTATGACTACAGCCTGCCGACCAGCCGCGAGGCTCCGGCCGCACAGCGCGATTACGCACCTGCAACGGCGCGCACTGCCAGCCGCTTTGAAGAGGAACGCGGGGCGCCACCGGCGCGGGGATACGAGAGAGCACCACCAAGGGAGTACGGCGATCGGGCCGAGGCAGGCTATAGCAGGGAATATGAACGTAAGTAGTCTAGGGGGAAAGATACGAGCTGGTTGGATTTGTACCCTTGTGCGTGACGTGGCTTGCGGGAAAACTCTTGAGCTTTGTAAAATCTGGTTGTATATTTGTTGACGGTGAAATATTCCGAGGAGTTTGCGTATTGATGTTCTGTTTATGGCAAGTATTGTATCGAATGCAGTTTTGATTAGTAAATTACTGTTACATGATCGAGTGGTTGATTGAGTTGATTAATTGATTGATTGATTGATTTGATTGATTGATTGATTGATTGATTTGTCTGAGCAGGTGAAGCAGCACCCAGCCGTTCAACAACCTATGCCGAGCAGTATCCCAGAGCTCAGGCCAGGGCCCCGGAACGGGAATATACTGGTAATGTATTTCGCAGTTCTCCTTCATTTCAAAATTCAAACTTTGACTTCTTACGTCGCTGGTTTTCAGATGGACAGATCTTTGCAGGTTAAAATTCAGTGCCTTTCTGGACATCCTTAAATGTTGATCACGCAAAGAAATTACACAACCATGATAAAATAAAATCTTGTTATATATTTTTTTACAACAGCACTACACACCGTCATGTGTGGATCATTCGTAAATCATTAGCTACGTTCCGAGTCGGAAATGTCCTTAAATTGTGTGGGAAAACTAAAGGAAAGAATGCAAAATATTTGTTAAATTAAATATTTAAAAAACTTTGACAAAACAGCTTTGATGCAACAAATATTTCCACACCCTGCGATTTGAGCTCAAATTTAAAAAAAAAAATTAGAAGAACAAAAATAATAAAACTTGTTAATCGGTGTAAAAAATGAAAATAATCTCTTGATAACTTGGCAACCAACTAATTTGGGTATATTAAAACAAAATCAGTACATGTATAAATTATTAAAATAATACCTTGTTGCCCTGTACCTAAGTGGCCTTGGTCAGTGCGAATATAGATTTCTCAGCAAACATACGTTTTGTTAAGGTGCGGATACAAACATTTTTACTCAAACTTTTTTTAAAAAAATGGTTTTAATTGCTTCAAAAGAAAAGAAATGATTGTTGCTTGTGCAGCAAAAATATCAAACACCGTGATGCAAGTACATGTACTAAGAATTACTCTCACATTATTTTATAAAATAAAATGAGACAATCATGGAGTTGAACAAAATCCTGCTTTATTCCCACACTACATTTTGCTAATAAACAAATGTCTACGGAAACACTGTTTTTACAGGTTCACTAACCAGATTGTGTTTAAAAAAAATACCAAAACATGTATAATAATTGTTTGCCCCATATCATTTAACAAAACTCTCTTTGTCCCAAAATACAGGAACTTCAAGTGCCACCTCTCGCTTTGACCCATACCCCGCCCGCGATTCATATGCCGATGCCCGCCCCGCCCGCCCAGCCGAGAAATCCCCTTACGGGGCAGGGGCGCGAGAGTCCTATGCCTCGCCCTCCGCTGCTGGAGGTCGCGGGGCATACCCCGCTGAGCGTGCTTCCCGCCCCTTGGATCGTAACGGGGGCGGGGTAACGCCCGTTATAAGGGCCCCGCCTGCCGCGCGAGCCGCGCCCCCAAGCAGGGGTTACGAGCGCTACTAAAAATGTAATCCTCTCTGAGAGAAACTTAAGCCAGAGACCTGCTGATTAAAAAAAAAGTGTAAATAAAGGTAAAATTTGAACGACCTAAAGGTTAAAATTCAAACTGGTGAAAAGATTAAACAGGTCCTAGACGCACAGAAACACAAGTGACCAAGTGTATATGTAAAAAGACCAATATGGAAATGACCGTAAGGTTGGAGTTCACAGTGTCGACTTTTTAGACGAATGTTGTTATAGTTTACTAGTTTTATGATGTTCAGAAGAGTGAAAAAATGTATTTTTTAATCCTTGTAGAGTTTTCTTTAATAACTTGTTTTACTTTAAAGTTTACGTAAGCAAACCATTTTTTACTGGCTTTAACAACGCAAAATGGCAAAATTCATGACTCTCTTTTTAAAAATCGGCGTATGGTGTATATAATACATTCAACCGAAACACAAAAATCACAAAGTGACTCGGGTATTGACTTTAAATTCAGAGTTTGTGAAAATACAACACAAAATTGTTTCACGATGGAAAATGTACATACTACACCTTGATTGTCATCAATGCTGTGTAAAAAAACCACTTATGAAGTATTTGGGGTAAGAAATTAAAGCAATTTAGCATGTACCCAACTTCTCCATTATAAAATAACAAAAAATGTACATGCATCACTCGCTAAATGTCTCTAATCGCATCTTTTACATGGAGCTCTCCATAGGATGCCATATCTACTTCTACAAAACCGGTAAATTCAATGGTGTTCAAATAACTGTTTGCTTTCTGAGGAAAATGTCTCTTTTAGTGTGCCAACAAGCAGGAAAAAGTATACGCGGGTATTTTGTCTTGTTTTGTAGATGTTATTTTGGTCATTATTAAGCAACTTGCTGTTTTTTAAACGGTAATTCTGTTTTTCCCAGTAACATCGCCAATTTATTTCACAAACCTTAATTATGAAACCTGTACAATATACATGTATTTGGAATTTTTTTATTGAGTCTACAAATGTCCCAAGTACAAAATGTACATGTAATTCCAATTATTTCCGTCGTCAGACATAAAGGGATGTATCATTCTGGTGTAAACAAAATGCTGAAAAGTTTTTTGTGAAAGAAACGGTAAAGTAACGTAATATTTAATCTACACAAAACAACACGTGTCAAAACAGAAAATACGTCGGAATTATGTGGGAAAAATGTCTCGTCACAAAATCGGAGCTTCGACCAACCAACTTTGAAATATGAGATAGATGTACATTTGTACTAGACGTGTTTTTTTATACGTGTGAGATACAGCAGCGTTATTGCTGGTTTTGTCTTTTAAACTAAAACAATGACTTATTTGTTCCAAATTTATACCAAGTAAAATGAATGAAGAAAAAAAATACATGTACCTTAACTTCTTCAGCAACATCTGCATTAAAACAAACAAATTTTACCATCGCACTGTGAAATTTCAAATGCGATATCATGCCAAGGATTCTGCTGTAAATTGTGTGCTCCAGAAAATTAGCTGTGTTCCTCATCTCGCAAAATAACATCAACTTTAAAACGGAAATACTGTTACCTACAAAAAACAGAAATTGCTTACCAGAATTGATACGTCCCTGTGTTTTTTTGTTAGAAAATCCATGAAATGTTCTAGCTATATTGGTAAAATAAAATTGTGGTAGGTTTTGTAATAAATGTAACAAAAAACAACATGAATGTTTCTTAAAGAAGTATGGTACTTTGAGCAACATGGCGGATACAATGAAGCACAGCGAAAATATATATTTCTAACTGCTGTCAATGAAAAAATGAACCGGTAAATTATACAATATGAATGTTGAGAAATTATGTTAAACTAACTCGCTCAATATCCAACAAAAGCGTTAAATGGCCAACGTTCATTCTCAAAATACATGTACATTTGTAACTGTTTGTCATCATTCTTCTGTTCGTTGTGCCAAAATGTTTTCAGGATAGATAAAGAAGATCTCGATGAGACATGTATCTGTAAACGGTATTTGAAATCTGCACTGCATTGCAGCGTTGTCAAATGGAAATCGAGGGGCTGCCAAGTGTGAAAAGGCAGAAATATTTTTGCCTGAAATCTCGTGAGTAACAGACGTGCATATTTTCCCCCAGTCCGATCAGCTGATGTTTCACTTTGTTGCTTCATACTTATCATTGTTTTATGCCTTTAAAAATTGAAAATCGCTGTACAAAGTCTTGTAGAGATTGGAATTTCCTAGTGTTTTGTGGGCGCTAATTCCAAGTTGCACGTCTGGAGTTAGTACATGTACATGTATAGAGATAATGAAAGACTCGCCCTTTTCTTTCGTGAAATATTTTCTGATAAAAATTGAAAACATAAACATATCTCAGAAATCCACACATGTATGCATCCCCCTCCAGATACGTACCTGTGTGTACATGAAATGTACATGTAGATCTTGCTACAAGACGGGCGAAGTATAGAATTGTCAGGTCTGACATCTCAACTGAAAAATTTTACCGAACATGGAATTTATGAGATCAAACCCTTTCACATCTTCGTTTGCCGTGCGCACAAATTCTTTCAGGAAAGAACTTTTGATCCAAGAAACGACCGCATTGAGCCGACATTTTTATTTGTACAAATACTGTGAACATTGTGTTCTATACTCATTCCTAGCTAGAAATGTATGGTAAAGTTGTTAAATTTGTGATTGTTAAATTTGTGATCTTCCCAGCAGTAAAATAAATTAAAAAACAAAATTAAAAAAATGCGCTAAAATTTGTTTCCATTATTGAATAAAATTCAAAAGTAACCTGCCCTTTTTATCAATTTAAATTCTTTTAGGAATGTTCAAATTGGTTTCCGGTGAAAGAGGTCCCTTATTTTGTTTTGTACATTTTGTAAATATTTGTTTTCTTTGCAAAACTAATCTAAATTCATAGGGTATATGTTGTGGTGGGAAATTACAGAAGACTTCAAAGTATTAGAAAGAAAAATTTAAAATACAATCCCCAGAAAATAAATACAAGCGGTGCCGAGTTAAGAAAATGATAACAAATATGTCCATGTACATGTATTAGGTTTAAAACTGTGACGACTAAGAATTAAAAGGAATATTGCAAGAAGGTAAGCACTTAATGAAGCATTTTGATGCACTTGATGAAACATTGTGAGAAAGCTGCACACTCGTAATGTGGAAAACGTTGATACAATGCAAATGTACCAACATAAATGTGGTAATTAAATATTTTTAAAAAGGAAGTCGAGCATTGAGTCAACCAGCTGTTTTTTCTGACCCCGATACCAAAGTCTCAAGGTTAAAGAAGTCGATAATAACAAACTTGTGGACATTTCCACCAAACAAAATCAAGAAAATGTTCTAATTATGATGAGAGCAAGCAAGTAAAAATCAACTGCTGGTGAAGACCAAGAGCGCTGTCCAGTAAGGGTAAGTTCTCGGGAGTGGAAATGAAAAGGTTTATTACTGTTGCTACAAAAAAATACATGTATATATAAAATTTGAAAAAATACAACATTTGCCACATTGGGAAACTACATAGAGGAATAACACAAAAATGCCTCCGCAGTTAAAACGAATGACTTGTTAAAAAAATAAAAAATTAGCACAAAAATACAAATTGAAACATGGAAGTACATGTAAATGCAATTAAAGTTTGAGTTGATCCAACGTGAAGCTGCCGCATTGACAATTTAAGAAAATGTTATCGCCAGAAATTTGGTGTTTTTTTGTATATAATCCTGTTGGCAATATTATAATCGTTCATGTGTTTTGTTCATAGTAAACATTTTCTCTATGCCATTTATAATTGCGCAACATCTACTTTTACAAATTACCAAAAGTCACTCAAATTGTTTTACACTATTGCCACTTATTCTTTCTTAAATGTACAAATTTGCCTGCTAGCAAAAGCGGGTGGTCATTGAAACGAAACCTTTAAATTTTCTGAGGTGGTTCACTATAATTCGTCCATCTCGCGTAATTTTGTACTGAAACTGTGTTTTGCAGTAAAATATCACAACATGCAAAGTGAATTTGGTTCAAGTAAAAAAATCGCCAACAAACGACCCCAAAGCACATTATTTTTTTCACATCTTTTTAAGTGAGAATTGAATTTCTGATTTGTTCCTTTCCGTAATCGGTGCTTACGGTTATTTATGATTATTTTATTCAGGTATTTTACACACATACAAATAACAATACATGTACAAAGAAAAAGTATACCTACAATTAAAAGTACAAGAATAACACGACAGGACAAAAACAGTGAACGTCAACCAAGGAGAAAACGAGAAGTGAATAAAAACACTCGCCAAAAAGGGTGTGTCACTTCAACCTTTCAAATCACAAACCATACATGGACCATTTACAGGCAAAAAAAACACAATTAGAAATGCAAATTGTAAGTACGATGTATTTTTAATTTCTCCAGTTTGTGGGTTGAGCTGGGAGACGTTTCAGATTCATCATCCTGCGAGGACGGGTACCTTGAAAACACAATGTGATATCGGCGTAAGATAGCCACATTCAGGTAAATTGGTATAACTAAATTGGTAAATTGGTCTTTACACTTTTTTAATTTGTTTTGGCGAAATTTTGGCAACCGCATAGTTCAAGTCTTGCTTGATATCACGGAAGCAAAGAAAAGCTTGTTGGTATTAATGACTCTACAATCTGTAAATTTAGAAAGATGTTAAAATGTAAATATTTGTTTCAATAGAACCAAAATAAATTGCCAACGAAAGTGCACGTTTTGTATTTTATGCAGTGCAATAACGACTATATTTTTGTATTCTTATATATTTTGTATACAGATAATATAATACCAACGGTGTTTTAAGAGCACCATAACAAGAAGTTATTCTTTCTACAAAAGAATTGATATAATTTAAGAGCAAAGTTTGTGAGTCTGTTATTTTAATATGTTCATTTCAAACTGTAGTGCAAAGGTACTATGCATAGTCCGACAAGTAAAAGTCGAGTTTTACTGCAATAAATTGGCCACAACGCCTCTAAACATTACATTACTGAAGTCGTGTTGTTATTTGGACTCTGTCTCTATATGTACTTGTATCCGCGGTTGGCTTTGGTGATATGTTGGATCCATCGTCTGTTAAGAGGCTGTACTAGGGGGCGGTGGTTGTCCTCCAGGGGTTCTTTCTGTCTTGGTGGCGCCCTTCACGGAGACCGCAAAACACCTCCAACGGTACATAAACTATCTCGTGTAGCGGTTCTTGTATTTTCAAGGCAATTAGCTAGGTTATCTAACACGGTTTTCCTTCAGCAAAGATAAACGTTAACCGGATTCGAACCACAGACCTTTCGATCCATAGCTCACCTCTCTACCAACTAGGCTATTGGTGAGTTGGTTAAGGATAGCCGTTCTTTATAGTTCTTTAATGTAGCTGAGTTGCCATTGCTCTTTTCATGAATATACAAGTTAACGCACAATCGAGCTGCTAAACAAAAAAGACCGGCTACACGGGTTAGCATTAAGTATCTTCCTCCAACTGTAGGGGGGGGTAGCGCGATTGGAAAAAAGAACACCAAAAAATGGATTTAGGGATCGTTCTGATGTAGGAAAGTTATGTAGTATGTACATCATACATGTATATCGATGTGCTTAACTGAGACACATGCGCAATACAACTGACGAGGGGGCCGAGTCTACGCCGATATCTCCCGTATGCAGACAACTTCTAGCACCATGGGCTGCTCCACATATAGCGTCAACACCAAAGCCACATAAACCCTGAATCGATGGCGAGCGGCACCAAAGCCTCCCTGGAGGAGGTGCCTCTAATTCTCCGACGAGGTCGAAAGCTGTGACGCCCAAGACGGACCAACGCTAGTCCTTTCGAATTGCAACCTAGAACGTTTTAAGCCTTAATAGAAATGGATACCAAACACCCTAGTTTTTAATTAATTTGAGTAAAATTCACAAATCTATTTAGTGTAATTCCTAGTGGAGACCTATTTATCTATTGAAATTACCATGTGGAGACCTTTTTACTCCCATTGTCCCCATTGTGTTCACGGCATACGGGGTACCGTATTTCCCTCCTTTGTTCAAACTCGCAGATGCTTCAATGGCGGGCCCTATTACCAGTGTTATTGTTTCAACAACAAAAATACATTAGAGAAATTAGACACACATGATTAGTGATTTGGTTTGAACCCTAAACGATAATTGTTCCTTATTAGCCTTGGCGGTTGAAATGTATTGTGGAACCATTATAATACAACCTCAGTTTTGGTGAAAATAGTTTCTTATATAGATTTTTATATGGCTAAAAGATCCTGTTTTGGGGTGTGTTTTTAGAAGACACCTACAGGCGGAAACTTTTTTAAAGGAAATTTCTTGTATTAATCATGATAACAATAAATAAAAAAAACCATAACAAAATAGCAAATATATAATGAAACGCAAATAGTTTTGCATGGGGTCTACTTTTCAAACTTTTGAAACAGGCTAACAATAACTATGGTGCAGAGCAGTAAATAGGCCAAATTTGCCTACGCGAGCCAAATCACGATTTTTGCATGCCCTCACTTGTTTATGTTGGTGTGCAGCATGCATCGTGTATGTACCACAGACAGGGCGCCCTCTTGTGAGATGAAGCTTTTTTAATGAAGAAATACATATTTATAAATTAAATATTTATTAATTAGATAATTAAAACCACCTTTTTAATAATTTTAAATTTATTTAAAGATATACATTATTTATATTAATGTGTAATTCATCAAGCTTGTAGTGTTAATGAATTAATAATATAACAACCTTTTTCTAACATTTTGTAAGAGCCTGCTACTTAATCAGGGCCCGCTGCGTGCTAGTGTTCTCCCCCCAAGTTTATCAAATCTTTCCCCGAAGTTTCGCAGTTTTATTACAAAATCCCCCTAAATATTAGTTAGTAATGAGTAATGGAGGAGGACATGTTCCTGGTCTAGAACACCAGGTAAAGTATAAGTTTGTTTAGTACTATTATTCTTTGTGAAAATGAGTTTATTTCAAGGTGTATTTGTTGAACCAGACAACGCAATAAAAAAAAAACGTGGGCTGGATTTTTTGTATGCCAACTGACAAAGCCGGGAAGTAGGCCAACTGAGTGAAAATGTCAGGATTGTTGGCTCTTGGGACTTGACTGAAGGTTTTATTTATCTTTATTAGGTTTTATATGCTATTGTAAATTATGTCGTAAAATTGTATGCTATCTGTGTAACAAATTATGGAGGAAACTAGTCCGAGTTAGTGGGCCCTAGTTATCGCTTTTTTAACATTTGGATATGATCTGGTGTAACCCCGTGAACGTGGCGTATTCATTACAAAAACTATCTGAAAAGATGTGATGGTATGTCCATTGTCGCCAACATTTCTTACCATATTACTCTTTAGTGATGCACATTGCTCTTTTACACCAAAAGCTCCCAAAATATAGCACCTTTTGTTCTAAAGAAATGTCATGGAAAAAAGGTCGAGTCCGATGCAAACGTGTTGCCTTCTGGTTCGCCGCAATTGCTAGAAGACCTTCGCACGGTGCCCCGAATCCTTCACGTGAAATTGGCAGTAGTGGAGACCATCCAGCTAGGACCAGACCTTTTGCCGCGCACGGTGACCTCGCAGTCAATCGCATCATTCAGCGAGGTCACCGTGCGCGGCAAAATCGCCTAAATAGCCTTCCATATGTGTCCAAGATCAACATCCGGGCCTTCAGGGGTACTCGCGATCAATTTTTCACCTGCAAATCCAGGAAATTTGAGCGAGCACTGCACACTTGCTGTTCGCAATGATGATTTGGGGCCGTTTTTAAAATATGGCCGCGTCGTGCTTCATGGGATGTCTGTGATGTCACAGGTCAGACTGTGTCGTAAACAACAAGTGCGCAACCGCAACGCAGCCACAGTATAATTCTCTTATGACGAAATGTTCGGGCCCAGCATTTAATATGCACTATCTTGATTCAGTTGCCTGAAATGTAAATCGAAAAGGTGAAATTAATTGGTTGTTGACTGAGGGCTCTTTGATACTCTTCCCTGCCGCGTGCTCTGTAGTTCGTTATTTTATTCTCCATGTTTCTCTTTGTCTCTCAACAGTTTGCTGCGCTAGACTTGAAGGATGGTGGAAGATCCGAAGGTACATTTTTAGACTGAACAAATTTTGTTATCGGTCTTTATGCTTACATTTCAGAATAAAAATCTTCTAGAATTCAGGGCAAGTTGCTCAAAATGGTGTCTATACCAGAAATACTTTTACAAGACCACGGGAATGACAGGATTGACCTCAAATCAATTTTGTTCTACTAATTTATGAAGCAATTGTTGTGTAAAGTAACTTTCTTATTCAGTGGCAATTTATTTATTTATTTACTTTTGTTGTTGTTTTTTTGTAGCTAAGCGATACATTCCGCCCCACATGCGTCACGCTGGGGAAGTGAGTAACAGAGGTAAGTGTAAATTTTGTTATCGTGATAAAATGATCATATTTAAATGTTTAAAAACATTTAATTTCTACAACTTAACCCCGACTTTATCTGATCCCTCTAAATCATAGTGTTTAAAGGATTTTGAAGGCTGGAGGAGGATAGAGCCCAATCACCATTGCATGAAAAGTGCCCTTGATTTTCAGACCAATCCGTCATGGTGCACTAATTTTACACAACGGCTTCCATAATGCTGTGGCCATTGACAGGGGCCTCATGTATGTACATGTAGAGGAAATAGCCATAGCAAGACTGCGTATTGCATCTTGTCTCGGCCGCCTGTTATGGCTAATTCATTCTCTTTGTCCCAGGTGGTTTTCCCAACTATGCAGGCAGGGGTAACTTCAACAACAGCTTCAACAGAGGTAGGTGTGGGAATCGAACATGACCCTCGAAACCTACCCCTCGAAACCTACCCCTCCCCTATCATGGGCCTGAACCCCCGCCCTCTCAACCTGACAGCCACCACTCTCAATCCCCCCCCCCCCCCCCCCCCAAACCTGAATTTCCTCAACCTCAAAACTCCCCCTAACTCACGGGCACTGTGAACAAAATAAGGTAAAGAAATGCAATCCATGATTTTCTTAGGTTTACGCCTTAGACTGACTTTAAGACTCTTGTTTCTTGTCTGCCATCACAGGCCCACCTGGACCACCACCACCAGCAGCAGGTAACTTTCCCAACCAAGCTGGCTTTCCTCCTGGACAAGACTTCAGCGGAGGCTATAATCGCAGCGCCGGGGGCACCGGCCGCGGTGGTAACTTCCGCGGCAACTACCGCGGCGGCAGCGATCGTGGAGGCTACACCGAGCGCACTGGCAGTTACAACAATCGAGGAAGCTTCAACAACCCTCCCTTTGACCGCAACCGGGGTTTCCAGGATCGCGGGGGTTTCAACAACCAAGAGCAGCCTTTCAACAACCAGTATGCCGCGGGGCGGAATTTCGGAAGCTTCAATCGCGGTGGTGGCAGCAGTGCCGGCGCTGTGAGCGGTGGCAGCGGTGCCGGCGGTGGCTCTGCTGGCTCTGGTGGCTTTGGCGGAGGACGCTCTGACAACTGGGGTAGTAACGGAGGAAAGGCCGTACAGAGAGGCAGAAGCTGGAACGATGATTCGTACAGCCGTGGCCGACAAGAGGAGATCTCCGAAGTGGATTGGACTAAACGACTGCCAAGAAACGAACGACTGGAACGGTAAGCTCTATTTTGAATTTGTTTCTTTATTTTTGTATTCAGTTTGCCATAAAAAAAAAGAACATTAGCATCCTTTGAAAGGCAAATTGGCCAAACAACACACCTAAAAAAAGTTCGCAAAGTACTCTTTAATTTGTCCTTAATTGTAATCTCATCAACCTGTTTTCTCGTTACCTTTTCCTAATTTTTGCAGTGAGCTATTTGGATCTTCTAACACTGGTATCAACTTTGACAAGTACCAGGATATTCCAGTCAAGGCCACTGGGGAAGATGTTCCAGATAAGATTACCCTCGTGAGTAGTTTATGGCAGGTCTTGTATCTTAACTTGTTTGTCAGAGTGGGTGTAGCGGTTCTTTCCTCGCTTTCCACCGCTGTGACCAGGTTTTGTGACCCAAGTTTGAATCCCGCTAATATGTGGATTGGGTTTTCAGTCCCTGCCCGATTCCGAGACTTTTCATTACCAGAAAGGAATTCTAATAGTAATAATAAGTGATGCTTACATGCACAAGCCACCCATCCTACAAAATCTTTGATACCTAAATCAGACTGTTTGTTTATTCCTTTGCCATCCCAGTTTGCTGACATCAATCTTGGGGAGATTATCAGCGAGAATATCGCCCTGAGTAACTACGCCAGCCCGACGCCAGTACAGCAGTATGCCATCCCCATCATCAAGGGAAAGCGAGATCTTATGGCTTGCGCCCAGACAGGTAATTCTAAACCCTCCTCGATCCTACTAAATCTAGCAGTAGCTTTTCAAGGATTGTGTAGGGACCATCGGCATCGGCATTTCTGCAACCTTGATTCTTCAAAAATCAACAATAATTTGGTTGGTTACTTCTTCGACAGCTGCAGATAATCTACAACTTTTTCCCTCGTACTTTTAACCTAGTTTTGTTAAGCTCGACAGTACCATGCAATTGGCCCAATATGGAACAAGTGGGGTATTTTAGGCTGGGTTGGGGTGGTCTGTTTTTGACACGCCCCAACTCGTTCTTGTGTTCGAACAGTTCAATCAAAATAAACGTTGCACTTGGAACAGGATCACACATACTCTGTTCATCGAGGTTTTACACAAACGGTTTCCGCGTGTCAAAAACAAAGATGTGTAATTAATTGCAAAGAAAATTGAGATGCTGACTGGTCTGCTGACGAGCGTTGGAAATTGATACAAAAAAACACTTTACTTGAAAATGTCAGCACACCAATACCCATTATTTTACAGGATGCTTCAGACTGCCATTCCCTAACAGTCTCGTAAAGTCATTTGTGATAATTTGGTCATTTTTGTGTGTTATGTTTGCAAATATATATTCCCTTAAAGTAAATTTCGTCTTGACACAATTTTTCCCCGACTCAATTTTTTTCCACTCAGGCTCTGGCAAGACTGCTGCTTTCCTTGTTCCCATCCTATCACAGATCTTCGAGGGTGGACCCTACAAGTCAACATCTGGAACTGGGGTACATCAACCAAAGCATTTTTTACTCCAATGAACGATAGTCTCATCCCAACTTAACATGGTTCTTGGAAGGCCTTATTCTCAAAATGTGGCACGGATTAACCCTAACCCCCTAGACCCCTTTGACTAGGAAGCATCCTCAATCCTGCAAAATCATTGAATTGCCACCTTGTAAAAAAATTATTAAGTTTTAGTTCTCCAAATAATTTCTTGAATTAGTTGAGTGCGCCCATAGCCTCAATTGTTCAAAATCGTCTAACAACCACTGTTATGAGTTGAGCCGGAGATGGCGCCTAAGCTGGGGTTTGGTAAACGGCTCATGTTTCCGAATGGCAAACGGATATATCGGCTCCAAATGGCACCCAAGAGTTGGCAAGCCAATATGTTTGTTGTTTAATGCCACAGCGCATCGTTTTACTTCCGTCGAATAAAGGCTGCTCTCTTTAAGAGTTACGTTATTTTTTTTTATTTGTAGACCAATCGTCGTAAGCAGTTTCCCCTGTCTCTGATTCTGGCGCCAACCAGGGAACTTGCCTCGCAGATCTATGACGAAGCTCGCAAGGTAGGCACTCAGGAAAAACTCCAGATTTCTCATCCTACATATTTACTGACTCGTTTAGAAGTATCAAGGCCAATTTGGCAAGTGTAACTGAATCTATCCCCAAATTTAAGATCATTAAAAGTCCCTCCCTCTCGGTGACAAAATGGAGCTAGCTACCCTATCTATCCAAACCAAGTATAATTATACATGTAACAGGTTTTTGGTGATTGTCATAAAAAGAGAAGTCATTTTTAATATCATGCATCTAATCGAGTTATGATAATTGTTTTGTTCAATTACCGTTTTACGTATGGAGTTTATGACATTAACATCTTTCAAACAAAAAGTCACAAATAGTGGTTTTATTCTAATACTTCCCTTCTATTTTTTTCGTCTCGTTTTGCTGGCCGTCAGTTTGCGTACTGTTCTCGCGTGCGTGTGTGCGTGGTCTACGGCGGCGCAGACATCGGTATGCAGATGCGCAATCTGGACGAAGGCTGTCACATGTTGGTAGGCACGCCAGGGAGACTGGTGGATATGATGGAACGAGGCCGCATCGGAATGGACAACATAAAGTAAGTCACTGTCGCAGTCTTAGAACGGAACTATACCCTTTGCAGCTATGTGATGCTTAACCAACCTAAATACTGTTCAAAAGCTTACTTGTTGTTGTCAAGATATTGACAGTAAACTACATTCCTCTCATTGTTTTGTGGTTATCTTCTGCAGGTGGATGGTTCTGGACGAGGCTGACCGCATGCTGGACATGGGCTTTGAGCCACAGATCCGTCGCATCGTGGAGCAAGACACCATGCCCAAGACCGGGGAGCGTCAGACACTCATGTTCAGTGCCACCTTTCCGAAGGAGATCCAGGTCAGGAACCCATTGCAAACTTCTTAAGTGGTCGTTACCAAACAATAACCCGCAAATTTGCCCCAAGCAGAGCTGTAAAACTCTATTAAGTAAAGGATTTTCAATGAGATACATTGCGTGGGAAGAGCTGTTAGAGAAGCTCTTCGTTCTACATCTTGGCACAACTAGGGTGCATGAGTTAAAGATGAAAATTATCGACGTAACCCTTGGTTTTTATTGAGCTTTTCTCTCCAGAAGTTAAATATCCCACCATCATTTGAATAAAATTAACACGCGAAATCTTTCAACCACTGAAACGCAACATTTATCTCCGAATCCAGATGCTTGCCCGAGACTTCCTGGATAACTACATCTTCTTGGCAGTGGGTCGCGTTGGCAGCACCAGTGCCAACATCACCCAGAAAGTAGTCTGGGTCGAGGAGGGGGACAAACGTTCCTTCCTCCTGGATCTGCTAAATGCAGCAGGTAAAAAAGACCTCGAAGGTAAGGCGCTTTCTCTCAGCTTCCATGAAAAAAACCACCTCACCCGCACCGCCCAGCTCGTTGGGAAATTTTTAAAGGGCCACTGTGTTGCATAACTTTAAAATCCGATCTTTCATCAATTACTCCTCGAGGATCTTCTGTCGTTGATCTTTGTTTAAATGAACCCTTCCTGACCTGTGCCACGTTAGCCGGAGGACGTATATACATGCAAAGTTTTTCCGGGATTCAAAATAGATGACGCATAAACACGTCACAAGCAAGGCTGAAAATGTCTGTCAGCAGCGAGCAAGGCCGGAAATGCATGGGTGTGCTTCCCGATACCATGCAATAATACCGGCGCGAACTGGTTAATAGCAATGGCCAATTTCATGGTTCTGCTAAGCCAAAAATGTTCTCTATATACTGAGCAAAAACCACCTGAATACAGTCACAAACAATAATACATCACCTGAAAATAACCCTGTTTTTGAAAAGAAAGAATTATTTTGCTTAGCGTTAAATGTTAGAAAAATGCTTAAAGTTGTGTCTCGTATCCATGTACTGTCAAATCAAATTTTTAGCCTTGGACTTCTGCCGAAATTTGAAGTAGATTTTCAGAATTGACTTTGTGATTTTCTTGGACTGTATCGAGTCTGCTTAACATACACACAGTTGCCCTTTAAAAAAAAATAATGAGCGAACCGCACCAGTAACCACAGGCTTTACTTGACAGGAGATGTGTAAGGTAAGTTGAGCGACGGATGAAGGGTTGGTTTTTGTTTCGCCCTATAGCCTCAATCGTTTTTTCGTGGACTCTCACGTTGATGGGTGGGGCATAATATGCCATCTGCCTTCTAGCTGTCAACAAAATACCTTGCGGTAGGAATAGGTGAAATCGAATTCTGAAGGCTTTGTAGAGGAGTTTTTTCTGTCGAAACAGAAACAGGATTTCATCCAGAAATTGAAAAAGCCGGGCCTGGATAAAGCACATTTTCTGTGTTGCGATGCTGTGAAAACTACGCGTCGCGGGGAATTTACTGGCACGGGTGACATTTATAATAAAAACTTGTTGCACTTTTTTTGTCAGATTTTCCCTCTTTCCCCGCAAATTTCTCAAAATCAAAACAAATTCTTACGATAGATATTATACCGTGGTAAACATCAAACATTTGTCAATACTTTGTAATGCTGTTCGACGGGTTCATGACATGGACTTTGCCGTACCCGCAACCCTGTGCTGCCCACGTGTTTTTCGTGCTGCACTTCTTTTTCGCCCTACACGAGGGCTCCCTTTTTCAGAATCTCATCCTTGAAAGAGGATTTATGTTAAGCCTAACGCATTTTTCTCGTTTAGTGTTGTACAAGACAAGCTAACAGCAAATTGACCACTGTTTTGCCCGCTTGAGAGCTTAAATGTTTAAAATGCCAGCATTCTAATTTCGAAAGGGAACTTTTTAATGCCCATTGAGCTATGCTTACTTTGTGGAGAGTTCTAACGCACAAATGCCCAGTGTTGAACAATCTGGTTTGGAAAACCTTAAAATTAACACACTCTCCTATACACTTCAAGAGAATGATTCACGCTTTTACCTCTATACTCTGTTTTTGACAAATTAGAATTTCATTGTTTTCATTTCATTGCATTTTATATTCACATCATGTTGGTTGCTTTTAGTTTTTTACATTTTTGCCTTGCGAATTGATTTTATTCATTTAAAATTGGCTGCATTCGCCTCGTTTCGCATCTCATGTTTTCTATCCACAGCCAAAATCACAATTTTCATGATTTCATTAATTTAATTTAAAAAACAATTATTGAACTTTGTTTGACTTTCTGAATCTTGAAAGATTTTGCACTTGGAAATTTGTAAACAGACCTGTCCTACATTTAGATATTGTTGGATTCTTGAAAGATATAGCACAGTGCTGAGATTATATTTGAGGAGAATCAGGGTTGGGTAACAGTCGACAAGGGGTTTACCAAATCTCGGTTTTACTTCAGCTGTGGCTTCATAAAATCATTGATTGGTTTGACCTTTGTTTCCACTCATTGCTTTTGCATGTACAAGTTGCACCATCTAAAGTGTTTCAAATGCAAAACTGTGCTTGCTAAGAGAGTATTTTCTAAGCTTGGAGCATTTATTTCTCTTTGGGAATAACTCCAATTTGAATCTAGACGCTTGTGTTAGATTTTAAAAGTGTTCCCCCAAAAAAATTGTCCAAGCTTTTAAACACTCTTATGTTCGACTTTTCAGACCCCCACAATCGGGAACCAATTTCATATAGCTTGGCTTTGCATGACAATTCTTTCTTTGCAATAGCAGGGTTGCAAACTATTATTGTTTGTGATTGGTATTCAGCTGGGTTTTGCTTAGCATGAAAAGCTTTTTTGGCTGGTAATCTTGTTTTTACTGAGCAAGACTTGTTTGTGCTAAGCAAATGTTTGTGCTAAGCAAATGTTTGTGCTAAGCAAATTTTGTTGTGCTAAGCAGCTTTATGAAATTGGCCCCTAGGTGGCAGTGTTGAGGTAGTCGTGCTCGTTTATTGACAAGGTGCATGTTTTAACCATTTGAGGCACCTCCTGACGACCTGCACGTGAGCATATAATGTACCTCTTCAATGATTGCTTTTTATTGTGGTCGCTTCTTTAACCTCTCGTAAACATTTCAACAAGCTGTTTCCAGTCATGCGCAGCTAATTGTTTTGAAAAAAAGCTAATTTTAAGCAAATTTAAGGCGTTCTGGCAAAATAAGATGGAACTGGGCAGATGCCAAATAGTAAATGAGGGTGTTGTTTTTACTCTAAATTTTCACATTAAGATTTCACGTAAAAAACAATAGTAAGAGTGTAGTATAATACAAGTTTTAAGGAAAAGCATTTGTTTTTCTAATATCAAAGCCTTTTCCTTAACATTTTACCTTGGCGACATGTCGATATTGCACATTTTAAACGGGCACAACTTATTAACAAAATGTCCGATTGAAGCGCAACAAACAATATTGTAAGGAGAATTGTATTCTCTTTTCTACTGCTCGAAAACCCCCATTTTTGCCCAGTTCCGTCTCATTTAGCCAGAACCCCTCACAAATTTGCTGTTTTAACGCGTCAACGTCGGTTGCATATTCTTGGATGACATTTGTTTTTGTCGTTCAGGTCCGACATCGCTGACCCTCACTTTCGTGGAAACCAAACGCGGCGCCGACGCCCTGGAGGACTTCCTGAAGATGCAGGGTTACCCGGCTACCAGTATCCACGGCGATCGCTCACAGCGGGAACGCGAGGAGGCACTGAGGACCTTTCGTGGCGGGAAGACACCCATCCTGGTTGCTACGGCTGTAAGTGTTCAGCATCATTCAGCTTAACTTAGCTGTCATAAATGTTTGACTTATCCAAAGTGTATTTTTGTTTAGCTTGCCGAACTCAACTAAGTACCTAACCCTGCCAGACACAACAACAGGGCCCAATTTCATAGCGCTGCTAAGCACACGATTTTCTGCTAACCGAGCCTCCGTCTATTTCATGGGGACCGTAAGCAGTAAGCGCAGCAAAAGGCACGCTTAACCTAGCGGGAAAATTTGCTTAAATCAGTGACGTAACAGTAGAATCTCCATGCGCGCGCAAACGTTAGCACAAAAACGCCGTGAAATAGCGCTTAAGGTTAGCAAATTTTTCTGCTAAAGTTAGCACAACTTTTCTGCTAACTGATAAGCAGCGCTATGAAATTGGGCCCAGGTGTAGAAAGTCTGATGTGTTTTGATGCGCTCGGCTATCAACACCAGAGCATAAACGGCCACTTCTAAGACAACGAGAGCTAGTTTTCGAACAATTCCACAGTTGTATTCTGCTGAATTCGGTGACCACGGACTCGAAGGCAGTTTGGCCTTGAGCCCTTTTGACCTGATGGATCTCGCTGCACTGGGCAGACATGTCATTTTGCCAATTGCATGTTGCTGCGTTCAGCAAGGTTTCTAGCCAAAATACCAACAGCCAAATGTTATTTTTGTATTGCTTCTGATAAAATATAAACAATTCCAGGTGGCGGCTCGTGGTCTTGACATTCCCAACGTCAAGCACGTCATCAACTTTGACCTTCCCGGTGACATCGAGGAGTACGTTCACCGTATCGGCCGTACCGGTCGCGTCGGCAACCTCGGTAAGAACACTAGAATCTTGCACGAAAAATGTTATGACCTGCAACAATCCAAGAAGATTGTGGCTTCAGCCAGGCAAACTCGATTTGTTTTCATTTTGCTGGACTCTGCAGTAAATCTGACTAACTGCGGCAGTTAATATTTCCATGCAGTTAAAAAGCCTTTTCTTGGACTTGATTTAAATGGTTGGAATCTGTCTGGGGGGGAATAAATTCCACTTCTTCACCTTCAATTCTAAGTGAGTTGAAGGACGACCTCAGATAATGGTACTAAACTTAAACGAAGACGCAACAAACATGAAAACTACTCATATAAATACCAGTCAGCTGTACTAATTTAATGACCGAGGGTTAGAAAGGGTAACGAACTTCACAGTTAGTAGACTAGGTTCAAACAAACAAGGCAACAATTGGCCTACCCTTGCCAGCTAGATGTTAAACTTTGAACTTTACCACAAGTAATGTACGACACATGCTCAGTTCGTGCCTAAAGGAATTAAGTAGTGCTAGATGACGCCGGCGCGTTATGGCATGCATAACACCTCAGTAGCTATTAAGTCATGCACAATATTTGCGTGCCTGTGCAACCATGCCTGTGGATTTGGTGAGAAATTTGTTTAGAAAATACATTTTCTTTAAAAGGGAAAAAAAAAATTAAAAAAAAAATATGTAAAATATTTTTAAAAAAGTTATATAAATATTAAAATCTAAAATCATGGTCTATGAGAGGAGATATATTCTTTTCCTTTTTTGTTGCTGTTTTCTGTTTTCATTGGTAGTTATTAATAATAATATTGATAACAATTATTATTTACTTACTCACATACTTGTGTACTCAATATATCTAGAGAATGACTCAATCTGACTCAATGACTCAATGACTCGATGTCATCTGATACTCACTCCCCCCCCCCCCCCCCCCCCCCTTCTTCTACCCACTCGTCTTACTCGATATCACAGGCTTGGCCACGTCGTTCTTCAACGACAAGAATCGTAACCTGGCCCGTGACCTCGCTGAGCTGATGGTAGAGACCAAGATGGACCCGCCAACTTGGCTAGAGACCATGGTCTTCGAGGCCAAGCAGAACTTCACCGGCAAACGAGGACGCAAGTAAGTGGTCGAAAAAGTTGTCAGGTTTTTTGCCTCCAACAGAAATTTTGCTAGGATAAAAACAGACTCTCTAAGGATTTTTTTAAAATCTTTTTATTTCTGACTTTCGAATCACTGAGAAGCAAATAGAAATGGAAACAAATGGAAATATTAGAGCTTTTGGGTTCATATCAATCGATTGAATGTTTCTGAAGCACAAATAGGCATCAGAATGTGGCTGGAGTTCCCACAGTTGTGAGCCTAAAATCACCCTAAGCCTACGACGTTTCAATCATTCAGTAAGAAATTTTCAGCAAAAAATTAATAACAACAAATCATTTTTTGTATTTGTTTCTGTAGGTATTCTGTAATTCTTTATGTTTAAAGTTCTTCCCGTTCGACCGGTAGCATTATGACTGACATCTATAGAAATATAACATGATAAATTCAGTCTTTATTCTCAAATCTGATTAACTTCTTGTTTACAAAGCACGACAAACGTTTCCAGGCCTTCATTTTAATAAATCTGAGGAGAGCTGTGCATCGCTCTCCTCAAATCAAAAGGTGAATTGAGGAAAGTGATTTTAATTTTTTTTTTTTTTTTTTTTTTTTTTTTTTTCTCTTGTTAAAATTGTAAGGAGCGCTTTTTTTTGCTCCTTAAAATTTTTAAGGAGCGCGGAGGAGCGCGAGCGCGATCGCGCTCCTTTAAAATGAAGGCCTGCGTTTCCAACAATTAAAAACCATTTCTGTGTGTCGTCTGTATTGATGTGGATGTTACACACCTGTTTTGGTCTTGTGACTAAATTGTTTGTTACGCATAACCGCACACAGAACCAGGTTTTTAATTTTCACATGACCCAACGCCACAGCACGGTATCAGTCAGATTTATTTATGGGAAATAACGTGGGAGTGGAGAAACAAACAAGCAACCACAGTCAAACAGTGTGGGTGTAGTAGGGTTTGGTCTATTGTCAGTGTGCATCAGAGCGGTCGTTGTGAGTTGGTTATTACTCATACCAAGGCGCAGTGGATGACGGTGTCTGCTCTTACAATGACTCGGGGTCGAATAATCAGCCAGCCTTGCTGCTTTCATCATTCTTTTGGTTCAATCGTTTTTAGTTGGCATTTTGTTTTCTCTTAACCTTGGCCTCCAGCTCGGTGGCAGGGTGTATCCTTTACATGGCTGGTCCATCAGATTCTGTGGAATTACTTTGATTTCATGCAAAAAAAATGTTGAAAACAAACTAATATTCCTCAAGTGTTCTTACAATTTTCTCAGGCCGATAGTAAATCAATTTCCATTTACATTTGTTTTTTAATTCCACAGATGTTTTTAACAGATTTTGGTGGGTTAATAAAGTTATAGCCTAGCGTGTATTGCTTTTTTTTTACATGCTACTAACAAAAATGTACTTCAAAAATGGTCATGTTTTAATTAGTACCTACAGAGTGGTAAATGTTTGGATGTTTCAACAAGGATCTTCACAAAAATAGTCATAAATGTTCTACGTACAGTTGTACAATGAATCACGCTTGTAAATGAAGATTGGATTGTGGGTTACATTGAATGGTACGTGAAGCTCCCGAACTATGCAAAGTTTAATGGCAAAGAATTAGTCTTTCAGAGTAAACCCCTGCTCAGTTATGCATTCTCTAACGACCAAATAAAGCGTCTCTTTTGAAGTGCGGTCAGCAATTCAATTCAATTCAATTCAGGTTTTTCACCTTCTTTAGTACTTGCCCAGTTGAATTTTTTTGCTTTCAATTTTTTTGTTTGACAGGAATGTATCGTACCATTCTGTCTTTCTTTTTACTGCAATATCGTTTGTATTTCGTTTCTGCTTTCTATTGAAGTTTGTTCTGAAATTGAAAGTACAGTGAGCTGTTTAGATCACAAGGTCATGGGAAATAGGTGAAGGGTTCTGACAAAATTGGACAGAAACTGGACAGAGGTTGAAATGAGGGTTTTTAAGCATTAAGAAGGAGAAGAAAATTCTCCTTGCATTGCTGTTTAATAAGTTATGCCTTAAATTTGCATTTATCGACATGTCGCCAAAGTAAAATGTTAAGGAAAAAGCCTTAAAGTTGTCAGTTTTGTACAATATCTTTGCCTTTGCTTCTTATAGAGTGAAATTTTATTTTTCATGAAGAGGTGTAATACTTAATCGACCTGGAATCTGTCTGTAAGTAATCAACGTGGATCGATTACTTGAAAAACTGAAATTGCTGTGGGCCTCCATTTTTTAAACGGCTCGAAGACCCGGCCATTCTTCCACTGACTGACTAAGTCACAGACTGACTAACTCACTCACTCAGCGAGTATGAATTCCACTGATTGAGTTACTGACTGAGTCACAGACTCGGTGGGTATGAATCCTCATCTTTTAGCCCAGCTTGATACCCAAGCTGTGTCTTGCTTTCTGACATTGCTCTAACATACGCCTTCTTGTCGTTGGTTTTTAGGAATTTTGGTGGCAGCAGCTTCGGCTCTCGTGACTACCGTCAGGCTAGCCGTCCTCGCGGCGGTGCTCAGCAGGGGATTGCCTTTGGGGGCGGGCACCACGGACACACCCAGGTCCCGTTTGCCGCTTTCCCTCAGTACCAGGCGTCGTACGGAGGCAGTTACGCTCAGCCTAACACTGGCGGAAGCAGCACTGACTGGTGGGGAAACTAACAAACTAAAACCCCAGGGTCAGAGACTGAAACGGTAAGAAACATTCAGGGTTGATGTACCATTCCTATTAATAAAAAAAAAATTAAAAAAATATATAAAAAAAAGTGAACTCTCGCAAGAATCTTTTTAAGCTGATAAGCATTTCACAGACGATGTTCACGTGTGAATTTTTAACAAAGTACCAGTCAGCCTGGATAACCAAAAAATTGACAAATGTTGCGATAGGATTTTATTATTAATACAAATTTGTTACCAGGGAAACACTTCTGTGGTGTGACATGAAATATCATGGCATCCCAAGATAAGATGTTGTTTATTTTATTTTTTTTGAAAAAAATAGACCAATTTTATTTCTGAGTTTCATTCGGAAAGCTCAGGGATGACACTAGATTAACGAAGAGGTTTTTGTGTGAATTTATTCCAAAGAGATAACCTCAGTAAAGTATCTTTGAGGAAAAGGTTTTGTTTTTTGCAGAAAGTTAAAAAGGTATAAACCACAAATTTGATCTTAGCAATTGACTTTTAATGACAGTGCAGTAGTGAAAATCTGCACGACGCATTGGACCTAATTAGACTGGTATCTGGTACTGATGCCCTGAATGTAAGATAAACAATGACAGAGGAACTAGACAGGACAGGTGGCAAGTAGGTATCGCCTGTTAATCGTTAATTAATTAATTAATACAGTGGATGTTAAACTTTAACGCATAGTTGATGTTTTTTGGCTGTAGTTTCTTTTCTGTAGGAGTTGTGTTAGTAAATGGCCTCTGCAGTATTAGGTTGTTGTTTTAAGATATAAAAAGTAGTAAGACTCGAGGAAGTGGATTAAAAGTAACATTTAAATGACAGAATAATCGCAGTATTGAAGGTACGTGATTGTGTTGTCTATCGATGACACTTAAAAATGAAATGCTTGGATGCACAAAGTGGTATTAAATGCCCACTCGGATGAAGCAATATCGAAAGACAAAAAAAAGAAGACTTTTTGAGTAAAATAACGACTGATTTGACATCTCGAAGACTTGTATTCACAGAAATTGATGTATTTTCTCAATTTGTCACATTCGAAAATGATAAATTCATTCCAGAAACGACAAATATTGAGACGATGTAAACAATTTTTTTTTTAACGATTTCTGCTGTGAGCCACTTAGAATTTGTGGTGTATTAATGGAAATGTAAGCGACCTAATAAATTGATATAGTTGGAGTGGTCCTACATCAAACAACTCATGCAACTATTCAAATTTTGTGCATGCTTTTTTTTTCGTTTTCTGTTTCTTTTTTCTGCAGGGGCCATAAGTGTTTAATTTGGTGTTATTGTACTATAATCAGTGCATATTCTGTTGTTCCATAAGTTGTTTTTTTCTCCAAGGAACTCTCCAAAAAGATGGAAATTGAAAACCAAAAAGAAATGTTTTCCAATTTTCGTTTTGTGCAATTTTGGAAGGAAAAAAAATGAGATGAGTGTTTTGAGCTGTCGCCCTCAACGATGAGCACAAATTCATTGTAATATTTTTAAGATGCGAAAGGAATCTAGCTTTGTAAATCGGACTTTTGGCTGGGTTTGTTGACAATATAAAAAAAAACGGTCAACATTCTCGAGGACAAAAAGGAAAACTAGTACGATTGACTTGCATCAGATTTGACTGAATTTTCCACAAGGATTGAAAGCAACGAAAGTTGCAATTAGGGGTATTCCATCTTTTTACTTCGTTGTAAAAATAAAAACCGAAGAATTTATATTTTTATTTATCAATGCAAATTGTCAAATTTGCGTGTTCAACATTATGTCATGACAGCACCGTGACGGAATTGTGCTGTTTTGAAACATGTTATTGCCAATGCTAAAAAAAAAGATTTCCAAGTTGAAGATGCTTAGACAATTTGGCCAACGTCAAGAAAGTTGGTCTTTAGTGCATTTTAGAATACAAAGCATGATTGGACAATTAAAGGGCCATATGCATGATTTTTGAGCCAGGTGAAACAAAGTCAAAGAAGATGTCATTCTCAGTTTTGGTAATACCATGGTTTTCTCCTCTTTTTTTTCTCCTTTTTTTTTTGACCGATGGGAATGACATCATACAATCACCGGTTATGGTTAGGAATACTCTCCGTCCTAAGCATAACGGTTGACGGATATTTGTTTTCTTGATTGACTTGGTTTGGCCCTTTAATAACCTCTCGATCAGGGCAACACAATGCTGAGTATATTTGGGTCTTTGCTTAATAATCGGTATATCAAAATAAGAGACTAACTTCCGGTGTCAAAAGAAAAGAGTGTGGCTTTATTTTAGCAGCCGTTTCCTGCCTTCGTTTGAAGAAAACTAAACGAGGCACGTCATAACTTCGTAGAAATATTTATATGACCGACCTCACAAATTTGGTCTGTATACATTTTGTGTGTATTAAACATCTTTATTCATAACGGAAGAAAAACTGTACTAAATAACCATTTGTAAGTGTAAAGATGTTTTCTGAGAGAAAATTGACGGTTAAACTTCATTTTTCGCACTGGAGACATCCAAAGATACTAGTTTTGTATTCTCTCAACTTATTTTTTTTTTTGTAAATGGACCTCCAGTAATTTAATTGATCGATTTTGGTACTCTGTTAAGTTAACAATGCTGTGTTTTAATTGAATTTTTTCTACTTAGCAGACAGGGTTTTGGCACTTGTATTTATATATCTTGAGACAGGATTTAGGTTTTGTTTTTTTAAAGAAGTCTTCAGGTATTTCTCACATGTGAAAAAGAAGAACAGCTGATCTTAGTAAAATGTATTTGAGTTTTGGAGTCTCTGGCCTAAACTCTGGAACAAAAACTTGACACAGAGTGGCAGTATTATTCAAGTCCGTCACAAGTCATCCACGAGTCGACTAACAAAGCAGACAACCAATAAAGGGGGATAGAACGGTGCACTTCGTCGCAGAACATTTGCATAACTTGTCACTTGATTTTGAGACAATAATTTGTGACTGACTTGTGACGACTTACGAAAACTTGACTAATAACTCTGGAACTATTTTCTTTGTTGCAAAAGGCTGCACCAGCCGTGCGCTCATGACTATTACTACACGGCAAAAAAAGAAATAATAAAACAAGAGAGAAAATCATATTTTTTAAGATCGTTTCCCTGTGCCTTCGAAAACAAAATCTGTAAAAAAAAACAAAGTGCAGGTGGAAAAATCAGCATAATGAGAAAAAGTTTTTGTATCTTTTTACCAAAAACAAAACTGTTCCCTGATGCAATATTATAAAGAAATGTCACATCTCACGAAGTGCTAAGATTCATATTGGAAGGAAAAATAAGAGGTGTACAAATTGGACTAGATTTGCCGGTAATAATTAACATTTTTGTTGTTGTACATATTTAAGTCAATCACAGATAAGAGAGGGAAGAGTTGTATAATGTTCTTAGAATAAAACACTTAGCCCCGCACGCACAGACTCAGGACTTGCTGGCCCGTTTGGCAAACAAAAACAGTTCAGCTTAAATCGAATTGTTTCTGTTATCATAATGGCTGGCATTTTTTCAAGGCGCCAGTTTGCCGTTTTGGTCGCCGGTTTTCTGTACTCCATCATGGCAATGAACTGCTTATTTATTTCATGTACAAGGTATTTTCCCATTGTAAAGCATTTCTCCACATGATTTTTTCCCCAAAAAGCAATGCCAAACAAATAATGCCGAACATGGCTTTTTTTTCATCTTGCCTGGGGTAAATATAAACAAGTTTGCAATATTGGTTGACCTTTAACACTTAAAAAAACAAAAAACCTATATGGTTAGGATTACTTAAGTTTTTTTATTTTTTATAATCTTTTGGTTTCTACCAAGGGGCAGTTTTTATAGGTTTTTAAAATCGGGGATTAGACAAATTTGAGAACAAGAGAAAATCCTATCTCGAAACTCGCAATTTGTGGGGAAAATGTTCATAATGCGTAATAAAAGGATTTTTAAAAATGTCTCTGGCAAATTGTATGCTACCATTAAAATACAGGCATGTTTTTGTAAATAATTTAGGGGAAAAAATAAGTTCACAGGAATCGAGCATCTCGTAAATGATGACTGTTTAATTCAACTGCCTGCAAGTGATCATATTTTTTAATTAAAGTGCTGTACTGACTTTTTATAACGACCGGACGTTGGAATTTTGAAGTTTTCCTACTGAACTTTTTATTTCTTCTGCGTCCATTTAAACAAATTTGAACGCAAACGAATTTTTTTACGAATCAAAATTGTCAGAGACATCTTCCTTTTTATACACCTGTCAAATGAAGTATTTGTATAAAGCGAAACGCCTCACAGCATTCTGTAGACTTTTTGATAAAAACAAAATTCTACTTTTTTTTTCATAAAGCCCGACAATTTTTATAATATCTGTGATATATGTATCTAAATATTTATACAAGTGGTGTTTTTTTCCAAAATGTAAATTTGTTTTGTTGTCTGAAAAGCAGTTCTACCACAAAAGTGCGAGGGGAAAGTGTGTGGGAGTGCTTGTTTGAGAGAGTGTTTTGGTTTTTGTTCCTGTGAAGAATTTTGTTTTTCTTTAATTACTGTGTGACATTCCTTTCCAGTGTTAGACATGGACAATTCTAAGTGCAGAAGTATTTTTTTCTGGTTTAAATTTAGGGCGGGGTGGGTATAGTGCTTTCTATCCCGAAAATAAATAAATTTGTAACTTGCATATACTTAATGGCTTTTAGATAAGCTTGTGTGCTATCTAAGAACGTAAGCTTCATTAATCTTTACTCAAAAATTGGGTTTTTTTTCTTTTGGGATTTGTTTGCCCTCACTGCCTAAATGTATCCTGAAACTCTCAAAATGACAAAGAAATAATCTTTCACCAATGGCCATTGGTATGGTGGTGGTTTTTGCAACTACAACTTTGGCAACTATTGCAATTGCATGGCTTGCTCGATTACATACTTGGCTCAATCTTAATAGGACAACAAAATACAGCTTTTTTTTTCTTTTTTTGAATGTACCTAATTTTTTTGGTGAACATGTCAAGGGCAGTTGTAGTCGCTGGGCGTTGGCTGTTGTGTGACTAATTTCTAGGTGTAACTATTCCACCCATTGGCAGATAGACAGGTGCATTCGCATAACGATTCCACCCATTTGTAACAATGACCTTGATGCACAAAATGTAACATTATCTGTTCACTTTCACTTCTATACCCTTCAACGTAAATAGTTCAGTTTCATTTTATCTAAGATTTGACGCGTAAGGTGCTAGCTATACGTCTTGTTAGAACAATTGTAGAACAAGTGCTAAATTTGATTTTTTTGGACCAATTCTGTACAGACTAGCGATTTAATCCTTAGGAAATTCAAACAGGCCTCAGAGTAGTTATAAATAATTTAAAAATGATAATGGTACATATCCCCATTTTTTGTTAATGTATATTCGAAGGATGACTAGACTTTTGATACTACAAAGTTTGGCTTTGAATACAAAAAAGTAGTTTTTTGTTTTTAGCCAGCTCTTGTATACTTTATTCTACACATGTTGAATATGTTTTGGTGGTAGTGTTTCTTACGGACCAAATAATTGTATCAGATCTTTAACTAAGAAACTATGATGGGTGCACGGTGAAAAAGTAGGCTTTACTATTTAAAATATTTGTGTGTATGCCATATGACTGAAATGCTTAGGTGATGGAAAGTGTGTGACGCAAATTTTTTTTTTTTACTTTTCTTTTTTCCCTGAAGAAAAACAAATGCTTGAATGTGTAGACATTTAGTGAAATCCTAGTAATGTTTGTGTAAAATGTCCAAGGTGTGGTTTGTGTAAATTGTGATGTTTCAATGGTTGGAATTGGATATGTGCTGGGAATTCAATGTTTAGCCTATAGTTTATCTTAGAACTTTTTTGTTTTCGAGGACGACTAAATAAGGTTCAATAATATGTACTGTATTATTTTTATTGAGCATTCATGTGATATTTGGTGTTGAATTACTCGTCCTTGTACCGTTGCAATGAATGTAGGTTAACATTTACAACATTTTTTTTTTTTGAGGAACAAAAAGCATTGTAAACTTTTTAAACGTAAATCGCTGATTATTTATTGAAACAAAGATGCTGTGAGGTATTCCTTTTTAATTTATCAAAAAATTAACTGTAAAAAGTCAAAAATCTGTGTACAAAAATATTGTTCTTTCGAGTGCGGGGCAAGTGTGTGCGCGAACAAAACAAAAAACTTAGGAATGTAGGAATTCCAAGCGTGTGATTGAAATTAACATGGTTTTTTTTTCTTCTTCTTTTAAAGTTGACATTCAGTTGTTTAGAGCGACAACTGTATACAAACTGTTATTCATAAACGAGAGAGAAACGTAAACAACTGTAACATGAGTATTACTATTCCAATGTCTTCTACTTAGCCAAAGATTTAAATGGAGAGAGAGGTTGGGAACTAGACTTTATATGTGTATCTTAAATGACGGAAGTCTGTTCTAATATACTCAGCACAAGTGCCCGAGAGAGAGTAACCATGCTATTTGTTTGGTTTTAATTTAATGTTTGTGTTCAGGCGACATGGGACAACAGAGTTGTGTAGCATTGTTACTACTATTATTATTATACCTATTGTTATTATTGAGAATTTTCAGAGGAAAAAAAAAGAAAGTAATGAGCATTTTCTTATAGTGTGCTTTTGCTGTTATTTGGTATTGCATTGTTCAATATTTGGGGAGATTTAACTGATATGAGAAAACGTATTGCATTATAAAGATGTGTTTCGGAAGAGTTACGATGTGCAAGTATGAATACATAAAACTCTAAAGTCAAGGCGAAGTTTTTCAGTCAAAATAAAAATAATGTGGTATTTTTTCCTTCCAAGTTTTACCTGTGGAAACTTTACAACACCCAGTCGATCTTTCATGCATATTCAGACATAAGATTTGCCTATAAAAGACAGAGTTGCATTTCTATACAGAAGTATAACTTTTCCTTGAATTTCTTGCAAAACAAAACTGTAGAAATAGACAGATAAACATTTGCATTGTATTTAACGGAAGACAATGTAAAAATGCCATCCATTTGGTTGCCATCTTGGTCTGGTTTCCTGAACAAGTAATACTGCTAAATAGACAGCTTCGCCTTGGGCACCAGTCTGTTTTGTTGGTGATTTTGATTTAGGTACGAGCCTAAAGTACATTACTTTAGACCCGTGTGTGAAAATGAAAGAAAACATGAAACTGTCATGAACGTAAATTGGATGGCATTTTACACCTTAAAACTGAGAGAAACTTGTTTTCTCTATACAACTCTATAA
This sequence comes from Crossaster papposus, assembly GCA_037893245.1. Lineage (NCBI taxonomy): Eukaryota > Metazoa > Echinodermata > Asteroidea > Velatida > Solasteridae > Crossaster > Crossaster papposus. The sequence goes on along the minus strand of JBAIAA010000295.1, from coordinate 130,174 downwards.
AAAAAGTGGAATTTCCGATGGATAACAGTGGAATTGAAATGAGGGCACGTTCACATTGTTACCAATGTATCTTCACCGATATTTGTACTGAATAAAACGTGAAGTAGTTGCAATTTAAGCAAGTGCTGTCGTAGCTTTGTGTGTGTTATGTTGTGGGTGTTCTTTTATAATACAAATCTGTATACTTCACGGTACATTAACAAAGTTGCTTTACCCCGAAAATTGCTGAATCTATTATGAATGTGTACACACCATATAGGGGTTGACGAAATTATCGAACAGAAACCATTTTGAATTTCGTGCACCGCGATAATAAAACTTTCTGGCTGTTGATTTCAGTTGTACATCAATCTGAATAGCTGAATCGTATCTTCATTTATTCACGCTCAACTTTAAATGTAGGATACACGTTGGAGAATGGGTGGATATGGGGGGTTGTATTTTATAGTAAATATCGACCTGTCCGAAGTTTTACAATCGTGGATGCTGAGAAAAATGCCGTTCGTTTTCAACCGTCGTCGGGCTGTTCTTGGTAACTATTGTTACCCAACGGTCCCCCCCCCCCCCCCCCCTAAAAACCTAAAGAGAATTCCTGAGAAACCACAACATTCCGCAAGCACAATGAGCACAACAAAGGAGGGGGGGGGGGGGGGGGGGGAGAGGGGAGGGGGGAGGGGGAAGGAGGAAGAGGGGGAGGAGGGAGGAGTCCCTCCGTATATGTTTGACCTATACATGTAATCGAACTTTTATGCTGGAGAATTACCAGCAAGTCATGCGTTCTTTTCGATTGCTTATTATATTACATGTAGTGACAAATCCTTTGAAAAAATTTCAAAACATGTTCCTGTTTCACAAAGGCGTTTTCTTTCGAACTGAAAGATCATGACTAATGCTTCCCTACTCCCTTTTTTCGCATGAATAGCCGGTAAATAATCCTATGTATATTTTTGTAAAATACGATGGGCGTTTATATTGGAATCCCTTGAATTTCAGCAACGACCAGTCAACCACTATACTTATTGTTGGGGCGCAATAGAAACCGACCCCACTTTCTAACAATGAGGCTTGTTTGTGCATAGAATTCGAGTACAATTCTTGACCTCGCATGTGTTTCACCATACCCCGCATATAAAACGAGATGTGTAGTTTAATATAGGACCTAGCTATTTCCGCTCATGATCACTCAAGCGTTAAGAACACAGCGATTCGACGGCCTCCATGTTAGAAGAAATCACAGGCAGTGAAAACTTGAAAAAGTTCGGCATCGTTTTTTAACCTGACCGCGTGAACAATTTTACCTTTCTTTTTTCCCCCTGGAATTCTGGGTGGCAACCGTTGTAATTCGTGCTTGAGATCTGCTTGGAAAGTCTCGAGAAAACTCAAACTTGTTTTGGTGTGCTTGAGAGAGTTACAAAAAGGAGGAAAATGCTGTACGAACCGGAATATGGAGGGGGTCGTTATGAGGGGAGAGGGGGTCGTTATGAGGGGAGAGGTCCGCGTGCTCTGCCGGCGTTGCGGTCGATTGCCCCACCGGCTGCGCTGTACGGCACCCGTCAAGCAGCGCCTCCTGAGCCGATGTACGGCCGGGTCCAGCGGTACAGCAGACCGCAGCAGCAAAGGCCGCCCAGTGGTCTTGGGGAGTTTAACGTCTCCTACTTGGGCTCCGTGCCGCTTTCGCCGTCGTCCTTCAAGGGCTCGGAGCCGAGCGTGGAGGATGTTTCCCGTGTGGTGGAATCTGCCCTGTATCGTAAGGACGCCTTACTTCGGGAGGGTACTCGTCTGAAGACTTACTTACTCCAGATTGGAGAGAAGTCGATTTCCTTCAGTATGACCGGTGAGTAATATTATTAACCTGAACACGTCTGGGAATTTTTTTACTTGAATTACCCCTAGATGGGCAGAAACAAACGATTCTGAAAACAAAAAACAGATAATGGACATGAACCTAACTTTCACAACTTTTTACAAAGTGGGAAACCGTTTTCACACCTTTTCACACAAGTGCACTTTATGGGAAACCGATTTTCACATAATTCGCTTTGTTCTCGTGTACAAAATAGTTAGAAAATCGAAGAAAAAAATCAAAATGCTCCTATTTTCACCACAATTAATTTCCTGGATTGAAATGTTGACCCAATAGTATATATCCTATATTATACCCTAACCCACATCCTAACCCTAGTTTTCGTGGGGAAAACCTTGTGGAGACATATATAAATTACCCTGAGGAGACGTATTCATTCCCATTGTCCCTATTGCGTTCACGTCTCCACATAGTATTCGTATACGTATTCCTCCACTTTTCACACAATTTTTTCACACATGGGAAACCGATTTTCACACTTTTTCACAAATTTCCCATTAATTTGCAATATTAACTTTTAACTGCACTGAACTTTACATCAATTTTAATAGCAATTAGTGTAATAATATTAGTTAATAATACATAGTTAATAATGTTATTACTATTATTATACTAGTTATACCATAGTTAATAATATTAGTTATTTATTAAGGAGTTCTACTACATTGTAATAGAGCGTGTGAGTTGACCTCGAGAATGTACGAGACTTTACGAGAAACCCAACTTCCCGGCACATCGAATTACATTTAACATGTAAAGCGAGTAGTTTTTCTTGAAATACTTTATTTTGACACTGTTCTTTGTACTGAAAGATGTAAACAAATGTTTAAATAAATATTATTTTTCATTTAAATTTGCAAAATGTGAACGATACATGACAAATTAGGAAAAAGGAGAACAAAAAACTATAATTCCTGACGCCACTTTTGTCATCATTATATTTTCTCAATGAAAGTCATTCATTGCTAAAATGTTGACGATACCTAGTTACGGGGCTAAGACATGAATTTGGGACTGTGAAACATCTCAAGTTTTGTTAAGAAATACTTTGAAAATGCACTCAACTCCCAATAGACAATAGACACAACCAAAGAAGTGGTGTCAGGGTACTACATTCTATCCCAAATGAAACTGATATTCTCTCTTTAGCAATCTTTCGTAAACGTTTTGGCTGCCATTCTCGAAGCTCACCATGTCCACGTTTACGTGGAATTGTCCGAATTGGAACAAGAAACCATATTATTTATGTGTGTGGCCCATACTTGTATATTTAACCTTAGTCCAAACAAAGCGAAGGATTTTCTTCGAGCGCGAAAATCCCAATTGAAATTGGCAGCATTGTTGGAAATTAATAATAAACACCCCGAAAATACCCCGAAGTTCTCAGGAACGATCAAAGCCTGGCTTTTATATACCCAGCGCGAATGAGACCAAGATAGTCCCCCCTTAGTACCCCATACTCCTACACTCTTTTAGACTATTGGTACCTAACGCACCCCCCCCCCCCCCCCCCCCCCCCCAAGAAATAAATATTCCGCAAGCACAATGACCACCACAAAGGAGGGCGATATAAAGGCTAACGGAAAAAAATGAAATAAAATAGGGGCAGTCTAGATTTATTAGGTGAATAAATTGTATACTAGACTGAGTGCTATAACGAAAGAAAACAATTAAATTAAATTAAATCGCTATTTGTATTATTCGAATATTTTATTCCTGTTAGGGCGTCCTTTTTTATTTTTATGATTCTCATAATTTGTTTGCCTTTGAAGTTGGGCCGGTCGGTCAAACAAATAATTTGCAGGAAAGAAAATAAGCAGTTCCACCTTTTTTCATCATAGATGATGAGAAGTTGTGTATATATTCTCTCCAGTTTTGTTTATTGCAGCGAGTTTATCATGATTTGATGCTGCATAGAAATACATGTAATTTATTTTGGCAAGATGCAGTTAGCTTCTGCACAATGCAGCTCACGAACGTTTAACCAGTTCGCGCCGGATGACGTATATAAACGCAAATGTATGTCAGCAGCGCGCAAGGCCGGAAATGCGTGGGTGTGCTTCCCGGCACTATCAGCCTGAACCCGCTTCAGATCGAGTTTCGTTAAAAATAATCCCGCCCGTGGGCTCGGCGATGTTAAAATAATCCCGGCGCGAACTGGTTAACTTGCAGGACTGTATAGTCTGTATGTCATGAAGGGATGGTGTCGGAATCTCTGCATCAATTGTCTGGTTCTGATTCTGCTGGCATGACGGATTGGCTGTCGTCCCTGCAAAACAGCAACAAACTGTTAATAAACTTCATTTTCCTTAACTCTTGCTATTTGTCACAGTCCACTGACTTTTACACAATTGCGAACATTGAAATGTTTTGGAGAATAATTTCAAAGGAAGAGTTAATAAAAGGGCCCATAAAAAGTTCCTCTAACGCCCACAATCAAAACGCAAGAAGGGTAATACCAGGCTAGATATGCCCTTAAATGCTCTGCCCCCAAATTACTGTTTTTCTTCGCCAGTGTGACGGAATCGCGTGTAAAATATTCAAGGAGAAAAAAATAAGCGCCATTGTCTTGCACTGCATACGAAATTGTTCAATGTCCCGCGTGTTGTAGATGTCATGGTTCACTACGGCAACACAATGGAAGTCATGGCGCGCCATTGATATATATCTGCAGTCTCCAACTTTCGGGAGCCATGTTGAACACGACAACCTGTACCACTTCCTTTGTGCAGTCCTGAAACTATACGACAGTCTGCAGAATAACCGATTTAGGCAGAATTCACCGTGGATTGCAGACTTTTAAAGAGCTACGTTTTAGCTTCGAACTCTTGAGGATCCAAATCAACTGAGGAACTGACGAGGAAAGTTACTTTTTCGTTTTGAGTGGGCTTCGCGCAATTATTATTCGCCGTCGGTGATGAGTAAGGCAGTTTACGTACGTGCGAGCCATCAGGGCAGGAACCGACCCGTCGCCAGGTCTGCTGGGGGTAGCATGCGGGGCCGGGCCCAGTCCCTGTCGCGTTCTCCTAATCGCTTGATGGTCGCCCCGGCAAACAACCGCCGGACGCGCGACGACAGCGGCATGGGGCGCTCATCAATGCCGGCCCGCTTGAAGCTTAAAGTTCACGAAGCTTCAAGTCCGCGTAGAGGTAGCAGACGCCAGGCCAACCGGCCCGCGGCCTCATCTGATAACGACGAAGTGGTGAACGACAAAAGGACCGACCCAGAGTATTTCTCCAAGACGTTCTTCAAGGTGTTATTTCTGGGTGCCACCCGTGTCAAGAGTACTGAACCGAGCGTCTTGGAGCTTAACGCGCTGGTTGAGGAGATTCGCCAACGCGCCGTCATTTACAGAGATAGAGGCGTTACCCTGCCGCGTTATACCATGCACATCAACGCTAAGAACGTAGCTCTGATAGAGACCCGTAAGTTGGAAGAACTTATCAAATTCACCTCGCTGAGTTGAGGCAAAGAGTTACTTAATTGACGCACAGTTTAGCGTTTACTGCCACTTTTACTATAGTTCATGTCAAAAGGCAGCTTCATTTGCGGTGCCCCCAAAAATATAAAAATACCGAGATCACCACATCTTGTTGCCCGAAACGTTGAAGCCACGTCTATGTTGTTCAATACCACACCAGACCACACCAATACACACAAACATTATATTCATGTTCTTCGATATCTTGCTTATCTTGTTGCATTACCTTCGTAGACTACAATAAAAAAAACGATTATCCACTGCGTACGTTGTTGCTTTAAACTGCGTGTGGAATCCCTTTAAAAACATCGTGTCAAAGGTCATATTAGGTCAAAGGTCAGTCTCTTGTTTATGTATTTGTATTTTTGTCTCCCTTGCAGAGACCCGAGATGTCCAACAAATCCCCATCAATCAGGTTCACTTCGTGGCGGCCGATCCTCGCGCCCCTTCCGTTTTTTCGCTGGTAGCCCGTGGACGTGGTGGCCGCTTCTTGTGCCACGTCTTCGAGTGCGGCAGCTACAGGCAGTGTGACGTCATCACCAAGGCGGTCTCTGAGGCGTTTCGCATTGGTTACGAGAAGTGGCTTCGCTCGGAGGAAAACCAGCGCCATCAGGAGGAGAGCAGGTCCCGCGAGATGGACATGGGAGGGCTTGGTAAGCCACTCAACATTGTCGGACTTTTACCTTTTCAATCGTATGCACCATTTAATGTTCAATTCAGGTTTGTAAAGCAAGGATTGTTTTACAAGAATCCAGTTGTAATACGAAACGAGAATGTCGCCTTCGCCCAATCTGATATTAAAAACGATAAGGGACTTTGGTTTTATTTCGGGTTTGTATACCAGAAAATAAGACCAATATTTGTTTTGGGGACAAACTATTCACACCAACACGACTCAAGATAAAAAAGCAGTGAATACAAGTTATCCTGGATTTGGGTGTTGTTTATTTCTCTCCTCAGAATACTTCCAGGAGTGGGATGACCACGCCCCCCGCGGTATGCCCCTCTATAACATCTCCAGCTACTACAACTCGGGCACTTCCCGTCCACGCCAGTACCTCGGCCCCCGTGACGAGATGCCACGCCTGCCGGAACGCCTGGTCGTCAGCTCCCGTTCCAACCACGGAGGCGAGCCAGAGCCCTCCTCCATGCGCTACAACTTCAATGATGACGACGCGGATGAATACGACGAATCTCCTCGGGAGGAGGTCCGTGTAGTGATTTGTCGATAGTCGATTTTTTGAAACTCGATAGTTCACATTTCATTTTCAACACACTTGTTTAATGATGTCAATAAAATGTGATGCCCTAACTTCATTCTAAAAAATTAAACTTTTGTCGAATTATAATATTTTGTAATTGTTCCAACGTTTAATAATTTACGAAGTTCAGTCTAACAATAAGAGGTCAGATCAGTATTTTTAAAATGTGGACATGGAAACGACAAACATTTTAAGTGGGAAACTAACGAATAGACTGGGTTTTTTCCCCCATACAGGTTTACGTAAGACAGAGCGGCGGCAACAACGGGCGCCGTGATCGTGATCGTGATCGTTCACGTGATCGTGATCGTGATCGTGGGAGTGGGAGTGGAAGGCAGCCGCAAATGGTATTCGACGTCTCTCCCGAGTGGTAATAGAATCTAAAACCGCAAACAACCTTTTGTATGTCTCAAAGTAAGCAAAACCGAGGCGTAGTTCTAGCCTGGTTTGGGGTGATGAGGCATATATTTTCTACATTAAATAAGAATGAAAGGTGTATACAAAGTGATTTTTGGTCGTACTCGATAAATGTACACTCAGTGCTGTATAAAAAAAATCTTCGGACACAGACTAGAAAACTAAAGTCAAACTCGGATTACACTGTCAGACTAGTTAGAACTTTACCCTAAGTGTCATTTTCTACACGAAAGCTGCTTTTAATGATTTAGTTTAACCCCAACCGTACGGCAACATAGAAATCGTGGTCATCGGTTTATCGGGCTTGTGAAACTTGCCGGTTGGTTTTTTTAGGAGCTAGCTGTTTTCTTTTTTAGGCATTACAAAAATAGTTAGTCATCTTCTTGCAATTGGGAAAGTACCAGGCTAGATCCTGAAGGCCATTTTGATATTTTGATTACGATGGCATTGGGCCATGAATACTCGCGATGTGAATGGGTGATCAGCGAAGCGATGGATTGCGAAATGTCCACAACAACAAGTGCCTCACCCTCCACTTGCATTTCGTGCATGGTTTTTTCTTTTCATTCTCGCAAAATGTACACATAGCTTGTAAATAAATTAAGTTCATTGAGGGCTGCTTACCACAAAAATACTTTGCTGAGCCGTAAAGGCCCGATGAGTTTTGCTAAACATAAAAAAAATGTAACATTGTATGTAGGCCTATAGAGTTTCATTGACATCATATGTTATAGCGCCACCTTTATCAATTTAGATGTAGGTACGAATGGGGAAAAAATGGTATCATATTATTATGGATATAAAGTTGAAATATGTATGTATAAATTTATACCGAGTTGAAAGTGGCGAAGATTTTAATATTTGTTTAACGTTTCCCCTATGCATATATGAAACTGGATAATAGTGTTGAAAGTCTTATAAAGCCAGGTCAGTTTAATTGAATCTTATTGTATTTTTAATGGTGTAGAGCAGTAATGATAAGTAATGATATGACCCTAAATGTTTTACACACGAGGGGAGCGGTTTCGAACAGGATGGGTAACAAATTACCATATTTTAGGGTTATCTGCTTTGTAATCTTACATTAAAGGATATTTTTTGGTTTAATAGTATAGTGAAGGCTGTTAATTAAAGGGCTGTTGTATAACTGGTATATGTACATGTACACGTGACATTTAAAGTAACATGGTGATTTGCGACCACGTGCATATAGGTACAAATGTGTCAAAGAACAACGTGTTTTGCCTGAATATAGGACCTGAACAGAACTACCGAAACGTTTAGTTAAGTCAACATAAAGTATAACAATCAACAAAAGTTTGGTATATTTTATCAGTCCCCATCTTTTTGAGAATTTTTCTAAATTGTACATAGCAAATCTTGGGCTCAAAGGCAACGTAAATTTCATATTTCTGTTCCTGAAACATCTATAACACAGTCAAAACACCACGTCGATTTTAATGTAACTTATAAATTTTTAAGGGTGTTTGCATAATAAAGCATTCGGTGAATACAATAACTTTAATTTCGCTCACTCCGAATCAAATTATTTGTGTACCAAAAACTGTAAATATTCCAGCAGGCGAAAGTGCGATTTTTAATTTCGTACCGAACACGAACACTCCAATGGAATGACATGTATTCTGTTATCCCTCATTGTTAAAGAAAATACCTTGGGCCCCACTCCCACAATAATAATTCTGCTCCAGTGGGCAAATTCCCAATAAAAATAGACAAGGTTAAACCAACGAGCACAACAAGAGTGCCGTGGCCTCGTGGTCCGGAGCATTGAATTTGTAATCTGTAGGTAAAACTACAGGTTGTGGGTTTCAGTACGGCCTGGGGTTATGGTGCGTTTGCCCCTGGGCAAGGAACTTTGTCACTCATTGCTTTTCTCTACCCAGGAGTAAATGGGTACCTGTGATGAGGGCAGATATGGTTATGTGGTTGAGTTAGCTGCTTTGCACCGAAATGACACCATCGAGCTGAGTCCTAACAAGCTAAGATGGTATTTGGAATGTTTCGTGGGCCCAATGACCGGGGTAATAATACATAATGATATAATAATCTTCGCATTGTTAGAAGGATAATTTGCATTATTGACGTAGAACTGATCACACGAGGCTGTACAAAAGGTTAATACCGCCCTCAAGAGTTATCACAGCCCCCCTCCGGCTACCAATATTGATCTTATTATTGATTGTTCTAACCAACGGGCACCAAAGAGTTAATTGTGGTGGATGATGACTCGCTTCCGACTGGTAAAGTGTAAGCTCAAAGGGTCCCTCAAGAAACGTTGGTTGGCCCACTCCTCTTTCTTATCTTTATCAACGACCTCCTTGAGTATGACTCACAGTCGTCTTGCCGACGACTGTCTACCGTTACTAGATCAATCCCAACTGTTGAAGATAGCATTTATAATTATATACTCCAACACTAATTTACAGTCCTGGGCTGATAAGTGGAACTTGGTGTTCAATGTTGTGAAATGCCACACATTAGTATGACCATAATGTTATCTCTCCTTCGCAAGGCCACCTACTTACTAGGAGTAAATGCCCTGATGACATTCTCCGAACATTCCTCATCACCTTGACAAATATAAAGGCTACCAAAAAAACCTGTCCGTCTCGAAAAAAAGTGCGCCCTCAAGAGAAGATTGCATAATTGCCGGCATGCGTTTTTTACGCGATCGGCGTAATTTTGTTTTTGTTAAATCGTTCTTTTACTATTCCTCCATGATATAAAATATTAAGATTGCAACTTCTCGTTATTAAAAGGCGGATTACTCTTCTGCCATGGGCTTACTCAGATTCACGTCTTTTCTGCATGAAGCGAATAGACGGAATGTGAAATTCGCCTTCAATTTTCGAAAGCAGGTAATGATAGATTTTACATTGTTTTGAATGAATTTCCGTGTGATTCCGACAGCAGCGTAACCCATAATGTCACGAACCCATTACTTTTGATAGTGAATATTTGGCCGGCTCCGGCTTTCGTTTAGTAAATGTTATTAAGTCGGTGCCCTCTTATTCATAGTCTTACGTAATATTACGTGAAGTTACAATCACAATAAAGGCTTTATTAACAATTTCCATGGACCCCAAAACGCCCACAGTGTGCCTGCCGGCATGGCCGGTATTCACCGTCATTTTTAATATAAAAATTGTTGTTTTTTGTACTCATTTTTGTTCAGATTGTACCTACAGTTGCTTGTTACCGACATGCTTCCTCTTCGACTTCGAATGAAAATGTTGTAAGTAAAGTAACCCTATGTTTTCGTTGAAAATCTTGACTTGAAAATTGTTTTGCTTCATCACATTTTGCTGCAGAATTAAATAAACCTAAGTTGAACTTGAATTTGAAAATGAACTTGAACCTAAAATTTAAGTCCTGAATCCTCCAATTTCAATACCCTTTTCATGTCCCTAGGTAGTTACGGTTAGCAATGGTTGGAATAATGCATTATAATTATATTTTTGAAATATTTTTTGCATAAAATATGGACAATGTGATTTTGTTTCTTTTTTGTGTGTTTTTGTTTTCATACTTTTTTTGTTTTTAATAGTGTTGAATGTGCTTCCAAATAAAAAACAAAGTAAATTTTTGCCAACAATTTTGAAACCAAACGATTTCTCAAATGTCAAGAATTAAAAAAACTTGTAATTATGTTAAGTAATATATGGAGTTGTTTATAATCTGTAGGATGTTCGGAAGGTTCGCAACATCGGAATATCGGCCCACATTGATTCTGGAAAGACGACCCTTACAGAACGACTTCTGTTCTACACAGGCAGAATCAAACAAATGCACGAGGTAACATCTAATCCCGATCCTTGAAGTTATCGCCAAAGTTGAGTAAATTAGTTCAGATTAAGATATTACGTTTTCATTTATATTTTTTTTTTATATATTTTTTTTTAGGTGAAAGGGAAGGATAATGTTGGAGCCACTATGGACTCAATGGATCTAGAGCGACAAAGAGGGATCACAATACAGTCAGCTGCGACACACGTTGAGTGGAAAGACTACAATATCAACATTATTGATACACCTGGTGGGTCAGAGTTCAAAGGTCATTAAGCTGCTAAGAAGGTCGCGTCCGAATTGCTTGGCTTCGGCTTGAATGTATACGTGTCTATGGTAGCGGCTATAGCTACTTCCTATAGACTTGTGTGTACTTTATAGTCATAGTCAAGTACCTAAGACATGGCCAATGCAAGTTGGAGTGATTAGCAGAAATAAGCCTAGTACCAGTTAACATTCTAGAGACATGTTGAAAAAGTTAAAAATTCAGGTTGAAAATTCATACAAGTTTCATTTTTACCCTAATTCTTTTTCAGGACACGTTGACTTCACTGTTGAGGTGGAGAGAGCCTTACGTGTACTAGACGGTGCCGTGCTGGTTCTGTGTGCCGTCGGGGGAGTCCAAAGCCAGACCTTTACTGTTAATAGACAGATGAGACGTTACAATGTCCCTAGGATCGCATTCATCAATAAACTGGACCGGTAAGTTGAGGAGGATTTCACAGGTATGGCATTCATTTCAAAGCGAACAAAGAAATTGGTAAGGCGGGACACTCGAACCTTGAACCTCATTCCGGAGGTCGCAAGTTCGAGTCTTGCCTTGCTGATTTGTTTGTTCACTTTGAAATTTATGCAAATTTATCTGGTCAGTTTTTCCTTGGGGGTTTCAAACCAGGTCTAAATGGTCGCGATCCCTAAGTTACTGGGTCAAACTAATGCATGAACTAGGTTATAAGATGGAATTTGTGTCGGGGTGATGTAACTTCAATATTGAGTTAAGCCCTTCACCGACGTATTGTATAAATGCTGTTTTGTCCATCACAATTTGTTATTGTTCTGAATTTTTGTAAAAAAATTGCAACTAGGCTGAAGGCTAACCCACACCGCGTGTTATCCCAGCTCCGCTCCAAGCTCAATCATAACGCTGCCTTCTTGCAGTTACCCATCGGCCTGGAGTCCAGTACAAAAGGTGTGGTGGATCTTGTCCATCGACGAGCCATCTACTTTGAGGGAGACCAGGGGTAAGTTGACAGCGGAAAAAGTTGCCCATTATTCTAGATGGCCTGCATTTTCGTCTACCCTTGTCGTGCCCAGGCACATACTACTCAAAGCACGGTATGTCATGTTCATAGAATTTTGAGGCTAATGTCTGTGAGCAAGACACTTTACTGTAATCGCATTGCTAGCATTTTTCTTTTTTTATTCTTCACAAACTGAACTATTCTAAATCACATACAAAGAGATAATCTTATTTGAATTATGCGTACAAATATTGATTGTGATAATCTTTACAGACAAGATATCGTTCAGAAGGAGGTTCCCAAAGAATTGCAAGCAGAAATGGAAGAGAAAAGACAAGAAATGATCGGTAAGGAATTTTCTCCAATTGCATGAAAACCGAGACTTTTCATATTTGTTAGAGTTTGATTCCAGATACTTTTCTATGTAAATTTACTGAGCAAACTTGTCTGGTTAAAAGGACAGTTACATTTTTGAACAAAATTATTGTTCAAAAACTTACTTTGATGTAGGATAGTAAATTTCACTTTAGTGTATAATTTTTTTGTCGCGTTTTATAGAATGTGTCGCAAATGTGGACGAGGAACTCGGTGATATGTTTCTCTCCGAATTGCAACCAAACGAAGACCAGATCAAGGTGCGTGTTCGTCATTCTTCAATTTCGATTATCCTAAAAAATTATGAAGGTCTTAGCAATATTTTGGTTTCAATTAAAACATTTACGAGTCCCACATTTTATGAGAATACAAATATACAATGAAATTGTGACATCTACAATTGGATGCAATTTGTTAGATAGAAAAAGCAAGACTCCTTTTATCAAAAAATATCACTTTCTTTACTTTTAACAGGCAGCTGTCCGACGTGCAACCCTGAAACAGGCCTTCACACCAGTGTTTCTCGGAACAGCCCTAAAAAACAAAGGAGTACAGGTAAATAAATACTTGATCTAATACCCAAACAAACTACATTTGATTTTGTTTGCCTCCTGGGGCCAATTTCATAGAGCTGCTAAGCACAAAAATGTGCTGAGCATGACATCTTGTCCTTGGCAAAAACAAGGTTACAGACCAAATTTTCACCTGATCTTTATTGTTTTGGATTGATAATCAGCTGTTTTTTTGCTTAGTATGAAAAACAGGTATAATTTTGGCTGGTAACCTGTTTTTAATGAGCAAGACTTTTTGTGCTAAGCAATTTTTTGTTGCTTAGCAGCTCTATGAAATTGGGCCCAGGTAACACTCATAACAATAATTGCATTCCTTCATTAATTTACGTCCACTCAAATCTTTGATTTGTGTAGATTAATTATTATGACAAATTGTTGTTACTTTGCTTTTCTTACAGCCGTTATTGGACGCAGTATTGGACTACCTACCCAATCCATCAGAGGTTGACAATTACGCCTTTGATGAGTAAGTGTTTTATTAATTGTCAGCATTTCTAGAAGAGTGAATCGTTCTGAGAATTCTTGTTTTCTTTAAGAAGCCTATTTTTGCTGATTTTTCTTTCCCAGGGAGAATGAGAAGTTAAGGCTGAGTCCAAGGAGAGATGACTCCAGCCCGTTTGTCGCTCTTGCCTTTAAACTTGAGGTATGTCGATCTATTTTGCTTTCTCAACTAATTGTCCGAGTTGCTAAGCAGCATGTCAAGTTAATGCTTAGTAACGCCTTGGAGTTAGCGCAAGTACGGACATTTCTGGACTTAGTTTTTCAATACCTTAGTAATTTTTGGCGATGATCGAAATTTCACATTTTGACCTGTTCCCCTTTGAATTTCGATATTCTCTTTTTTTTTTTTTTGCCTTCCAAAAAATTAATTAAAAACTCTACCTCTGCACATTCTGGCCCGTATCTCAAAATCATTTCCGACTCATTTTGCTTGATTACGTGATTGATTGTACAGGCTGGGCGGTTTGGTCAGCTCACCTACATGAGGGTATACCAGGGTCATCTACACAAGGGTCAGTATATCTACAACACACGGTCCAACAAACGAGTCAAGGTGTCTAGGCTGGTACGCATGCATGCTGATAAAATGCAGGTAAGAATTGGACAATCTTAAAAAACATGTGTGAACATTTTAATTTCTGTATTTAAAAGTTTCAGGCTAAGTTTTTGGGGAAAAACTAAAATCTATAACGTCTACATGCTTCTTGTGGATTTTGATGACAATTTGACGCAGTGACCATTTGGTGGGAAGACACAATTCTTCATCAGATTACTGAGGTCAAAGGTCATGTAGTGGACATTTGAGGTCGTCGTTACACACGCACACAATTTCGACTTGTTAAAGAATACAAAACATACAGGGATCCACCGCGGGAAAAGGCAAATATTTGCGAGCCGAAGATCACTTCTTTTTTTTTTACAACCAGGACGTGTCTGATATCTTCGCGGGTGACATTAGCGCCCTCTTCGGCATCGATTGCGCCAGTGGTGACACCTTCGTCTCCAAACCCAAGTTCCAGCTGTCCATGGAATCAATGCACATCCCAGAGCCTGTCATTTCGCTTGCCATGAGGCCGCAGAATAAGGTAGGATTGTATCTCCATAAAATCACTACACCTCCAAAAAGTAGATTTGTGAAATTACCTTTTTGTAGTTCGTTTTGTAAAAGCTTTACATCTGTCCAAGTTTGTTATGCCGATGACAAATTTTCATTCTCTTGTATCTAATGTATGATGTTTTTGACTTATTTTTTTTTTTTCTCAACAGACCGACATTGACAATTTCTCCAAAGCGATCAATCGTTTCACTCGAGAAGATCCGACCTTTACAGTTCACTTTGACAATGAGAGCAAAGAGGTTTGTTATTAACCCAACATTGTGTTACATTGTGTTACATTGTGTTACATTGTGTTACATTGTGTTACATTGTATTACATTGTGTTACATTGTATTTACTATACTCTACATTGTGTTACATTGTGTTACATTGTATTACATTGTATTACATTGTATTTACTATACTCTACATTGTATTACATTGTATATATTCGACTTCAGGGCTATAATAAGTAGGGTGCTTTTAATTAAATTTACTTCTAAATTTACAACGTTAGTTGTTGCTGTCTACAATTATTGATACGTTTTGTTTTTTCTGTTTACTAATTCTTGATGAGATTTTGGCACTTTTTTTATTCGGCAGACGATCGTGTCCGGCATGGGTGAGCTGCATCTTGAAATCTACGGTCAGAGGATGGAGAATGAGTACAGCTGCCCTGTCGTCGTAGGGAAACCAAAAGTGGCCTTCAGAGAATCCATCTTGAGACCTGTCGAGTGAGTAGATATTCACATCTCGATTTACAAACATCCCAAAACAGAACTACCAAATTCTTATGAAAAACCTTGCTTGAATGTAAGTGAGCAACAGTCTCAAGCATCCTGTGAAATCACTGCACCTGGGGCCAATTTCATAGAGCTGCTAAGCACAAAAATGTGCTTAGCACAAAAAAGTCTTGCTCAATAAAAACAGGTTACCAGCCAAAATTATACGCGTTTTTCATGCTAAGCAAAAAAACAGCTGATTATCAATCCAAAACAATAAATATCACATGAAAATTTGGTCTGTAACCTTGTTTTTGCCAAGGACGAATTGTCATGCTCAGCAAATTGTTGTGCTTAGCAGCTCTATGAAATTGGCCCCTGGCGTGCTGTGGTTTGCAAGAAAAGTGGAATTTTGTATCAATTTCCAACAATTACCGAACTGTTTTTAAGCACTGCCTCAATTTATTAAATTTGGCTAGTCCACAGACACGGAACCAGACTACAAGAAGAGTATTGTTTGCCTTTTTTTCCCAGCATTTATTACTTACGCCACTTGCAGTAAGCACAAAATGGCAAACGCCAGCTCAGAAATCAGATCGTGGAACAACAACAACCAGTTCAAGACATTTTTGTTCTGTATATATTTTGTTTAGGTTTGACTACTTGCACAAAAAGCAGTCGGGCGGTGCGGGCCAGTATGGCAAAGTTATTGGCGTGGTTGAGGTAAGTGAAAAGAAAATTTTTAAGAGTCTCGTGTTACACAGTTTGCAGGAAGCCTCGATTTTAGACCTTGCACGAAACACTAAACTTAGACTAACGCGTATATTTTGATTTTTTTGTAGCCTCTACCACCAGATTTCTACACCAAGATCGAGTTTGTGGATGAGACCATGGGAACTAACGTTCCTAAACAGTTCGTTCCTGCAGTAGAAAAGGTTAGTTTAAATATATTGTCTCGGACTAATTTGCGTACGAAATGTACTTTCTCTTTGAGTACTTTGCATTTTACCTCAGATTTATTGAAATTCCTTCGACCTCATCGCCACTTTCTAGAAAACAAAATTTGTTGTAGCCTCTACCACCACATTTCTACACCAAGATCGAGTTTGTTGATGAGAATTGTGGATGTTAATTGTTTTAATTTCTTTATAAAATAAATGCGTGTTTTCCGCCAGTCTAACTCAAAAAAAGTCAGTAGTCTTGTTTCTAAGAATTTTTTTATTTTTATGTGGCAGGGTTTCTATGAAGGAGCAGAGAAGGGTCTCCAGATCGGTCAGAAGATCACAGGAATCTGTATTCGTCTTCAAGACGGTCAGCATCACATGGTGGACTCTAGCGAGCTGTCCTTCAGGCTGGCTGGTCTGGGAGCCATCAAGCAAGGTAAGATGGTCAGCATCACATGGTGAACTCTAGCGAGCTGTCCTTCAGGCTGGCTGGTCTGGGAGCCATCAAGCAAGGTAAGATTGTCAGCATCACATGGTGGACTCTAGCGAGCTGTCCTTCAGGCTGGCTGGTCTGGGAGCCATCAAGCAAGGTAAGATGGTCAGCATCACATGGTGGACTCTAGCGAGCTGTCCTTCAGGCTGGTCTGGGAGCCATCAAGCAAGGTAAGATGGTCAGCATCACATGGTGGACTCTAGCGAGCTGTCCTTCAGGCTGGCTGGTCTGGGAGCCATCAAGCAAGGTAAGAGGGTCAGCATCACATGGTGGACTCTAGCGAGCTGTCCTTCAGGCTGGCTGGTCTGGGAGCCATCAAGCAAGGTAAGATGGTCAGCATCACATGGTGGACTCTAGCGAGCTGTCCTTCAGGCTGGCTGGTCTGGGAGCCATCAAGCAAGGTAAGATGGTCAGCATCACATGGTGGACTCTAGCGAGCTGTCCTTCAGGCTGGCTGGTCTGGGAGCCATCAAGCAAGGTAAGATGGTCAGCATCACATGGTGGACTCTAGCGAGCTGTCCTTCAGGCTGGCTGGTCTGGGAGCCATCAAGCAAGGTAAGATGGTCAGCATCACACGGTGGACTCTAGCGAGCTGTCCTTCAGGCTGGCTGGTCCGGGAGCCATCTAGCGAGCTGTCCTTAAGGCTGGCTTTTAATTGAACTCTATCTTCACTTCATTTTTTCCCCCTTTTTCTCAGCGATGAGTGAAGTGCCGTGCCACGTCTTGGAACCGGTCATGAACGTTGAAGTCACAGCGCCTTCTGAGTTTCACGGTACTGTCATTGCTGGTGTCAACAAACGCCACGGAGTGATATCGGGCTCAGATGGCGGGGAAGGATATTTTTCTATAAGCTGTGATGTAAGTCTGTGATAGTATTGCGATTTATAAACCACACTTTTTAATATTCGTTTTGAATTCCACTATTTGGATTTGATTTAAAAAAAAATTTGTACACGACCTCGGAAGTAGCGTCAGGATACTACATTCTTTCCACGCCTTTCTGCAGGTGCCACTGAATGACATGTTTGGTTACGCCACTGAGCTGCGCTCAAGCACCCAGGGCAAAGGTGAGTATACTATGGAGTATAGCCACTATCAGCCCTGCAGGCCGGCCGTCCAAGAAGCAATGATTCTACAGTATCAACAAGACAACGGCCTGGTCAAGACGGCCAAACGCTCAAGATGATAGAAGCTATTACTTTAACCAGTTCGCGTTAGATACCGCGTATACACAAGGTTTTATCTGCAATTCAAAACGGATGATGGATAAACACGTCACGAGCAAGGCCGGAAATATCTGTCAGCGACCAGCACGCAGCGAGGAAGGCCGTGTGATATCGGGGTGTGCTACCCACAGATGCTGGCCTGAACGCATCTCGGATTGAGGTTCATGAACAATCCTGGTGTAAACTGAGTAAAGTGTAGGCCTACATGTATATTTATTAATGCGATTTCTTGCAATATAAATGACTGGTTTTTTTACATTAAGGCCTGGGTAAACATTTCATTTAAAAAAAATATATTTATGATATTAGGATATTAACAATGTTTTGTTTAAATACATCAACTGAAAACTTTTCGACAATCCTTAGTTATTTTCTGGGACAAAAGTACACGGAAAATCATGTGTACATTTTCCAATTGACATTTTTGTGTGGAGACAAAAGGTTAATACACGAGACTTGTTCTCAAGTTCACCAAAAGGGCAGAAAAAGTGGTTCAAATTTGATTGCAAGTTGATTAATGATAGTCCAACCTAAATTTGATTTTTAAATTTAGATTGGGCTTCAAGTCCCAACAAAGTCCATTTCGTTTACACTCAACCTAACATTTTTCAAATTGACAATTAGTTTTCTTTCTGCTTTACAATGTCCATGTTTTTATTAATGCTTTAGGATAATAAAACCCAATACACAAATAAAAAAGTATCATACATGTATATTGTATTTTGTTTCTTTGATCTGTTTTATAAAGACATTGTCAATTTTGTAAGTAGCGCCTGCCGCATGTTTTTTCCTCGATATTAGTAATGAGAGCATTTGTCACGTGTGGTTTAAACAAAAATACGTACTATATATACGTGACCTGGGACGAGTGTGCGTGTGCCCTTGGGCAAGGCACTTTGTCACTCGTTGCTTCTCTCTACTTCGGAGTAAAATGGGTACCTGTGAGGGCAGAGATGGTTGCTATTATTTTCTGTTTGCGCCAAAACGGCGGCATTAAACGTATACTTCCAGGAAGCTAATATGGTATTTGGAATGTTTCGTGGGCCCAATGAGCACAATAATGACGTCGCCTTGAGTACCAGTCCTGATAGATACGTGCACTTGTATACAAAATGTATAAGAATTCCGTATTTATATTATGATCTTTTGTTATTATTTTGTGCACTTTCAACCGAATCGCGTCCTTTCCATTGTCGATGCCAGACGCATTGTCTATGCGGGACAGGCCTTTTTTGTGGGGCATATTTTGCTGTAATTGTCATAGAATTTAAATATAAGCCGGTTCACATGAGCAGCAAATGGATTTGTAATGTTATTGTGATGTTTTGCTTTTGTTAGACCATGGAGAAATAAGACAGACGTTCATAGTGTATGGTTGAATTATGATGTGGAATTTTAACGCAGACAGTTGCAGGCGCCAACGACTAAAATCACTTAACCATTCTTAACTTAACAATGGCTTCTTTTTTTAAAGACAACATTATTGAGCGAGGCGTAGGTGAGACGGGGCATGGACATTACCAGGAACTTATTGAAGCATCTCTGTCTCAATTGATAGTCGACCTATGATTTGCAATGCAAATAATAGAAAGTCACACATTAAAAATTGCATTCCCCCGCGCGCGGTACGTCCCGTATTGTGTAATTCATGAATATTATGTCACTTTTTGTTGTATTTTTATTTCCCGACTTTTGCCTCAAACCTCCCATCCAGCGCGATTTAAGGTAGAGCGGACCCCCCCCCCCCCCCCCCCCCCAACACACACACACACCCCTGATTCCTGGAACATCACCAACATAAAAAACGGGGGGGGGGGGAGGGGGTCCCGCTATATCTTTATATCTTGCTTCATTATGATGTATTCATGAGGGGATAGTGTACAAATATCATAAACCCCTCGGAAACGTTAAACACAATTGGAGGGAACCCCACCAATCCTCTGCTTAGTCCGCTATAGCCATGCTTGAGCTCAGTGAGCATATATACAGTGTACATGTATTAAATATGGTACTTGAGGTTGGCATAATGGATTCCTGCTGGTATCCGCCACTATAACTCCGAGTCGTTCGACAGAGCAGAGCAACCCCGGCCCAACACGGACAACGAGCCAAGCACTGTGCGTGAATGAATGAGCGGGCGCGGCTTGAGTCCGATTACCAGCGGTTCATAATGTAAAGCCAGCTTACAAAAGGTCAGCCTTCGACGCCACACGCGTGATTAGCACGCATAGTATACCGAGCGCAAGTAGGCGCAGCTGTGGCGCATAATAACCATACTCAAGTGTCTCCGTGTAGTACCTGCATAGAAATATACGCATGGTAAATTGTACGTGCGTGTGGAATCTGGATGTTGACCTCGGTATTATAAAGTCGGCTCAGACTAAAACTCGATCTGTGCTTTTATTTATCCATGCTCTGTGCTTGATAACACCATGGCGTTCAAGTCGAGAAGGTTGAACTTCTCATTGATGGAGAGAGACGTCTTATTGCGTCTGATCGAGGATAACATCGAGATCGTTGAGGCGAAGAGAAACGATGGCATGACGGTGAGACAGAAAGACGCGGCCTGGTCTCGGATCGTTGCCAGCTTCAACGCTGAGCACAACGTGGTCAAACGCACGCACCGCCAGCTCCGTAAGTACTGGAACAACCTCAAGATGCGGGCCAAGAAATCTGCGTGCGCCAACGGGTACTCCACGCTCAAGTTGCCCACTCTGGGATCGGTGGCGATGCGGCTAGCCAGACCTACCTCCCGGAGTCACGGTGTCCCTAATATGGCACCAGATGGACTGGTTTTCAACGGACAAGATTGCACGGGCGTCAATGGGATTCCGTCAGCATCTAGTTCTCTTGGGACGCTTGTGGTCAAAAGTGAACCCCAGGACCCGTATGGAGGGGAGCTGTGCTCACCAGGTCCGCTCGTTGGAGGACAAGAGGAGGAGGAGGAGGCGATATGTCTTGGGAGAAGCAATGATGACGTGACGGACAAGGAAGACGAAGAATTCGAGGACGTGCTGGATTCGGATGCTGAGGAAGAGATAGGTGTGCATTCCAAATTATTTAATTCAAATTTTGACGATTTAAAGTTGTCTAGACAGAACGTTGCAACCAACGTTGTTTATAATTAATACTATCTATCAATGAAGGTCAATTGGTGCAAAAATGTTAAAAAGACGTGAATCTGGACTGAGAAACATTTCCAATTTGGTTAGGAAATACTTTTTCGAGTATTTTTTTGACATTCCACAAACTTTGTACACGATAGCTGAAGTAGCGTCAGGATACTACATTCTTTCCAGGGAAAAAAAGTAATTTATACCTAGTATTGTTGAATTAAAAAAATGTTACCCTGCGCATTGTTTTCTATAATGATAGAACACACTTTTTTGTCCATATTATACATACGATCCAAAAGTATTTTCATGAAAGACTTTATGATAACGGTTCCATTTCTTACAAGGAAATGCTTAATTTTCGTAAGTGCCAACTACAATTATTAGTGTTTATTGTATGTGTTCAGGAGAGGTTTTCCAGTGCGAAAGTGACAACGAATACAGACACGAAACAGCCACCGGGGTGACGAGCGACTACGACACAGCCACAACAAATAGCCAACACCCGCAGTGGACGGCAATGGACTACGCGCGGAACGAACACGAGGCCAAGATGGCGCTGCTGACCGTTCAGATGGAGACGGCCCATGAGCAGCGAGAGTTGGCCCGGGAGGTACGTGAGCAGACCCGGCAGCGGCACCGCATGGAGATACAGGTACTGGAGGAGAAGCGGAGATACCGGAGGATGAAGATGAACTCGATGTCTTCACCACACGGACATTCCCTGGTGCACGGTACCCACGAACCCAGGCCATTGGAGCTCAAACAGAAGTCGGATTTCGGAAAGAGTGTACATGTGGTATCCTGACTTCAGCGGTGTTGTACAAAGTCTATGGAGATTCGAGAAAATTTTCTGACGGTATTCCTTCACAACATTGGAAAGTTTTCTCAATCCCAGGTTCATTCTTTCATGTTTTCACTGATTGACCTTCGTTGAGTTGATGATAAATATTTCTATACAAAAAGTGGCGTGTGGTTTCAACATATTCTTGCCCTGGTATTATTGTTCGGCATCTACTTGCCCACTTTACCATAATGCAAGCTGTTCAGAAAGGGTTACGATTGAAGCCCGACGAATTTATTGGTAAAATTATGGTGAGATGGTTGTATTAGTACTTCAACACACACTGTGTATTCTGTTGTATTGGGCAACTTGCTGTGGTTTATCGATAAAGTACACGATAAACGACAAAAGTATTTCCAGTATATTACAACCTGCGTGTTAGCCTACGTACGACTGCGGTACATGTACATGTATTCAAGTGTTTACCAATAAAAGAAAACAGGTTTAAAACGTGTTTTGAGGAGAAATGACGAAAAGGTAGACATTCTTTTATTCGAATAGACGCGAAGCGTCCAATCGAATTATTGATTGTAAATACAGTGACGTGAGTAAAGTTTTATACTGATAATCGGTAATTTATCTGGTAACCGAGCATAGAGGGCGCACTTAATGCTCACCATAAATATCCTTGTCTGAAACTGGCTTTCAGAGCTAGCCACGTCTGTTTTTGTTGTCAGCCCGCTCACGTAGTTATGGCAAATACCTAAACGAGATACGGACCGGCGGCTGTCAAACTGGGAACACTCCTATAAATTACGAGAAACCACCATTCGCGGTCTAGTTTCCAGGTCTGCATTTGATTATCGTAAGTCTGGAGGTAAGACCATGTTCTCAATCTCAGCTAGCTGTGCATGTCCGGAAGTAAACCATTGTTCAGACGTGTTATACGTAACGTAGGCATAATTATGTAGTTCACTTGCAATGTGTATTCTGTAGGCCTATGGATATTGGTTCTATCTAAGAATATGGTTCTATTGTAGGCCTAGTAGTACCCAAATATTACCATAATTTAACATAGTTAGTAATAATAGTAGTATGAAGTATAGCGACGAGTGAATTCCGGATGTAATGGCCCAACATTTACACAGCCTGCAGTCTATTGTTAATTAGCAAACAGGCAACACAAATTCGCATTTTTGTATCACTGTGGAGACATGGCTTTGTTCTCGTGTACAAAATGGTTAGAAAGTCGAGCACGTTTTTCAAAATGCTCCCATTTTAACCATAATTTTTTTCCTGGGTTGAAATTTCGACCCAATATACCCTATATTATACCCTAACCCAAACACTAATCCTAACCCACATCCTAATCCTAGTTTTTGAGTAATTTAAGTAAAATCCAAAAATCTAATTCGTGAAATTCCCAATGGAGACCTATTCATCTATAGAAATTTACCCTCCGGAGACGTTTTGTCTCCATTGTACACATTGTGTTCATATCTCCAGAGGGTACCGTATTTCGCACCACGCGTGTGCATATAGTGCGCCGATTGAATATGTACACACAGTATGTACTCTGCTTAACCTTAACCTTAACCATCGCCATACAGCAGTCACTCAAGGCCATGTACATGAACATGCACATAATTTACCTCGATCACAGCAAATTTATCTTTGTTAAATTGCAAAAGATCACGTGCACCTCAAAGGTTGCTTACCACAAAATCCAAGTTTGTCTAGCATTTTGAGAACAGGTTGTGAGAATTGTCTGTTTTTTAACCGTACGAAATTACTACGACGAATTTCAAACAATAAATATCGGAAACAATTATTTGTATTAGGAGGCAATACGTAAATGTAAAATTTGCTGATAGTTTTAGTTCGTGTTTTGTTCGTTGATTTTACTGCAGCTGTTGTGATCTAAATTCTAGAGTATCTGGACAAAAGTTCCTAGAATTCCCCCGAACGTTTCCTTTTAATTTATTCATCAATCTCCACAGTGTGTTTACCATGAAATGCGAGAAGTGCGGCGTGGCTAAACTATCCAAGGAGTTCCCGTCCTGGACTCTGACGGAGTCTTGCAGACATGCTGCCTTGCACTGCCTTCGGGTAAATATTCGATTAGTGCCAGATTATTATACTTGATCCGTAATAATTAACCTTGCTGCTGACACAACTCGAACGTTGCTCCTATTGTTGCACTGGTTGTATCCGAACGCAAAACTGTTTCTATAGCCTGGGTGACCCACACTAAAACAGACAATAATACTTCTCCTACCCCAAGGCCAAAACTATCTATACTAATGGATGGAGAATCTTTCTAGAAGAAAAGAAACCCAATATATCTCGATTTGACCAGGCCAGTACTTAATTTTAGCTCCAGACCCTATTTTGTGAAGCACAGCCAAAATCCTGAGAATGCGTTAGGTCATCTTGAAGTTGGCAGTTTCTGAGGGCAGTTAGTAAAATGGTAGTGAAAGGACAACTTGAGCTACTCCTCGACACCAAGTAATGACGTACGTGATATAATTATTACAGTGCGTTACAGGTCACGTTGAAAAACACAGCAAGTGCTCCCAATGTGAGAATGTAGTCGGCAGAGACGCCAAGCGGCTTCAACGATGCTACGACCAACTCGGGGTGTTGTTTCCCGAGTACCAACCGACGCTCGTCCCTCCTCAGACCATAGATCAGACCGAAACGACAACTAGTTGCGAGAAGGGTTACGCGAGTGTCGCTATGCTGAACGGCGATAGTATCAATGTGGAGATACAGCCGACCATGACCGTGGCGAAACTGAGAGAGATTGTCAGGAAAGATCTCGGAGTGCCACCTCAGAGTCAACAGCTGATTTACAATGGCAAAGAGATGAAGGTATCATCTTTTATATGAGACGAATCTAATAAACTCCATAAATAATTATTACCTAATAATGGATTTATAGTTCTCGGCATGAAGAGCATTATTATAAAACTCGATCTCCAGATCATTCGAATCCCTGCGTACAAAACCTATGGTCACGACATAACAACTATTTTGTTTTAACAGTGTTATCCAACTTCCAAAATTCAAGCGTTCTTTGTGGTAAAGCTGAGTCATGCTCATCATAACAACATCTCAATCTTAACTAAGTGCCGGATGTAAATCAGCAATTAAACAAAACCGTTTTAATTATGGTGTCATGATTTGTTGTGGTTGTCTACTTGTTTAAAATCATCATGTTATGAGTTCAAGTTCGTATAAAATTGTGTTCCAAGAAAGTTTCCGATTATCATAAGTACCTCTAGTTTGATGAGTCTTTGTTCCTTACATTCAGCGTCTTTGTTTTCTTGTATTTCTCTTTGCTCTTTAATGTCTCCTCGTCTTCACACGATAGGAGTTTACAGACGACAAAGCAGCCGCGACACTCGGCCACTACAAGGTACTACCGGCTACTACTATCTACGTGAGGCGGCTCTTGTTCTCCGCACCGGACAACAACCTCAACAAAGTAGTGTTCGACCTCAACTGGGGCTGGCCGTCCACGGGCAAGGACTTCCTGGACGCCACGGCCATCATCTTCAGCGGCACCCAACTCGTTGACTACCTGGATTACCGGAAGCCTTCGCACGAGTCGCTGATCCACTCCGGCGACCGAGTGGACAGCAGAGCCAGGACAGGCCATCACCTGATGACCGTGGACTTGTGTCAGGTCCCCAGCGACTTCACGCACATCTTCTTTACGCTGAGCTCGTGGGAGTCTCCGACCATCGCCAGGTTCCCCAACCCGAGTCTACGGTTCTACGAAGAGTCGGACTCTCACACCATGCTGTGCGAGGACACCATCACCAAGACCAATCAATCTCAGGCTATCGTGATGTGCTGGCTGTCCAGGAATAAAGGAAAGTGGTGTGTCTACAGTGCCGGCAAGCCGTCGGCTGGGAACTCTGAGGACTACGAACCTCTGTATACAACGATTTCAGATATCATCGCTAATGGATTGTAGAAACTATCTCGACGACGAAACACTACCTGAAAAAAGATAGGATGCACCAGTTTATTGAGACATCGATCATTATGGCCCAAACCTTTGGGATTTGAATAAAACAATCGCTGGCAAATCTTTTAGAATTTGAATAAAATAATAATAATTACGTTACCTTTAGGCCTACTATAGTTGGTTACAACATTTTAATTTTCTAAATTCTGTCTCTTCTCGATTAATTTTGTTGTTGTTTTGTATTGAAGTTATGCCAAGTATAAGGACATTGGCCCTAAAGACGCCGTGTTGGCCTTCAAAAAGTGTACTTAAAAAAGAAAGAAACAAGTTGTACTTTCTTGTTAAAGCCTACGATCAATACCTTGGTTGCCAACTATAGTTATTTGAATGACGCATAGTATGGGGTCCAATTAAATTATTTTGTCAGTAATTGGGATCAACCTAAATGAACAGATAAAAGTGGACATTCGGGACTCTGGCATTCTCCTCCAACTAGTAACCTTCTGCCTTAAGTAACTTGGGCCTGTTATCAAACCAGGTCATGATCAAATCTAGCAGCCCCTATTATTATTATTTTGTTTTAAATACAACTGCAAGAATTGTTTGAATATGAGTTCAAGTTGTACTGCGCTATAGATGCACACACCACCATAATCAGTACAACAGTAACTTGAGTATTATAGCTTTGGTGTTGGTGTTTGATTTTGCAGGATTTGGAAGGCTTCCGGCAAATCACTCTGGACTGAGGTTAAGGTTTTGCAGGCAAAATATGCACAAACTTAGTAGACTAAGGCACGAATGATGACACTATACGTGTTAAACTGCCTCCCACAACGTACAAACAAAATGATATACCGCGGGTATATAATTATCTAAATTAATATTCAAAGTGTTCTAAAAATAAAAACGACAATTGAACACGATCCCTGTTGATGCTATACGCATGACTAGCGCCGGCGAGGTGCGTTTCACATTGTGGGAAACCCCCGAGTGAGAAATCTACGACCTTTGACACAAGGTGCGGCAGCGCTAGTGAGAAAAATAAGCTCACGTGTTGTTATTGCGTACAAAGTGGAAAAACCCGTGTTGCGAAATGGCCTTTTTGGTGTATGGCACGCCAATTGAACAAAAATAGGGATTTGACAGTAGGCTTCTAGCTTGTACATGTACTGTACATGTACATACTACAACAGCTGAGGTATGTAATGTACATGTACACGTACGCACAAGGCTACTCGGTCGACGCCATTGACAAATAAAGCAACCCACAACATACAATAATAAGTACGTGTATGCCTTTCCTCGGAAACGAATCTATACGGTTGGTCGTAAGGCATTCCGTCTTTGGGTCTAGATCGAACATTTTCCCACCATGAAGTGTAGCAATTGCGGCATCCAGAAACTCTCCCGTGAGTTTCCACCGTGGACACTGATGGAATCCTGCGACCACGCTATTCTGCATTGTCTGAGGGTAATTACGTAATTAACTAATTATTCGCTCATCCGTTTAATCTCTTTGTAATCCAAGCATGATCCAATTTTCTAACTTTTCTGATAGTGACAAGGATAAGTTTAGTGATTATGTGAAGTTTCCTTCAGAATATTCTTCTGTGGTTTTTCTCCCACCTCTAATTTAGAGTCTAAAACTGTAAATTCTTCACATTATCTTCTCTCACTTATCCATCTTGTAATTTGCGCTACAGCGCTGATGGATGTTGAAATAATTAAATTAATTAAATCAATAAATAAAATATACATATCCCAAAACCTCCTAGTCTCGCTATTAATTCCCACCCGTTTTTCCCCATCTGGCCCAAAATCCTTTTTATTGTATCGGGAAAATAATTGTTAATTAAATTATTACTATTCTGATATAATACAGTGTGTGACCGCGCACGCAGAGCAACATGGGAAGTGCTCTCAGTGTGAGAACGAAGTTAGCAAATCTTCCAGTCGTCTGAAGCAGTGTTACTACCAGCTCAAAGCCCTCTTTCCCGAGTACGAGCCCACGTTCGTCCCGCAGGCCACGGCGATGTCGCCTGGTGAGAGAGGCTACGTCAGCGTGGCCATGTTGAACGGCGACAGTACCAGTGTGGAGCTGAACCCGTCCATGACGATATCTAGGCTGAGGGAGATTGTCAGAAACAATCTAAAAGTGCCGCTGGAAAACCAGCAGTTAATTTACAACGGCAAAGAAATGAAGGTAATTTTAAAATGACAACATATTTTTCCTGTATTTTGAAAATGAAAACAGATGGTTGTCGCCATAAATTAAGTGGCTTAATGTACATGTATGTATTCCACAATGTTTCTTGCTATTACTTGACCCCCAAACGAGATGAGCTACTTGATTTCCTAACAACATTGGAAATGTTACTCAGTCCCAGATTCATGTCTTTTCAACATTTTTAACATGAATAAAAACGTGGCGTCAGGTTGCAACATTTTTTCCCAAACCTGTTTTTACATGGGTTCGCTTTGCTTGGTTTGCTTAATATTGTATAAATGTCTCAATGTTTACAGGAACTCACTGGTGCGCACGCCCAGGCGACCCTCGGCTCCTTCCAGGTCGCTCCTAAGACCACCATCCACGTCCGCCGGCTTCTGTACTCGGTGCCTTCTGGTCTGGACAAGGTGGTCTTTGACCTCTACTGGGGATATCCAGCAAGTGGCTGCGACTACCTGGACGCCAGTGTGCTGATCTTCCAAGGAGCTAGGTTTCTTAGTGTTCTTGATTACAGGAATATAGCACAAACAGCCATGCGCCATTCTGGAGATCTGATGGATGATTATGCACGCAAGGGTCACCACTTGATCAACGTGAATCTCCACAGCATCCCAAGTTCCACCACTCATTTGTTCTTCACCCTGAGTGCTTGGAACTCTTCCACAGTCTCCAAGTACCCAAATCCCAGCCTCAGGTTTTACGAGGAATCCAACCCTGGCAAGATGCTCTGTGAGGACACTATAAAGAAACTTAACTTCTCACAGGCCATAGTTATGTGCTGGTTAGCTAGGCAGGGAGGCAACTGGTGCGTCTTTAGTGCTGGCAAGGCATCGGCCGGCAACGCTAAGAACTATAGCTGTCTGGTGTCCACAATACAGGGAATTATCACAAATGGATTGTAAAATAGCAAAGACGGCCCCAATTATGTATAAAAGTGTATAAAGTTGGCCAAGCCAAATAAGAGCTTTGTTTTGATTTGGGGAAATGCCCATCAAAAGTGGTGTACCCGTATACATAATTGCATACGTAACGCATAAGCCGAAATAACAAGTGCTAATTAAAAAGGTCAAAACAGTTTTTAAATATTTAACTAATTGTTTAGTAAAGCTGAGTCCTCTCAACAGTTCAACATGTATTTACCTGTTATTAATATATATATATATATATATGTATATGTATTTCATATTAGGACATTTTTTAATGGGCTTGAAGAACGCGGTACTAGATTTCTGGCTGAATATTATTTTAAATCTCAAGGGTTGCATTATATACATGTATCTTTAAAGGGGAGTATTTTGTTTTAGTTGTTTAGAACCTTTGATAAACGGCCAAGTTCCATTCAGCTGTAAGTAATTAAGCAAACATGCAGTATATCCACGTGTTTGTTTTAAAGCTGGCGTAAACAAATTGTATGTGTACGTGGACATGTAACCGTATTAAATTCATGTATTTGTAGCGAATACAACAACACGGTATTAATAGGCGTCGAGTTTTAAAGTATATCGGGGCATTATAAGATTATCCCCAGGGTTCATTCATGATGATAAACGAGGTATACTGGCTTAATTTGACCGGCGGAATGACTGGAATGACCTCGTACCGAAGCCTCTTTGAAAACAGCTGACGTCCGAAATCACCGGCCATGTAATGGTGAGGTCCGGTTGGATCTGATCATAGGTCTGACCACGGAATACGAAGGAACCTTCACGATCTGACCTGACCCCGAACGACTCTTGATTTACTCGTGTAGCCAACAGGTTATTTTATTCACTCCGAACATACAGCTAAATAAAAAAGGGTAAAAATAAAGAAGGCAAGACCAAGAGAAAATTGTTGTCCTTAATTTTCGTAAATGATGATGGTCCGAGTTACTAAATACATGTACATGTACAATGTACATGTATGTCGAACATTGTTAATGTTGTGTGTACTCGGTAAAAAGCAACTCATCACTAAGTTCAAGGCAGGGTAAATATTACCCCTGACCCGGGGTAATTAATCAGGCATAATTATTTTCCTAGATGAAGACATATTACAATGCAGACTTATTTTGTTGCGATTAAAGTCTGGCCACTAAAGATTTCGAAATTCGAACAGATCACTCGAATCATGGTTTATAGTACATGTACAAGTACGCGTTTTCGTAATTAAATCGTAATACCACGTGCGTGTTTTTACACTGTGCATGGACTGTACACATGTACACATGTCGCGCCATTGTCTTGACCTTTGACATACACAAATAATTTATGAGGTTAACCATAGACATGGAGAAAAAAAAGAGATAAATCTCCATGTCTATGGGTTAACCATGGAGGAATAAGAAGGAATTCCTCCATGGCGTGCGAGCTGTTGTTGGACCGCGTGCATGCACGGTGTGTTATGTGATAGTACGTGGATAACCCTTCGAAAAAGTAAATTCCCTTTGTGAAACCCCAGCGTAGTTTTGTACGGTACATACTACATGTACATGTACACGCACATGTACAATGTACATGTACATAGTTCAACTTATATGTGGACTAGACCTGTGTAGAGCGCGAACTACCACGAACACGTGACCGGGATTTCCACTCCACGAAATTATGCATGTATTCGATCATGATCATCTCGACCAGCGCAGCGCGATGATCGTCATTGGGGCAAGAGCCGCACCAGATACTTACACGCGTGCACGTGAGAAAACATAGCAGTCGGTGGTTGACTTGTCTCATAGAGCGTAAGGCTAGCTACGAACCATGGAACGGTCTCGACAGAATGAACTCCACACCACATTCAAAGAAGACTGAGGAATGCATATAACGCTTCGTGAACATACATGCACGTCTTGAAATCGAAGCCTGCATTATACTACTACTGCTGGCGATGGATTCATGTCATACTCCGGCCCCGCCGATAAACTTGTCTTGCGTTTTCTGCGTGTTTTTCTAATCAGATCAGGTAAGATTGTTCTGAGGATATTTTACAGCACTGTCTAAGTTTTCACACATTAATTCTGTGGAAGTGAGTCGCAGACATTGTAAGATTACGTAATTATCACATGGGCGGATTTTAGGGGAGGTATGAGGGCAGCTTCTCTCTGATCTGAGAAAACTAAAGTTTCGTGTATTTAAACTAAATCGGGTTTTAGTCAGGAGGAGCTTCCCCTAGTCACACAGTGGATGGGGACTGTGACACGAGGTTATCGTTAAGTTGGATGTTCTAGTGAACATAAAGTAAATACATGTACCACGATACGTTGTTGAATGTTGGCAAAGACATTGCGGTTAAGAACATTAAGCATAATCCATGTAGGGCCCTATTTGTAAAGTTAAATTAACTCGGTTTTTTTAAAATCGCACTCGCAGTGCAATTCTAACTTCCCCGTTTATGTTTCTCTATAGCTTAACGCTTGCGAAAAATGGCGTCTTCACAATCACATCGCCGAGTTCAAGAAACAAACATTGACTCCGTAGCTCGTTCCAGAGATAGAAAGAAAACTGGGGTAAGTAGGTTGTACCATGGAGTTATAAAGTGGCATGGACGCAGTACATTTCGATATTTTCATTTGTCTGTGTGGCGCTCCATACAAACCAGCTTATTACTCATCAGGGAAAGTCCCACCCCAGAGCGCGAGCACGCAATCCCGTTGGCCATGCAAAGCAGTTGCGCCCATTTCTTTGGATAATGTGCAATTTTCGTTTATTAGAATGCTAAACAATCGACATCTTACAACTACTGAACTAGCTATAAAATTAACTTTGACATTTTTCTGTAAAGGGTTGGTATGTACGTTGGGTAAAATCTGTACTGGGAACAATTATTGAAGGAATATTCCATGCACTGTCGTCCCCTGCCCTGCACCCCCCCCCCTTTTTTTTTTTCTTTTTGTTGTTGAGGGGGGCAGTGCCGCTCATGGTTATACATGTTTCTGAGCACCAATGATCGCCTACTGATGACAGCCAAAGTACGATTTATGAAGTGAACAATACACATACCTAGACAATACAAAACATATTTTTTTATTAAACGAAATTCAACAGCTCAAAATGTATTGTATTTTACACAATAATTACACCATACACGTGATTAGTATGAAACCAATACAGTAATAATAAATATAAACAATGATAAATGGGCCTGTATATGATTTTGCTTACGGTTTAAATACTTTTATGTATACCTGTTGGCTAAAGTATATCAATGCTCTGACGTCATTGTTTGTTGTAAAGCTTTTCGTAGTCTGCTTTCAAGAGCGCATTAGGCACTATTTCTAGAAGAAATCCTTTGCTGTTGTATACACACAAAAAACATGCTAAAGGATTGGTAATCCCCAAGATTTGTGTAGCGAGGAAAGAAAATATTTTATTGAGCCTAAGGTATAGTGTTTAATTTTGTTGAATTATCCCACTTTTGGGTTGGTTTTGGGTTAGATTTATTTTGTAGTGGGATTTTACAGTTTGGTTTGTCGGTCTAAATGTGCCAGTTTTAATTTGTTATCGTTCCTGCTACAGATACATTTCGTTCTTCATACTGGAGCTGTCAATGCCTTCAGAGTTGAAATCTGCTTTAGTACTAATACGTTCCAGATGGTGAAACAAAAATCTAACAATTTATGGCATTGCGAAATATGGAACAAAATGGAACAAAAGTATTACTTCAAATACTACTGCGTTCCCTACGACCAATCCATCTTCGAAAACACGAAACGTTTTGAACAACTTCCTTCTTGGCCTCGTCATGTTCACCGATATGTTGTTACCGACAATCTCCCTTCTGCTTATTTTGGGGGATTGGTGTTTCTCGTTCAAGATTTATACGCTAGCATCGATTACATCGACTTCGAAACGAGTATAACTGAACTAAGGCACTTGCTGTACCCAAATGGTGGGTTAAAACCTGATCTTCGAGAGCACCTTCCTGTACATAAAGACGAACTGAACAGAAACTCCTTGTTGTTATGGATCTCGCAGACAATTTCCTCCGCCACGTCACCAAGTCAGTTGATATTTCTGTCCGTTCTTGTCGCGACTTTGAGCCTGGACAAACTTGATACGGGGTCAGATGTCATCGGTACATTTGGCGGTGACAAACTTCGTAAACTCGTGAGCAGTCTTCATAAAGCCCCCGAAAGCCTTCTTTCGGATAGCACCACTGCATTCAAATTGAAAACCTTTGTCCCCAAAGTTCTGAAGGAGCTTGGTGAGCATCACTTGTTGTATGCTGTGTTGTACTGTTATCCTCTCTTTGACGGATTCCACATACTGACTTACCCATCAAAGTCCACGGATAAACTACCGCCGAGTGAGTGTATTTCAGACTCCATTCTCCCTCGTTTGAATGAAAACAGCGCCGTTCGCGGCAACAAACAGCTCCTCAAAAAGGTTCAGGATCTACAGGAACGCCAGCCAAAGCAGAAGACTAAGAGTGCGTCAAGTAAAAACGACTGTGTGAGTTAGGTTTTATTTTTACAACTGTTTGCAGAGGAAATATTTTTAAAGTTAAAACAGCAGCAAATTCTCCGTATTGTGTTTACTTATAATTTAGATTATTGCCTTTTGTTATAAATGACAGTCACTGTAACTCAACCCCTTAACCCCAACAGCACTGAATCATCCAGTGTTAATACTTTTACACACACCCTAGGTAGTTAGGGTTAAATTGTAACTTTATAGAGGAATCCCTTAAATAGCCCGATTCTGTAATTTCGTTGTAATTAATTAATTAATTTCTATGAAGCTGTTTTGTGTTTAATCCAATACAGCACCAAGAAAAGGCTACAGTTACTTGTGACACAGAGCCTTTAGAAGGACACGTTTCCCCATCGGTCACAGAGAAAATGCCTGCCGACCAGGATCCACAATTAAGGGTAAACAGCTTAAAGCTTTATATTTCTGTCTTGAGGTGTGTTGTACATTTTCTTAACTTTTTTTTATAATACTTAATGTTCAAAATTTGCTAACAAATTAAACACGAATTAAACGTCTTTTACTACCATACTTGCAGATGAAAGATAATGAAACAAATACAGAGGCTGCAGTGTCGGGGGAGACAAAGATGCCTGAGGCAGATCCAAAACAAGGCTCGAAATATGAGTCTCCGCCAACTCTACCTATGATTGTTACCACTCCATATTTTCCTGTCGAGTGGGTACGTTTTTTCTCCCTATTTGTTTATCAAACTTACGAAATGTTCTTTTAAAGTTATGCGTGTGTACTCTATTAAAAAATAAGCTATACGTTCCAGGATTTCGCTACTGATTAAAAAACCCAAATGCAGCCATAACCAGTACATAATTGTACTACAATTTCTTTCTCTGCTTTGATTCAGAAATCGTACCGTTTCCAAGTTCTACTTGAAGCAGAAAACGTAACAGAAGTGCTCCTTTACCTGTACGAAGATAGTTTGAAAAAGACGCACAAAATGGTGATTCCTATGGCCTTTCGTGAACACTACACCACACTTGTCAAAACAAGGTGGCAATGGGCATATGCAGAAATTCAACTGCCGGCTGGGCGACCGTACAGGTACAAATATTCCTATATTCCCGGCCGAGGTTTCTTTGAGAAGTTGTATAAGGCATCGGAGATCAAGGATCAGGATGAAAGAACAGTAAGGTCGATGGTTACCGCAGATGTTTTCGTAGACGCATCGTCGTCCTTGGAGAAGGTACTCATTGGCCATGTTCTGCATGAATTGTGGCAATGCCGTAATGTTAACTCGGACAACCTAGCAGAGTTACTCAACAGCGATCACGCCCACGAGCTGCACACATTGAAATTCAACATCTCGGACCAACAAACTATGAGATCTGTGCAGACACACATCACAGACCTTATCGACAAGAGCAAGTCAGATGTCCAAAAGGTCTTTCTCACACGACTACTAGGCAATTGCTCCTTAAAAGGGACACCGCCTAGTTTGAAGAAGGTTGCAAAAGACATTTTGAAGGCTTTTCATAATTGCAAAGAATTGGTTCGTCCATTCCTGGAAAATCCCAAAAGCAAAGATCTAATATTTGATCTGACTCTCATTGTCGTGCATTCTCTGAGGACTGTTCAAGGCAGTTGGCTGCACCTGGTTCATTACACCTATCCCGATCTAGTGAGCGCTGAAGATCTCTGCAAGTGCCAACAGAGTTGGAAGAGTGACCCTCGTGCACCCGATGTTCAACTAAAACCGGTACCGTATGAAGACCTCCTCTCCTTATGTTGTACCAACTCTTCTTCGGAAGATACTGCCGAGCTCCTTCACCTCGTGTTTCAGAGCAACATCCCTGTAAAAGTCCTCCTACGGCTCTTGAAACAACATGGGCAATCTCCCGTCTTCAAAGATGCTGATGGCGGATACAAAAGCTGGGTAAAAAACACACTGGAAGAGCAAATACTGACACTAAAAAAGGAGAGTGCTGAAGGGGTCCGTGAAATCTGGAAAGCGGTTGCTGAGATGAAAACGATTACCTTGGAACTACTGACTCGAGAGATTGTTCTGGAAGCTCTGACTAAATGTGACGATTGGTCGATCAATACAGCACAGAGTTGGTTTTCGGACGTAACCTTTTGGGAAACATCTCCCGATGAAAAACTATCCGACAGTTTCCATACCATCCTAAAAAAGATGCTAACGCAATATAACAGACAAAGTGGTGTCGACTCCTTCCTTACAGTCGTAACCAAGAGGTGGATCAACAAGTGGCTTTCCCTTGAAGTGCTTGAAAAGTTGGTCGAACAGGGCTTCTCAAGGCAACTACAGGTAGAGTTACCACCTGCTCGTTTCCTGCAGAAAATATACACCTTCCTGAGCACAGTTCATTGCATCAAGTGGCTCGCAGAGTACCCAGAGCTGATCAAAACGATGGACGACGGAGTAAAGAAAATCCTAACTGACAAAAACCAACTCCGCACCCTCCTGGAAACAGTTTTCAAGAGTTCACTTGATGACAGAAGCGAAACTCAGTCCTGCAAAGAAATCGAACTGATGACAGAGCATGCAATCTGGATGATTCACAATAGAAAGATGACACCTTATAGTGCTTGTATACTGCTATCGCCATATGCACCTTATGGCCAGCTACTTCTGCCCTCAAAGTAAGTATCACCGGGGCCTTCGTAAAAAGACAATTGCAATTAGGAAAAAAGCTTGCAAAAATATTTTCCTGCAGAAAGATTTAATGTTGGAACCAAGAGGTAGCATCGCAATTATTGCATATCACTCTTGATAATGTTTTTAATTATTTTCATTTTTTCAACAGGCCTGCTGCAGAAATTATTTCGGCCATTGTCGAGACGGTCTCTGAGGATTGCCGTGAAGTATTCACAATTCTTGAAGACTTCAATTTTTGGGAGCTCGTTCTCCAGGCGAAAGGTGAAGCTGTCTCAGAAATTCAACACGGAGAGAGTTTCCAAGCCGTCATCCAGTTACTTAATACTGTACTGCAGTCGTTTGTCGAGAAGTCTGTCTTAGTTAGGTTTGTCCAGAAGCTGTTTAAGGCAAATGGTTTTGACAAGCTATCTAAGTTGTGTCAAATGGCAAGATCTGATGCAGAAGGAGAATCTCCCACGTGTGACCAGTCATTCAAAGATGCATTGGAAGTGATCGACACACATGGATGCATTCTAAATAAATGCGAGAAGTTTCTGGCATTTTACGAGAGGTTTGCAATGAAAACTTGTCAAGACGACTTGGAAGCAACGAGGAAAGAAATTCATTTTCGTTGGCAGGATATCAGTTCTGAAAGCAACGCTCAGTTGAAGGATCTCGTTGCTGAAGATTTCTTGGGTGTTTTACAACCAGTTTGTGAAATATCAGAAGCAGTTTGTAACATTGCAACTTCAAAGGTCTTCTTCAACATGTGCCTTTGCGTGGTAGAGGGCGAAAGTTGTGACGCCGAAGAAAGACAGCCTTTGCAAGTAGTCCAATTTACCGAGCTGGTTTCCACAACGTGCTTGCCAAACTTCAGAAGTCTTTGTTTCGACGTTGCCCAGGGGTGCGAGGTTGTAACAGTCGGTGATATCAAAGCTGCATTTAACGGGGTCTTGGAAAATGAACTTTTTGGCGAGTTGGACATCATGTCATGGTTCATTGATAAACCTATAAGCGGCCAATCGAAGATGTTCCTGAAGAGTTGGGTAAAGCTGGAGCTCATCAGACAGTATGCCAAACAGTTGCAGTGTCTTTTCCGAACATTCGAAGTACCAAATGAAGCCAGTTGTACTTTAATACAGGATGTTGAGATGCTGCTCAGTGTATTTGAGTCTACAAGTGCCGATATGCCATTGCAACAGGTACACCGTGCCGTAACGAGAATTGAAGATGTAGAACGCAAGTTAACAGACGAAGACTGGGGAGCGATAGGCGAACTGATCAATTCCGAACAGTTAATTCAGTTCCTGAGGCCAATCATAGATGATGATCTCCGAAATCTTACCGATGCAGTTGAAGAGAGGTCCGATTCCTTTGTCAACGAGTCGACGGTGTCGGATCTTATCGAAGTTCAGCGTTACATGGGGTCTTTCCTAAGGGTCGAGGTTTTGGACACACCCGAAAAGCTGATAAATGCCATCGCTGAAAGTAGAGAACTCGGAATAAAGAAAATCTCAGACAAGATCAAGACCTGCAACGATCATTTCCATGCTCTGAAGAATCTGTATAACAATATCGCTCAACGGGGAGAGATGACAAAGAAGATTATCCGCAATGCCATTCGCGGTGGTGCTTATACCTTTCTCCTCAAAGAGGGTGAAGAAATGTGCAATGTGTCTATGACCTACGACAGGGAAGATGAATCGTCGGCAACATTCGAGAAAGATGAGCTGAATGACTTGCGGAGTAGAGCTTTACTAATGGTACACTCCAAAATGTCTTACCAGCCCCAGGGCGAAGGTAAAGGCGAAAATATGCCAAGCATACTTCACAAATTCATACGCTGTATAGATGAGGTGATTGAGATCTTGGAACTTTGCTCAAAACTCGCTAATTCTGGTCACTATAATTTCAAGAGCTTTCAGGAACGTGTCACCGGTTTGGAGGACCTTCTCCTGCTCAAGCAGGATTTGAAGACAAAGTTCAAAGACTGGACTGACATTCTCGAGTTAGCAAGGGGTGAATACTACTTCTTGAACTTCTACCATTCCAAGCAACTTTGGATGCTGGATCAGTTTTTCAGGGGTGAGATCAGTACCAACATTGAAATCGTCAATCTCTTCCACTATGCCAGCCCAGGAATTACCGTGGATAGTCAACTGATACAGCATTATGAAGAACCAGAAGATCTTGCTGACGTCAAGGCTCGAGTGTTTCAGACAGGCAGAGCTTTAGATAAGATCCTGTCCAGCTCGCTGTCGGAACCAAAGGATATCAACTACCTGCGATCATGCCAAAAAGCATCAGTCGACAACACAGTCCAACTCGGTAATGTGTACGTCGCAGAGTTAGACAGGAACAGCACAAACTCGATTCCAGTCCTTATGTCTTTGCTGAAGAACACAACAGGAAAGTACCCTCAAGCAAACCAAGTTCTGTTTTGCCACCCAGAGACGGCTTGGAAGGAGGTTTATCTACTGCTGCAAAGATGTCGCAATGCATCAATAAGAAAGTCCAGTTCCCTGTACACTCTCATCAATGTCGAACAGCTAACAACTGAAAATCAGTTTTTGTTGGTGGATGAAGTGAAGAAACTGCAGGAGAATGACCGATCCTTTCTGTTAGCTATCATTTGCCGTGGAGGATGTCACCATCACATCATTGACCAGTTTTCTCCTCATTTCACGCATCAAATCCAAGGAATGACTACGAATGAGATGAGAGATTGTCTAGAGCAAGGATGGCCGAATGTGGAAGTAATCACATCTGAAGTGCCCGGACTTGGGAAGTCGGAGTACATTTCTTCTAAGGCGACAGAGAAGAGGAAAAATGCCACTTTATTCGAGATTGGAGGTCCACTGACGAAGATCGATCTGGTACGACAGTTACTTCAAAAGCCCACATCTGAATACCAAGTGCTGCACATGGACATAAGATCGACATCTGATCCGAACCTAGTAGATTCATTCATATTCGAACTCTTTGTTATTGGCATGGTTGTGGCTGGTACACATTTGTGCGAGTTGAGATACAGTGATGTCTTCGTTGAAATTGCAAATGCCCATAAGCATTATTTCCGCGACTCTCTGATAAACTGCTGCAACTTCAAAAGGCATCACATAGAGTGGGACAATTACAAAAGTTTTCTGGTGAGTCAGGAGGCCAATAGCCCAGTGCAGGTAGTATGCCACTACTTGAAAACCGTCAAAGATGGTGCTCTTGACTCGAAGGAAATACACTTTACTGGGCCCTTGAAGGATAACCTCCTCTCCGATGACCAATGTAGGCAGATACTAATAGACAACTTCTCGCCAACATCCAAAATGTCATTTACCAACGTCAACATGTTTCTTAACGTCCTCGCCACAGAACTGAAGAAGATGTCGGCATCTCACTACTTCACTATCGAAGCTTTACGGGACATGTTAGGGACTGGTCTCCATTGTGTACGGTCGGATCTTTTCAAGGCCCTTGATGCAGTGGCGAGAGAGTTTTCATCACGATCGGTTGAGTCCAGTGGAACGCAACCACTGACTGGTAGAGATGCTGTTCAGGCTTTGAGCGAACTTCAAGAGGGTCCCTCTGTGACTGCAGAAAAGATGGTTGAACGGGTAAAAGGCATGGTGCAGTGGGCAGACAGTAACCATCTGATGGTAGTCTTTAACCAACAAGACATGCAGACTTGTTCAACCCTTTATCGTTTGCTCAGCCAGGTTCCCGACAGCGTCAAGAACCTATTTGAAAACCAGCTCGATAGTAAACTTCCAGACTACCAGCTTATGTCACAGGATGAGCTACAAACGGTGTTGGAACGAATATGCAGAACCACCCGCGATAAGTTTGAAAGAAGCAAGCTTGGCCACTTGAGTACTATGTATGCTCTGACACCTGACAACATGATGAAGATGGTGTTGATTCACATGAGAGTTAAGTCACGAGTTCCAGTTGTCATCATGGGTGAAACAGGATGTGGGAAGACCACTCTGATCACATATTTAGCTCGGATCTGTGAGGTTCCTTTCCATGTACAGAATTTCCATGCCGGAATAAGTAAGGATGTAATCACCGACTACATCGCCGACATGAGATCAAAGGCCGAGGCTAACTTGAATCAGCAGATCTGGTGTTTTCTGGATGAAATCAACACATGCGACCACCTTGGGTTACTGAGTGAGATTATCTGCCATCACACCTGTCTTGGCAAACACCTGCCACATAATTTGGTGTTCATCGCAGCCTGTAATCCATATTCACTGCGAAAAGGGAAGCTAAGCACGTCTGGGCTTACTGAAAAGCTTGTCTTGGATGAGCAGTCAAAGTTAGTGTACAGAGTACATCCACTTCCAGAGGCTTTGATGGATTATGTCTGGGATTACGGGGCACTGAATGCGAAGGACGAGGAAGCATACACAAAGAGGATGGTCAATGACATCAGGGAAGACCTGGTTCCTCTTTTTGTTGACCTGTTGATAATGTCACAGAATTTCATCAAGAGTAACATGGAGAACAAGTACTGTGTAAGCCTTCGTGACATAAACCGATGCAAGCACCTTGCGAAATGGATGAAATGCATGCTAGATGACAAAGGTCCAGCAAAACTGAATTCTTCGTGTCATGTTTTTGAAAATGACTCCAACTTCAGAGCTATTGTCCTTGCTCTGGCTCATTGCTATCACTCCCGTTTGTCGTCGGCCGACGACAGAAAGAGATACAGGGAAAAAGTAGCGCAACAGTTTCAGAAGAAGCAATACAACGTGACTGAATGTCACATTGAGGAAGTCATTAGGAGTGAACAACTTGATATTCTCAACAGAATGGAGCTTGAGGAGGGGATAGCCAGAAATGAGGCACTGCGAGAGAATGTTTTCGTTGTCCTCATATCTATCCTTAACAGGATACCAGTATTCTTGGTGGGGAAACCAGGTTGCAGCAAATCCCTTTCAATGCAGCTTATCAGGAGTAATCTGAGGGGACCGGACTCAAAAGACAAGTATTTCAAGAAACTACCAGCTGTCTACGTCGTTTCCTATCAAGGATCTGAGTCGTCAACATCAGAAGGGATCAAAAAGGTCTTTGAAAAGGCAAGTCGCTACAAGGAGGCTAATCCAGACATCATACCAGTTGTACTCCTAGATGAAATAGGCCTGGCGGAAAATTCCTCCTTCAATCCACTCAAGGTTCTTCACAGTTTGTTGGAACCTAGCACAGGTGACTTTCCAGAGATGGCTGTAGTTGGAATCTCGAATTGGGCTCTCGATGCTGCCAAAATGAATCGAGCAGTTCACCTGTCCAGACCAGAGCCAAATAAAGATGATTTGTTTGAGACGGCGAAGTCAATCCGAGATGAGAGTGCACAGCGCAGAACTTCTGAGACCGATGGACACAAACTGAAAGATGATGAGCAGTTGAAAAAACTTGCCAAGGCATACTACGACTACCAAAATAAACAAACGCATGCAAACTTCCACGGCTTGAGGGACTACTACTCTCTCATTAAAAGTATGGCAATGCCACCCAGCACACAAGAAGGGCTAAGCTCATTAGAAAGTGGACTTCGTCGAAACTTTGGAGGAATTCGATCAGACATGCCAGATATCATGAACACGTTCATGGAAGCTTTGGATGTTGCTCAAAATCCCGAGAGGCGTCCGTCAGCTTTAGACCTGATCAAAGACAACCTTGAAGACAAACATGCCCGGCATCTCATGTTGATAACTAGTGGAGACTCTGCACTGAGCATCATAGAAAAAGTGTTGTTCGACTTAAACAAGAAGCCCATAATACTCCTTGGAAGCAGATTTGATGATGACATATCAGAAGAATACAACTACCGTATCCTAAGTAGGATTATTCTGTGTATGGAAGAAGGCTATGTTCTTGTGCTCCGTGACTTGGAGAATGTATACAGCAGCCTGTATGATATGCTGAATCAGAACTATACCCTTGTGGGCAAGAAGAGACACTGTCGTGTGGCTTTAGGGGCCTACAGCAACCCGATGTGCCAGGTACATCCAGACTTCCGTTGCATAGTAATCGTCGACCAGAAGAATGTGGATTATTCAGATCCTCCCTTGTTGAACAGATTTGAGAAACAGACGCTCACGTTTATGGATATTGTCAGCGATGAGCAGAAGCGAGCCATAGACACTTTACGTGTATGGGTTGAGGACATATCCACAGTAGAAGAGATGCAGTTTACTCCAAGTCAGGCTTTCTTGGGTTATCATAGTGACACTCTTCCCTCCCTGGTTGCTCTTCGCTGCCAAGAGATGGGCACTCAGACTATGGACTTCAGAGAAATTGTAGACACCTGCAAGCAAGATATGTTAAAGATTGTGTCGGCTGATGCAGTTTTAAGAGCGTCTAAATCCCACTTGGCAGTTGAAGAACAACAGCAAGTACTCTGTATTCAAAAGAAGTACCTTGGGCTTCCACTGAACGGCGGACTAAAACACTTCCTTCAACATGCCCTCTTTGACAAAGAAGAATCTGCATTATTAGTGGATGGGGAATTCCAGTTATGTCCACGTAAACTGATAGTGTATACTTACTGCACTATTCATTTTGACTTGACCCAATGTGTTGATGGTCTGTTGAGAATGCAAACTGCAAAACTGAGTCAGTTCAAATCAGAGAGACAACTTGCAGAAGCACTTCAACGTTTTGGCGAGAGTAGTGATCAGCTATTCATTCTTCAGTGCAAAACATCTCTAGATGCACAGCATATGCTCTTGGCCAAGTGTCAAATGGACAAATGTTTGGAGGAGTATATGAAAGGAGGATCTCCCGAAGGACTGAAGCACGCTTGTATAATAGTCCACGTAGAAAGGGATCAGAATATCGGCGGGATGACAACGACCTTTCCGTGGCAGTTCAACTTCCTGTGTGGTTGGCAACAAGTCACACTTGACTCACTGGAAAAACCAAAGCTTCAAGTTGATGAAGTTCTCACAATGTCTATCGCCGACATCTGTGCCAAGTCAGTTGACATTGACTCGGTCATTAAGGATAAGCTTCTGTGGTGTTTCTCTTGCATCTCGTACGATCATCGGTCAAAAACTGTAGACGAGGTCCTCCAGTTGATTAGAAGGGTTACTGAGTGTCCCGAGCTGCTTCAGTGCTTCTCGAGGAAGATCTTAGACGACATCAAGGAAGAAGTTGCTGACGGATTTGTCATTGACAAAACGAGCTGGCAGGTGGCTGTTGCATGTGAAGTCGAACTTTTGTTCGAGTGTGCCAGTTTCATTCTTGCGCTGATAGAGCACGTGAAACGTAGGATTAGCCAGCCTCTCTTTAAGATCGTGTACTTTCTTGAGGAAAACAATGCATGGGACAGTTACTTGAAGCGAGAAGAGTACCAGATCATCTGGGAAGCCATGCTCATGAATCCATCAGTTTGTGACGTTCGGTCAGTATTTCTTCCAGATCCGAAAGGCATTGAATCATGCAAGGTTGATACACCTCCACCTGCGCCAAGTTTTCCATTTTTCCACAAACTCTACACCATTATAGAGAACCACATGACGTGCCTTCGGGCAGACGCAGAGGCAAAGCTTGTTGCAGAACAGTCTCTTCTGCAGTCCGATGAGATTGCCGTCAAGTTGGCCAACATCTTAAATAGCAGACTTCCGGAGGCTATCACATACGACATGTCACAGGTTGTTGATGGCGAGTTTTTGTTAGAACACATCCACTCGTATTTGAATGACTTGTGTAATGTCTTCTCAAGCATGTATGTGGGCCAGATGTCAAAGGAAATGCGCATCAATACCACAAAGTTGCTCCTACAGCATCAAGTGTTGGGTCTTGTCAAGGTGTCTTCGGCAACTGAAGAACTATCTAAGTGGCATATTGCTTTTCTCATGAATTCGGAGCTTTTAGCCGCCCAACTTCAGCTTTTGAACATTTACCATCTGGCTACGGGCGATGATTCTGAGCAACTGCTGAAGTCAGTTCTTGGTATCTACTGCAATGAGAGTGTTGACATCTCGGAAAACGGCTCGGGTACTCATGAAGACGAGCAGAGTGAAACATCAGAGGAGTTTGTGGCTGCAAGTGATGAAATTGTAGATGACCTAGATTCCAACGATGGATCTTTTGTGTCGGCGCTCGAAAGTTACTACGGGGAAACAGCTGATAGCGCATCTTTCTATGGGGAGATCGAAGAAAGTTCACTCAAATACCAACTGGTCTCGTCAGTATGCCACTCTTTGCTGCCAAACACGGGTATCCTTGAGAAATTCAACGGTCAGGAATCATGGGTTAGGTTGGTCAACAACATTTTGTTATCAGCCGCAAGTATTGAGGTTCGGCCCAGGGAACTCCATTACTTACACTTCTGCAAGGACTTTGT
The DNA here is from genome assembly GCA_037893245.1 of Crossaster papposus. Classification (NCBI taxonomy): domain Eukaryota; kingdom Metazoa; phylum Echinodermata; class Asteroidea; order Velatida; family Solasteridae; genus Crossaster; species Crossaster papposus. The sequence continues at coordinate 85,656 of JBAIAA010000295.1, read as the reverse complement.
CAACTTGCTCGCCCTGCCAAGTAATCTTCCAGATTATTTTCTAGCTAAACTTGGTGAGCTGATTGTCACTGCTGATTGTCGCCATGTTTTGGACAGCGAGGGTATTCTCGTGTTTGTAGAAGACACTATCAGATTCATCCAGGAAGAGTGCAACAGGGAGTCGGAGAAAACCAATCACCATCTCTTTCTGTCCAAGTATTTTGGTCATTGTCTCGAAACAAATGTTGAAACCCCCTTGTTGAAGGACATTTGCAGGTCTCTGGTGACTGATGATGGGAGTCTCATCGAAGGGTCACGTTTAGTGATGTGGCGTATCATAGGAAGTGAAATTGAAGATGCAGACCAAGATACAGTGTTCACAGAGCTCATCCGCGAGGACGTCAATCAAGACATGCATTCCAACTGTCTTGTCGTTTTGGACAACATGCTTCAAAACCAACCAGATGGGTTGAACTCGCATTTTGCAACCCTCTGTTGTGATTTGATTGGAGAATGTGGCTTCTGCAACCTAACGAGTCTTAGTTTGATGCAATGTCATTCTGGTTACATGACCACTTCAATCGCTGCAAGCCGAGTGGTTGCTACCTCCACTGAATGTTCGCTGAGGTTTGTTTGCGCCTTGGCATTTCTGAGCAAGCTGTTTCGTGTTTTTGCAGAGATATTCACCGACAGCAGCCATGCTGGGAACTTTCCTAGAAGCGAGACAGAGTTTTCCATTATTCAAGAACTCAAGAGTTTAGCTGGTTTCCTAAGCAGCTCTGAAACACCAGTCGATGTCCATAGATGGATCTTGAAGTATATGTTTCGTCAGGACATGAGTCTGTTTAACCTGAGTCAGGCATTGTCTTCTCTCTCGAAGTCGGGCGGATTTTTCCAAAATGTCAAGTACCAAAGTCTTCTTCGCCAAGTTATTGGTTATAGCCCGATGAATTACATGAAGATATACAGTGACGTAAGAGATGCCTGGGCACAGCTTAATTTCCAAGAGGATAAAGCTGGAATGAATAATATCATCAGTAAGCTCAAGTCCTCCCCAACACACCGCCTTGCACTAATGGCAGTGCTTGTCGATTACTCATACCTTGTCGCAACAACGAGAAATCTCAGCGACTCTGAGAAGTCCCAAGCTCAGTGGATCATCAAGAGAATCGAAGGTACAAACCTCCACAAAACAGCATGGTATTACGCCATTAGAGGTATTTCAGGGGTCACGGACTTCAAAGGTATACTACAGCTGTCGAAGACATCTGAGGTGCAGGATGCGCAGCTGGCGTCCGTGCTAATGCATCTCGCCACTGTCATACTTGGTCCATTACAGCCGGGTAAAGAACAGGGTGTCTTTCAGAAGCTCTTTTCATCGAAAGCTGTGGCCGAGAAGGGGGTAATCTTCCCGGGGTCAGTGAAGCATCCTACAACTGAAGCTGCATGTACCAGAACTGTCGTCTGCCATTGTGGACTGCAGTTTGTCCAGGATCTACGGAACGAACGACACCAAGACTGCCCAACTTGTGGTAGTTTGATATTTGGGGTTGCAGTGCCTGATGAGAATCGGTCATTATCCCAGCAGACCCAAAGGCCAAGTGGGTACAGCTATCCTCCTGTACTTCAGTTGTGGAATACACTTCAGAAATGCCAAGACATGTCCACTGCATCACAGCTAGTCACCGACTTCATGGTTCACGGGTGCCTCGTTGTTGCAGCTGAGCTGTTCCCTGATGACTTCAAGAAGATTTCCTTTTGTGAAGGCAACGCGATGGAGACGAGATTGTTGGAGTTGTGGTCGATCTTGCCAATGGTACTAAGAGCAAATAGTCAAGACACCTCTGTGCTGCTTCACTGCATCATTAAGGAGACTTCTGATGTTTTGGGTTCTTCGCAATACACAGGCGCCTCTGCTTCCGACGTAGACCACATGGAGATGGATATTCACAACGTTGTTGAGGAGGTACTTCGAGATTCAACACTTGCCAAGCGTCAATTTTTGGAAGACTCGATCAAAATGTTCGGTACACCAGCTGAATCCATTAATCACCACATCCATGAGCTGGATAGCATCGATGAAAGCACAAGCAAGGTTTTACAACGATCGTCTCGTAATAAACGCGAGCAATCACTTGAAGACCTCCGAGCATGTTTTTGTGATCGCAGAAGCAACAATTCAGAGCGTTTCCCCTTTCTTCATCTTGTACTGTCAAAATACAATGCTCTAAAATATGTTGCCTTCCTTCCTACTTTGTTGAGATGGAATTTGCTGGTGAGTAGTCACATAAGTCACCAAAGAGAAACACACAAATATGGCAACAGACGCATCAAAGATTTGATTGACGTTCAGCCAGACATGTCTGGGCCTTGGTCAGATTTTATGAAGGGATTCAATGAGGTCTGTGCTTCATGGACGGAACTTACTGGTGAAACGACCCGTCTAAATGACATCACACCTAACTCTCAGATCAAGGAGTGTCTCATGCCTAAAGTGACTGAGGAGAACACCTTGAAGCGAATTATCAAGACTCTTCAAGAAACTCAGAATTCATTCTTGATGCAGGCACTAAGCATTGCTGCAACCACGGTGTGTCCAGCAATCAGTTTCCTCGTCAAGGACAACCATCTTGCTGCTGCTCCAACCAAACCCCTGAACATGGTCAAAAAGAAGGATGTCATTCTACCTCCGTCTGATGGATGCCTCTGTTACTACGACATCAATACGGAGTATGGGCATGGAACAGAGATATCGTATGACTTGAACCAGATTGAGATGGATGTAGCCTTGAACACTGTACTGAACAAAGTTATCCTTACGGATGGGAGCACCTTCGAAGGCTTTGTCTTTGCCGATGTCCTGTACAGTTCATCAACAGGCATTCTTGACGATGTCGCATCCAAGGTCCGACAAGAATCCTTGCCAAAAGACATTGTCAATTCGGTCATTCAAGGGGACAGAAAATTGCATGGTACGTTCACAAATGACTTGCTTCAAACGGTAGAGGTACTCATGGGTCTTCTGAAGAGAACCAGTGGTGATCCTGAGGATACATTGGAGAATTTCATCAGCAAGTGGAGCTCGGTCATCTCGATTAAATCTGCCGACCTGTTAGGATCCACGAAGCTAAAGCACATAGTTGCTCTGTACCACCATTTGGAGGTTCTTCTGTCTGCTGCTACGATCCATACACTTGGAAAAGAATATCGTACCAAGCTTCCTACTAAGTCCGAGCACGAACTAGATAAATGCTGCTCTGACTATCCTCCAGATGTTGTCGCTCAGTTCAGAGACATCCTCAAGAGGTTTGTTTTCCGCTACCTCAGAGCGAGACCGGACTTTCACCCAGACTGCAGCGAGCGACTTCAAGATCTTTTGGGAGCAATTGCTAGATATCACCGTGTGATCCCTCTCCTTCACAAAGACACTCAACTTTGCCACATCGTGAAGCTCCTAGAATATCTGGACAAGACAATCCAGGTATGTTTCTAACTTTTTTTAACATTCAAAACTTGACAACTTGAGATAATCACAGCTTCTTCACTACTGGTTATTTTCAAGATTCGTATTTTTCTTGAACACAAACTAGACACGAACCAGTTATTGCTGGAGTTCAACAATATTTGGTGTCTTATTTGGTGTCTTGTTTTTGTAGCGCAAAGAACAAAAAGCAGTGAAGGGAACACGTAGAGGAACAAAGAAGGCAGCACCCTCAGCTGGTGCATACTAACCGATGGCTGCATTGAGCAGGGTATGTCGTAAAACAAATTTATGCTGCATTGTTTCAACATGTCCTAATTCAAAGGAGTCATTCATGTATTTAACAACGTCCACATCACAACCTCCAGGCTTGTTAATGGTAGCTACAGGGAGGTAACGGTGTGTTCATTGGTGAAGAAACTTCGGGATGGGAAAGAAGCATTCCCAAGCAGTTCTCATTCACTGAAACATTTGTGCTGGTGTAGATTGCTGTCTGTATTGAAAGGTACCAATCTGCCCATCCCCTAACTCTTCAAATATCTGGGCTACGAATACTTCTTATTTTACTATATTACTGTAAAATACTTCCTGGATATCCCTATTAATATTATCCACATAAGGTTTTACAAAAAATACTCTTATTTCTTTGTTTTGTCTCTCTCATAAAGGACTTTTTCTCGGATCCATGTAGACTTGAGCTACAAGGAGTTTAGGACCGGGCAAATACTGGGTTACCTTCAAGTTACGATCACTGTGCTACTGGAAGCTGATGTTACCCAGCTCAATCTGTAAAATAATAAAATATAATAATATAGCGTCAAACTGGGCTGGGTTTGGACTTTTGTAGTAGATATGTTTGTCAAAATTCAACTCGTTTAATGTAAATATGCTACGATGTACCAAGTATTTGGGAAAGAAAGTAAGTCTATGTGTTGGATTCCTGAGCATGACGCCTGTTTTATACCTGGTTTTATTTCTTTGAGATATAAGTCGTTTTTAACAGAATTAGAGACCATGCAATTGATGACTTCTCTTTAAAGTTGCAAATAAAATGTGTGTTTACTTTTAATTTCGGCGTCATAGCTCTCTACTGATTAGTAATTCAGAATTAAATAACTACTCACGTTTACCATTCAATAGGTGGCCATGTATAGTTGATGGCTCCTCGATCTGGAAGTATAGCAGTTTGCTATACGTTTCTAAAAGAAGTGTAAGATATGTTAACCCTTGCACAATGTCATATACAAGCATGCAAGCAATGGCTGTTTTATGGTAAATATCGTTTAACTGACCTGTCCATCAATTTTTTTAATCATATAATAGATGCTGAGAAAAGCAAGAAAAATGGCGTTCGTTTTCAACCGGCGTCGGGCAGTGGTTCTTATGTTATTCTTAATTTTTTCGCGTCTGACGATCGTGATTTTTTCTAAATAAAGTTCTGTCAGAACAATTACAGGACATCAAGCGCAATCATTTTACTGGTTGCCTGCAATCATTATTTACCTTCAAATAAGTAAGATATTTCTTGATAATTTGGCAGTAACATTTTTCGATATCTGCAAATGGTGTATCCTACTTTTTATGTTACAATTTGACATACATGAACATGTACATGTATTTCTGTTTATGTGTTGGGTGTGTTCTGCTTAAAACATGTTTTATAACACTTCGCAAGTCATGTAGATAATGGCTTCGTTGACGTTTTTCTCAGCAAATAAGTAGTAAAACAAGTAAGATGGGTCATCATTCGATATGTAACGCAAAGTGGTAGCAACTAGAAACATTTATGTAACTGTTATATATATTCAGACATTCCAAAATTACCTAGATTTTTCGGACAGATGATGGCCATAATATTAACTGATTACAATGTTTTCTGGGTTTTTTTGCGATTGTTTTATTATTTTAGGATGTGATTGAATAGGAGACCATGCAGTTGATGGCTCTTCATTCTTACAATTTGTATATTTCTGTAATTAGTGCATTCATCATGCAGACGATGATTGTCTATTATTGAGTGAACTGTTATTAACTTTGACGTTTGTCTCAGAAAATTAGTATTTTATCATAACTGGATACGAGGCCATGCAATTGAAGGTTCCTCATAATAATTATGTAACACAAAGTGGTAACTTACTAAAAAAAAAATTGTATCTTTTAGATTACGTTCAGCCATTCTGAAATCACCTATAGTCGATATGATGGCTATATTTTAAGTGAGTGCAGTGTTTTCTGTGTTTGCGATTTCGTTGGATTTCAGAATGGCCATACATTTTTATTTTATGAATAGGATGTCATGCAGTTGATGACTCCTTATTCAAAAAGCTGTAATATGTAAGCAGTGCTAGTCCGCTAGGTGTGTTTAGTCTTGGCTTGCTGGTAATACTCCAGTCATACAAACGTTGTATGTTGTTTAGTAGAGTGAAGTCTTTATAACTTCCAGTACATATATATCAGTGTACGGTGGCTTCATTTAGTCAAATAAGCACTTTGACTAATACGAGGCCATGCAAAAAATTGATCCTCGTTCTATTACACAAAGTGGTATCAAATATTTCTGTATTGTTAAACATTTTGTTCAGCAATATTAACTACAGTCATGCAGAATGATGACTATAAATACTGTCATAAACTGTGGGTTGTTTTCTTAAATAATAGCCAAGCATGAGGTCTTCCAAGCATGGAGACAAATGGTCTCTTCAGTGCGAGGCAACGGAAGTATTTTTTTTTAAATGGACATTGCTGTTGTAAATGCATCTTGTTGTTTTTTAACTCAGTTTGATAGCCATGCTTATTTCTGTGTGGGGAATCGTATTATATTTCTTACGATTGCGTTGCAAAGCCATGCAGATTGATGGCGTTAAAATTCATAAGATCTTTTTGTTCAGCCAGGATCTTAGTTGGCATGGTTCTACTTTTGTCTTACAACATCTAGTTCTCATGTAAACTTTAAGTTACGAGTTTAATTTGTTCATGTAGTTGGTATATACATCCTGAGTAAGTTAGTTGTGGGTGAGTCTTGTAATCCAAAAATATATACACTGAAAACATAGCGAGCATAATAATTAGCTTATTAGCTTAGCTGTAATAGTTACATTCGAAGCAGTTGTTTAAATATTATAAAACAAGATTGATCGTCTGCAATCTTAATTAGTAATTCTGTTTAAGAATTTAGATTATAAGGACGACATCGGGATAATCTGACAATAACTACTGAGTTATCAGTAACGTTATTCTGCTTAGAATAAGGTAGTAACGTCCTGAAATTGTTGAGATGGTAACTAATAAGGCCCGGCAATTATCATTAGGCTGCCATGGAGACGATAGCTAGATTCAACCTGGATTTTGTTAGAATTGTTTTAGTGGCATGTATTAAAACTTAACTAGCTGGCATTTTGTTCACTGTCTGGTACGCAGCAAAAATGTTTTTTGCATTTGTTTCTGTTAACCAAAGATTACAATTTATTCATTCAGTTGCCAATATACCTAAAGTAAAAAATCACAATAAGGCAATTTTAAAAACAATACTTAACAAACCTTGTTTAATATTTGGCTGGAATGCAAGTCTATCGTTTCCATATAGTAAAACCATTGTTCAAACATTTAATGTTATTCGTTATATGATGAATAAAATTTGCACTGCGGCATGCTTCATAATTAAATATTTTGTTCACATTTTTCAACCCCCACGGTGGGTATTTTCACGACTATTTTTACAGAAGAAAATCGTGGTTTTGTTGACATTGTTTCCCCATCGGAATTTAAACCCTGAAGTTAGGGGTGCCCCGGTGCCCCACCCAGGTATATCGGGGATTGTTACTAAATTCTTTGCCCTTGGGGTAGGGCTTTGGTCACTTTAAAAGTGATAATCCCCACATCGTGGGTGGGGCAGCCCAGGGGCGAAGGGGTGGACGCAATATCAAGTTATACATATAGGATTAGGCGCATAACATTCAGAGAAGTAGACCTACATGCTATATGCAAATATATGCACATTTCCAGATCAATCTCTACATATGCCTTACTTTATTAGCCACAAATCTTAGTAACAAACTCAAAGCCTTCAAGTTCACATGACTTTTAAAGCGTTATTAACTTCTCACACAACTTTTGGGGCACCAGATCAGAGCAGACGACATTCGCCAATTCGATATTTCTCCGCGTTTGCGCCAAAGTAAAAGTAGGCGCCGAATCGAGAAGCGTTAAACCTTGAAAGGAAAATAAACGAGTTGAATAAAATATTGTATACAGAGAATTTTGCAAAAATAAAATAAAAAATCTGGTGGTTTTTTAAATTCAAATTCACACCTTATTAATGTTTGAACAATGGCAGTGCGACCTATTTTCGGCGCGGCACATTATTTTATATGAGGCCCAAGCGACAAGTTTGTAAAACTTTCTAACAACACAAGAGGGCGCTAGCATGCTCGCATGCTAGCTAGCTCGCAGCTAGCTCAAAATTTAGCTAAATAAACGTAAAATATATAAAGGCCCACCAGGGATAATTATTAACCAAAACGGCCATTGTTTCAAATAAACTGATAAATCTGGCTTGTCATCATGGGTAATTTAGATAGGTTTTCCATTTTTGAACTACAATTAATTTTGATACATGTATAATTATTTGGGTAACCTTTGCAATGATGCGCTAAAGTAGCGCATATTAGCTATTTTGATCGCCCACATTTGTGCATGGTCTATGGAAGAGTTGGGCGCCCTGTGTAATTTGTAGGTCAAAGTCGTTGATAGCGCACACAGTAACGCGTAACGGTATTTTTTGTCAAAGTGCTGGAGAAAAGTCGATGCTAATTTCTGGCATTTTACCAGTAATTTTCCAGTCACTGAAAACATGTCGTTTGTTGAGACTTCACTGGAATACGGGAGTTAACATACAAGCTGCTCAACTTGCCCAACTTTGGTGGAGAAAGTCCTCAAATGTTCGGATGTGATTGATTCTTTTTTTCTATCGGGCGGCCATTTTCTCATATCCTGATGTGTGCACAACTTCCGGAAGTAACTTGTCTTTATGCACAAAATCGAGTATGGGGTCGGTAAGTTATGCTATGGTTATGCCATGAACTCTTATTCCTCCATGGTTATGCAGAGTGAATTAAAACTTGAATTCCACAAGTCTTCTAAGATTTTCTGGTCTGGGTTTATAAATGTTTTAGACTTTAATAATAATTTTTATTAAGCCCAAATAAAGTATTAAGTAATAACAAAAATTCAGTTTGCATTCACTTCATCATGTCTTGACAGTTGATGATCATGATTTTGCCTTGTTCAATTTTTGTTGGGCCTAGCCTAGGGCCTAAAGTAATTGATAAATTTGAGTAATGATTTTGTCATGCCATTGTTATTATTGTTAATTTACAAACAAAGGTGCTGTAACACTGAGGCCTGCAGTACTAGATGTGAAAAACGTGGAACAAAAAATGTGAAAAGTAAACAATAAAGGGGTTGCATTGACGTCATGCGCGCTACGCGTACGCGCTAATCGCACTAGCAACCGGGCCGAGCGGCCATTTTTGAGGTCAAACAAAGTGCAGACGGTACATTGCCATGATTACGCAAAGACCTCATTTGGGGCGCTGTCGTGTAGTGAGACGTGCATGTGACGTCATATGCATGAACTTTATAGGCCTGTTTTTTACATGTTAAAAATGTGAAAAGTGATACTTTGACAGATGTGAAAAGTGGACTTACGCTTTTTAATGTGTGAAAAGGGGACCTACCGGTATCATTTATTTTCATGTTTTTTGTTCCAATAAAACTAAAAGAGTGTTAAGTTGAGGAAAGACATAAAATAGCATCATCAGGTTACAACTTTTTTCCTGTAAATCAAATAAGTTAAGCGGGCCTTATATTTCAATCTTAACAAGATCTTCTTCAGATGCAAAATGGCTGTGTACATGAAACAAACATATAAAGGGAGACGTTACAAGCACTATAATTAGTAGAGGGAGATAAATTATATAGTTTGTCTTTGAAGATCTGGCATATAAATCTGTCAATTTTTCCTTTTTTTTAAACAGAGTTCACAAAACGGCAACAGCAGAAAGTTAGCCTTATGGTGATATCACATCTTACACAGTAACAATTGACAAAAGCCGTCAGTAAATTCCAAACTTTGGTAGCCTACACTAGCGGGACTGGGGACAGTCCCCACACGAACTACAAGCATGACCACTAATGCCACCATGACCGATTTTATGGCCGACTGGACAATCAAACGCGTCAAGGCCCGGTATGATTTCAAGGGTGATGGGGACGACACGTTGTCGTTCTCCAAAGGCGAGGTCATCTCGGTGACGCAGATTGTGGACGGGGGCTGGTGGGAGGGCATGAGCAACGGCCAGGTCGGCTGGTTCCCGAGCAATTTCGTCAAAGATATCAAGCCAGCTGGTAAGTTGTAAATGTAATCTAGCCCCATAATTGTGGCTCAAATGCTGGACTTTCTCTATTTAATTTAGAGCCAAACGGCGACCTGCACAAAAAAAAGGGAAGGGTCTATGGGCCCTAAAAACAAGATTCCGGCCATTTTGTTTTCACTTTATTTAAGCGTCTGTGGTAGTTTCTGACCTTGTTGGTGTTCAGAAATTTAAGAATTTGATATCTACAGATGTCTAAAGATGTTTATAAAGTAAAACATTTCTTGAATCTTGTTTTTAGGGCATTGTGTGGGCTGGGCTCGACAGTATATACGGAGGAAGTCCAGTATTTGAGCCACAATTATAGGGCCTCGATCTTATCCTGTTATTGGATATTACTGGTTGCAGTTATACTCCCACAAGGATGTTTTTGTGTTTAAAAGTAGAAAGCGCACCGGTACAGCTACATGTACCGGTACGTCGGTTAAATTTTACCTGCTTATTTTCACAGTTGGATTTGTACACAGGATGTTTTTAACCAAAATTATGCTCAAGTTACAGAACCACAAATAATTCAAACTCTGTAGGTGGATTTTTGATACTGGAAGGTGGATTGCAGTTTATTGACTCTGTTCTTCGTAATGTACATGTTCATCGTCACAAGACTCGAAAGCTCCAATTCGCAGGGGATGTCATGGCAAAAAAACGTGTGCCCTTCTAATGGACCACTGCATATTCTAGCTATGCATATTATACGCGTGTGTACACGTCAGACTATTGTGCAGACATGATGGACATAAAGTACTACAAAATAGTACTAAATTTTCATAGGCCAGTGTAGTTAGAGTTCTGCAGTAGTATTTTGTAGTATTGGGTGACGTTAAGGATCAGTCAGTTGTACCGTGACGCCACTTCAGTGGTTGTTTACAAAGTCTATGGAGAGTCAAGAACATTTTCAGTATTTTCTAACAAATTTGGAAATGTTTCTCGGTCCCAGATTCACGGCTTTTCCACATTTTTGCACGGATTGACCTTCATTAAGATGATAATGATTGAGGTGTAACATTCTTTCTGCCATCTCTGCTAAGGAATGTACAGTAACCGAGTGTGGAATCTCTGATTTTTATTTAAATAATGCAGGACCTAGTACGGTTATAAAATAGTGCTGAGCAAATTTGCAGAATACCAGTTGCGAGCTATACAAATACACACTTTCAGCTGGTAAACTATTTCCCACTAAGCAAATTTGGCTGTAATAAATCATTGACATCTGTTGGTCGTATTCATCACCTTGTTTTAGATGTTCATTGAAATAAGCACTGTGCATAGTTCAACTGTCTGGTTGGTTCATCATTATACTATTAAATGGCAGACATATGGCGCTAGTGTGACATTAATTACAAACACTGTATTAGCCTGCCTTTTATTGCATTGTTTACATTTTTTAAAGTGTAATTATATTGTAAATCTGGTCACCTTCATATTCAATGCACACTTTTATCATTAACCAGTTCGCACTAGGATTATTTTGACATTGACCGGGCCCAGGCGCGGGATTGTTTTTGACTAACTTCGATTCGAGACAGGTTCAGGCCAGCATCTGTGGGTAGCACACTCTGATATTTCCGGCCTCGCTCGTTGCGAGCTGGTCGTTGACGGATATTTCTAGCCTTGCTTGTGACCCACTTTTCCCGGAAAAGCTTTGTACCTGTACGTGTACATGTACCGGTAGACCATGTACACATGTTTACCATGTGTACTAGTACATTTCATTGCTTAAATATCTGCAGTCCTGTCAGCTAATTTTACTCCAAAGAATGTTTCATATAGATCTGTAAAACACTTTAAATGCAAGCAAAATTTTAAGTACTTGTAAAAAAAAACCACCAGTTTTCGGAGTGCTGCATTTTCCAAGACTCAAGAAAATTTCTTGTGGAAATTGCCTCAAGGTTAAATAGGTTTGATGCCCTTTTTTAAAGTGCAATATATCTAAATAAGGAAATACTTTTTCTAATCCATTTCTTTATAATTACCTCTCATAATATTATCACAAGTTTCACAGTTTTTATATGAGCAGGATTTTCCTTGAGTGTTAACATTTGAAAGTAGAACAAGATTGATATAATATTTGTCCTGGATGTAATTTTTGTTTTTCTAATGCTTGTGTACTTTTGTTATCATCGACTTTGTTTCTCGTAATCTTGTAATCGATGTGACCAAGCCTGAGCGAATGGTTTTCAGAGGTTGATGTGTAATAAGTTCTCTGATTTAACAGCTCATTAAAAGCCTATCGAATACCTTTGATTAACATACAAAAATATTAACAGCTGAGGGGCCAGATTCTGTGTGAATCATTCACATGGAATGTTGGTGACATGATTTTACTGTATGTTAATACACTCATGTGCATGTGTGTGTACTGTATAATACAGGTATAAGGGTGGTGTGCATAAGTATACATAAACTGTGGTTACCATTAATTTGGTTAATAATTGCCAGACCCTGAGTAGTAAAGGTATGGTTACTTGTACCAGTACATGTGCTACGAGTAGGTGTTCATTTCACAGTACATGTACATGTAATCCCGAACTGCACACGTTTACCGGAACATGTACAATGTACCCAAGACATACAAAGAACATGTACAGTGAATGTACCAGTAACAGTATACATTTCACCAGACTATTCCGTTTTATGGTGACTATGCAGCATTTGTCATAATTGACCACAAAGCCTATAAGTATGTGTACATGTCGCTCTCTGTATACAAGTCAGGCTCGTGCATGAGTATGCAGTTTGATACATGTACATGTGTTTCCCAGCCCACATGACATACCATACTTGAACATGCAATGGTACAATGTACTGGTATGTCATGTGACTTTATCTGCACACACTCTTGGAATGGAGCCCTCTATTGATAGGATTTGTTCACTTATTACTTTTAGTGTACAGTAAGTACAAACATAGAGTTTGTTAAATGGATAAATTGAGGACACATTCCTGACACCATGTCTGTGAATGGGGGTTACTGTAGTTGTGTAATCAAGGACGTCCTTGATTGAGATTCGTGTACAAAACCAATGAGAGCCGTTGGAACAAGTTAGAGTACAAACAAAGAAAATCATTGAGAGGAACAAAAGAAATTTTTCATTTAGACCATAAACAAACGTGCATGGGCATGTACTGACGACTGTTTACATTTTGTTAATGTGCATGTATACAATGTACATGTACATATTCCTTTACCTCTTGTGACTTTCTCATGTACATTGTACCATGCACGTGATACATTTGTTTTGTCTTATGTAGTTTTGCTACCCAAAACCCTGAAGATGACTGAAGAGCCATGATAGTCTTGGTCGCAGTTCTCGCTGAGTTGATAAATTAACTTTCCTTTGACACCCTGTGAATCACCATTTGACCCCCTTAGCCAACATTGTCTTGGCATTTGGCCCGATTCGCACTACACAAAGTTTTAGCATGAAACTTCTTTTTCTTTTACTTACAATGTAAATCGTGTAAAAAATTGATAACATGAGCTGTTTAATATGTATCTTCAAATTAATTTATTGTGAAGAGCTCTTGGAAATCATGACAATGAATTATTGACATTGAATTCTTGGTGTGTCTGTCCGACAATAACCTAATCCCACTGTCTCAGAAAGTGTCTGTCATTGTACATTGTCATGAACCATCATGAATCACCAATTTCTCCCTTGTAAAACTAAACTAATACCGGTACATGTACGGTACCTGGGGCCAATTGTATAGAGCTGCTTAAAGCACAAACATTGCTTAGCCACAACAAAAAACTTGCCTAGTAAAACCAGCTTACCAACAGACTGGGGTAAACCTTAAGATGATACAGTGAGCCTTAATCTTGTGGTTTCTAATTCACTTTAGAAGTGGCCTGGTGACTAAGTTTGACTGGGTTTTACCCTTTTCGAAAAGGAAACTGACATTTGTTTATTCTTTGGGGGAAACCGATGAAGTTTCAAACCAAATTGTGATGTCAAATTTCCCTGGAAAAATGGTGTCAAATTTTTAAGCTGAAAAATTGTGATGAAGAGCTGGATGCTGTTGTAACAAAAACTCTGTTATCTGAAAAAAAAAGTGTTGAATTAGTTTAATTTCTGACATTTTTTGGCAGGAACATGACAATTAGACTGACAATTAATTAGTCATGTGAGGTAAACAAGTTATGATGTAAACAATTGACAAATGTCTTTATCACATTCACAGAAGATGTTACAACATTTGGCATGTGATCGTATCAACATCGTGTCCATTTAAAAAAAAAAAATTCTGTATCCCGCAGCTTGTTATTTCCACTACTCTTATGCACATTTCTATCCACAGAGTAGTCCCTAAGTTAACGGGATCAACTACCAGTACCATGACAACCTTTCTTTGCAAATACCATACCAGATCCATTGTATCAGTTGTTCATATGTGGCAAACCAGAAGTCATGAATATTCATGAATGGCGTTATGTTCCCAAGTGAACTTTTCACAGAGGTCACCATTCCGCCGACCTGTTGTGGTTAGGGTCAGGGTACCCCACGTTTTCACCCTGACATCATTACTTTATAGTACTGTTGACTGTTGTCAATCCATCTACAAGTAGTCTGCCCTCCATCCTGCCTGACTGTCTGTATTTTACAACTTTGTCCATGCTGGTATTGATAACAGTGGTGTGTGTGGTCCTGGTGAGTTTGCCATGAATGACTCCAGAGCTGGTGTTTATCTGTTGGAAGCAGCGGTCGAAAAAAAAGGAAAATTTTAGCTCTCCTCACGTGACTCACTGGTGACATTGTTGAGAGAGGAGTAGTCCAAAAGACTGGTTTTGTTTTGTTACAACCAATGACAAGAGGAGCTCCACGTTGTGCTTGCCTGCACTTACCTTGAGGTTGCCTGCACTTACCTTGAGCTTTAGTTCTGAAGAGAAAACAAAACAAAACAAAAACTGCCGGAGAAATTCAATTGGTACAGCTTTGTTATTTAATCCTGACCCTGCTGGTTTTTGTGTGAGGAACCTACACAGATGTGCACGTGTGCATGTCGGCATGCAGACGATGGCTTGGGTACTTTCACAGCAGTGTGGGAAATAGTTGTGGTGGGAGTCGGCAAGTGTCTGCAGAGTTGTTTTACGCCCGCCCGAGAAGTAGTTCAACTTGCCTCCTGAACAAATTTGGCAAACAATTGCAGACTTACCACATGTGAACTTTGAATCGGTAGTCAACGTTGCCCTCCATGACTTCTGTGTATCCTGATGAATACCGAACAGGAATTTTCCGTTGAGCTTGCTGCAACGTGCTTGCTTTTGGAAATCTGATGTTTGGAGTCCAAATATATAGCGGGAAAGTGGAAAGTTGTCGAAGATGTGGTCATTTTCGTCGCCTATTGCATCAAGACAATGAGAAACGTAATGTCTGGAACATTGAAAAGACTCGGATATCTTGCAAACGACAGTCGGCACTTGACAGTTGAGGAAATTAACCTGCTCTTCACACTGGATTTGGATGGTTAAAGTTGACACCAATTTGTAAAGTTGACAGTGACACCAGTGAGAACACGGCTTTAATTACTTTGTACATACATACATGGTACTTGCCAACTTCAAACATGTGTCAAAAACTGGGGTACATCTGACCAATTGTAGAATGATGCACAAACATGAATTGTGTACATCATGTAAATTCCTGTGACAAGCTTTATAATTCAAGGACAAAATCTGCCTATGTTGATACTTTGGCTGTTGTTGTTGTCTTGAAACCCTGGGTCACCCCTCCATTACCCCTTAGGGTCACCCAAGGAGGATTCACCTACATGGTGAGTCACCCATAGGTATACTCCACCATGAAGTGTTGCCTGTGTCCCTGTACCACCAGCCCCCTTGACCTGGGGCAAGGAAAGAAGACGTCTTACTTCTTTAATTGTGAGTTTTGGTTTCTGTTCACGGTGCCGAGTTACAAAGGAAACTGCATTCTATAAACCGTGTCCAGCAAAGAGTTGTTTGTGTAGCAGATTTAATTAGGATTGTGTCTGTTTATTTAGTGTTTCTTTAATTTCTTTGCATGTACATGTAAAGTCCGGTTCATGTACTCGGTGTGAAAGAGAATGCGATTTTGTGACGTCACGGGGAGTTTTCGCATGCGAATTCACAAAAGTTAGATACATTTTAACCCCAGTGAATGTTCGCAGTGAATGCTTTGTGACGTTTTGTATCGCATTCACTTTCACATGAAGTGTATGATCTGGTCTTAATAAATTGGTATTTTGTCCCATCTCCTTGGATTTTCCTCCCAAAATATCCTTCCCAAATAAAGTTTTTCGAGGAATTTCACAATAACCCAACAGACAAATGGCCATTGGTATTTTGCAGTTGTTTACTGCATTTGTCAGGAGGGGACAAGTAGTATTACTAAACTTGTGTTGTAACTTTTTTCATACCATACTTTTTTTGTCATGCCCTAACTCCCTACTTTTACTACATGTGTACACTGTAATTACTGGTCCAAATCTCCTTTGATTTTACACAGTATATAAACATATGGTGTACACATAACTAGGTTTATGATGTAAATCAAGGATTTCTTTTGTTCATACTTTTGTAACGGCTCCCATTAGTTGTGTACATGTTTTCTTATCCAGGACCTTCTCAATTCCACTCCTGGCCTCAATTAGACAAGGTTGTTTTACATGTGTCCTCCATAACTACATTGTAAATAACTTGATCACTAAAGTTAAAATTCAGTTTGGAAAACTGGTGTATAAATACCAATTACAAACAGTATGAATATTTTGTTTCGGTGACAATAATTTTGAGAAATGTTCTAATTGTTTTCCCCTCCCCCCCCCCCATTATTTTAGATGGTGCTCCTAAGACTAATGAAGAAACTTTGGAGGAGAAAGAAAAACTGAAGTACTATGAGCAGGTATGTAGAGATGTAAAATTTGACTTCAACAATTTAGAAAAAGTGTAATGAAAAGGCTACATTTACTAGGCTTGATGTTTCATCTTTAAATTGTAAATGATATAAATATTAAATTCAAGTGTAAGTTGTGGCAATTGTTTCAATTTGTTAACAAATGATATTTATTAATGAAAACTGATTGCTTTTTAACAGGTTGTACAATCGTTACTGGAGTCGGAGAGAAAGCACGAGCTAGAATTGAGGTCGTTATTAACAACTTATTTAAGGCCCCTCGAATCAGCCAATGTGTAAGTCGGTTTAGATTTTTAATTTTGTTCTTTTTTTTTATTTTGGTGCCCAACTTTCAATTTCTAATTTAAATGGATTTTAGTTTTTATGGCCTCGCACTTAAAAAAAAGAAAGATATTCGTTATGGTTTCACGTTGCGGATCAACTAGCAGGGCCTAACGTTTAGTCATCCATGGCATACCTGTTTTTTTTGTCCTAACACTCTATTCTTCTCTGGGAATATTAATTTTAGAATTCTTTTTTCCTCAATTTGTATATTTGACCTCCAACCCTTAGATCATATTTGTAGCTTTTAGGGGTTAGTAAAATTGAACGATCCGACTTTTTTAAGGTCAAAAGCCAGAAGTTGCTGGAATGAACAAATAAACAACTCCAATCTTGCCAACTTCAGAGACAAATTTGTTGTCTTAGGAGAGAAAAAAGTGCAAATCTTTTCCAAGGAAAGCCATGTGACTGAAATCACAAATTGAAAACCGTGGGGAAAAGAATGCTTATATTGATTTTAAGTGGGACTTTGAGAAGCTGGATGAAGGTAAACTTCTGTTATTCTCTCATGTCGTGTTGTCTGTTTTCATTTTCTTGGCGAGGTTCTTTGTTTTGTGGACTTGTAATGTTTTCCCAGTAGGAGCTTTGGTACATGTAGGTGTATGTGTTTAGTCATCGGACAATACAAAGCTTGTGGTCACAGGTGTAAATGCTGATTGATATTCATTCTGACAAAATGTCGAAGGTTGTTGTGGCTTTTACTTTTTCTTTTGGAAGAGGAGGAAAAGTGCAGTTTCTGTGGCTTCGTGTAGCTTGTTGTGATTGTGACTTCAGTGACTTTTTGAGGTTTGAAGGTGTAGACCGTTCATCTGCTGCAAAATAACAGCTCTTTTTTAATTTTCAGGAACCCAATTGGCACATTCTTTGTTTCTACCACATTTTAAGTAAAGTACAGTGTATGTTATGAAACATGGACTTGACTCTATTTTCTTCAATTCTGCCCAAATCTTCCAACGGATTGTGAAGGTTAAACAAGATGAATCAGATTTGAAACGGGGAACTAATGTTCCACTACAGTTCACTTTCAATCCCCATCCAGTCAAACTCCAAGTTTTGTTTGAATCTGTTAGAATGGGTACTGGACCCCTAAACTGATTGTCTTTTACACTGGGTTAGGCAAACCCCCAGAATTAGAGTCCAACGATTTGTGTGTACAGTTTGCCAGGGTCTTGGGATTTGCCAGGATGGGTATGGTTCCTAGTAAATTACACTTAGGAGTTAGGGTTGAATAATTGATCAGCACTTTCAAACTCCAGTCTTTCCCAGCTTCGCACCAGTTTTTAATTCTGTTTGTTTATTTATTACTCTTTGTTTGATGGTTTGTTAACTCTTTCAGCTTGTCAGCGAGTGACTTTGCTCTGCTCTGTGGAAATATTGAGGAGTTGTTAACATTCCAACAATCTCTGCTTGCATCACTAGAAGACACCGCCAAGTGAGTCCTCGCTAATTAGTCCGAAATTTTCTCATTTTGAAAATAAGCACATTTGTGTATTTTTGGTTAATGACATTGGTATGCGTTTTGTTTATTGGCATTTCTGTGATTATTTTAAATGTTTCATCGCTGCGGATAATTTTTTTTAGCACCCTGTAGAAATCAGAAAAAAATGCTTTTGTAATTAAACTGAAATGTACATGATGCAGCTAGCTGTAAACTTCTCAATTCAATGAACCCGGTGATAACATCAGTTTTATTGTCTGCCATTAGTCACCCAAGACTGGTCACCGATCCTTAACTTGTTGTTTACACGTTACACCTCATTGGTCAGTCCGGTTACCACATCACACCTAATTAAGCAATCCAAGTTATCGCATCAACTCTCTTGTTTACAGACATGACACATGTAGACCACAGTGGAAATTTGCAGCATTCATAAGTGTATTTAGGATTTAAATTAGTTTAATTAGTTTAAATTAGTTTAATTAGTTTAAAACTGGCCAATTATGGGCCAAATTTCAAAAGAACCTTATTTTCTAGAGTATATTACAATTGTTACTTGACCCCACAAAATGATTCTTAAAGATTGTTTTTTCTCCCACTAAACTGTCTAGTTTTCTCGAGGCCAAACTTTAGGCCAATTAATTTTCAAGAAAAAATGAAGCAAAATTGGCATCTAGAAACATTGGCGCAAATGTTTGTGAAGTTTTTAAAAAATGTTATGAATAATAATTTGTGTTCACTTTCAAGCATTTATTATGCTAGATAGAATTTTTATCGATTAGCATTCACCATGGAAGTTGATCTGAAACTTAGCCCGGAGATCCTTAATCCCCTTAATCCCAACTGATGTGACATAATTATACGTCACCCGCTAGCCCCTTTAACACCGTTTATCTGCCCAACACATGTTTGAGGAAACGTATCCAAGCACCCTGATTTCCTCCGTGATCCCAGCATGGTAGTAGGTACATGTAGACGCTCGCTCACCCATGCCACATTGTTCATTTCCTCTTCCTGCGTTTAGGCCCGGCCAAATGTTTTATTTCCCCCTCTTTTTTTCTCTTTATAAGATTTGTAATTCATTTCCAGTCCAATTTGAATACCTGTGGCCGTATTCAAGTGAGGATATTAAAGGGATTGTCAAGCTATATTGCCCTATGTTGACGGTCTTCCAAATTGTCAGTATCTTTGTTCGAGAGCGGTAATCAGAAGTCATAAACACCAGAATGCCGTGTCGCCAGGGAGGGGTGGTCAGCGATCACGCCCAATTTTACGATACAACTGCAAATTTAAGTTGAATATTTGAAAAATTTGAGATGAAAAAAAAGTACAGAAAATATTTTACTGTTGCATATAGTACCAACTTACTGCTGCTTGTGCTGTTTGCATGAATGTTATTGTCGTTTATTTATTTATTTATTTATTTATTTATTTTAACCTCAGGTTGGACAGTCGACAGAAGAAGGTTGGAGCCTGTTTCATGAGAGCGGCCACGCAGTACAAATCCCTGTACTCGTCCTACTGTTCCAACCACCCTAAGGCTGTCCATGTGTTACAAGACTACAGGTAAACGCTCACCTTTAACCAGTTCGCGCCGAAGGACGTATATACACGCAAAGTTTTCCCCAGATTCAAAACGGACGACGCATAAACACGTCACGAGCAAGCAGCGAGCAAGGCCGGAAATGCGTGGGTGTGCTTCCCGGTACCATCGGCCTGAACCCGCCTCTGATCGAGTTTCGTTAAAAATAATCCCGCGCCTCGGCTTGGTGATGTAAAAATAATCCTGGCGTTAATAATGCATGGACCATGATTCTAAATCCTTAAACATGTACACTGTACACAATACTAATCATGCAGTTTTCTAGCCACAGGGCCTAGGGGTTTAGGGTTATTGGTTGATTCAAGTTATTTCTTGAACCCCTTTTACAGTGAAGATCTTGGTAAGTTTATGGAGAGTAAAGGAGCTTCCAGCCCTGGCATCATGATGTTAACGGTCAGTCTTAGCAATCCCTTCCGAAGGTTAGACAACTTCATCTTATCCTTCCAAGAACTGGAGAGGCATATATTAGTAAGTAATAAGTCTCTAGGCATTATTCCAAACTCGGCTCCATCTCCAGACTGGGATTAGTAAGCCAGAAATGGAGCCGAGTCTGGAGATGAAGCCGTAGTTTCATGTACATCCTTACAGTAATAAATTCTTGTAGTTTACAAAAAAATGATTTAAAAAAGAATTGTCAACTCAGAAAATATTGTTAACTGACCTGGACGGTTTGTGCACACATTGTCTCCTACATGTATGCATAGAATGCAATGAAATATAGAAAAACAGTTGTGTCCTTATGTTTGTATGGGTCAATCAAGGTCATTGTGTAGCACACAATGACGCGATCTAGTTATCTCACCAAGTGCTTATTGAATTTGACAGGTTAACCAGGTTTAATGTAAGCCAGGTCTGTCGGGTCACAGGAGGTCATTCTGAGCAAGTAAGGATGAAACAGACTTTGAATTATCCTTACTTTTCGTACTTTCTTTTAATTTTTTTATATTGTACATTTTATGTTTGTTTACAGAGTACACATTCGGACAGAATTGAAATTCAAACTAGCGTGTCGGTTTATAGAGATATTAAAGTAAGTAAAAGATTAAAGTAAGGGAAAGCAAAACCCCGACCCCCTTGGTTTAATTTAATTGAGTTGCTTACCTTATTATATTACTGCTTAGCTGATCTGTGAGCTTAGCGAAAACTGAGCTGAGAACTGGTTTAATACAAACCCAATGACACTTTGGCTGTTAATCTGATTTCGCTTAGCATGTACTTTCCATACTTAGCAAATTGCTTAACAGCAACCTGAAATAGGGACAGGAGGCAAGTGCCCGGTTATCACTAAGCTGCTAAGCTCAAACAGAAAATGCTTAGCAAATATTTGTCCGGGCATAAAGAAAGTTGAGAACCATTCCCCATTCCACATATCCCTTTTTAAAAGTTTTTAATGACCGGCCAAATAATATATCAACCCCCCCCCCCCATGACAAATCTCTTCCGCCACAATTGGTACCAGTTACCACACCACATCAGAATTAGTCACCATGCTGTAGATAACAAAGTTCTATTGTCATTTATTTGTCGTCTTCTTTTTCTTTTTTTTGCTGCAGAACCATTGTTTAAGAGTCAGGAAATTGAAGGAATCTGAGTTTGAGATCATGACGGGCACAATACAAGGTTGGGAAGGGGAGGTGAGTCAGTCTCTCGTTAAGAACCCCCCCCCCCCCCCCTTTCTCCTGACATACTCGACAATTGACCTTTCCTATCAGTAGACTTCTGTATAAACCTTCTGCGGAGCGCCATCTTGGAGGGCATCTTTTGTTATGTATTAATTGAGTATTAATGACAAATATTGCAGTATTAAAACAAAGGCATTATTATGCAAAATATAAAAAACAAAGACTACAAAAATCTAAAACCGTGCTGATCTTCATTTGGCTTTGGGCAGCCAGTAGAAGGCGGAATTCTAATTTTTTTAAATTTTATCACAAAATAAACTCATATTTTATTTTATTTTACCACAAAGAGGAAGTGTCTAGGTTCATTAAGATAAATGTTTACATTTTTAGAAAACAAATCGACTTTGTGACTTTAAATCCTTTCTGATACCTCAAAATAAATTTGGGTTTAAGCTTCGAAAAGTTGTTGATTCTAAACCTGTATTATTTTTTTTGCAGGGTATTGACACGTACGGGACGGTTATCAAATTCATCAGCGCTGCTGTCATGGTCGACGGCATCAAGAAAGAACGCTTCTTGCTTCTGTTCCCCTCCTGCCTAGTGGTACTGTCCGCCACGGCCCACATGAATGGCTACATCTTCCAGGTAGGTGGACTATTCCATTGGCCAGAGAGGTGAGGCGAAACAGTCGGGCAAATCTTTTTGTATGGTTTTGCTCAAGTTTGTCGTACTTCAAAACAGACCATTGTGAAACAAAAACCTGGACTAATTTTGTGAAGTTACAATCAAACCGCTTACCAAATTTATGTGCTAAGCACAAATCGGCCGGGTACCATCAAGGCTAATATGCACTACATGACATTTTTAGGTGGGTTTCGCTAAGCAGATTAATTTTCTATGCTTACTGATTATAAACAGCTCTGTGTAACTATTACAGTCGGTAGTTACAATCACAAATTTTGTTTCCGTATCCATTTTTTCCCTAGTATAAAATTGCACTGGCTGCCATCAAGACAAGTCGACAGCCGGACACTAACCCTAACTACGTAGCCTTTGATGTGACTGGTGGGCTAGGTGACCGGCAGACCATGATCTGCAGTAGCCTGATGGACCGAGAGGACCTACTGGACACCATTGATGAGATGCAGAACAAGGACCGACCGCCGTTGACGCCGAGCACTCCGCTAACGCCGGTCCCACCCATGTCACCCGCGATGCTGCCTCAGTTACCCACGGTGGCAGCTACCCAAGGGAAACGTGACGTAAGAGATAGCGACAAGCAGAGTCGTAACGAGTCACTGATTTTTGTGACTTGAATCAAGTTTTTTTAAAGAAGTGACTTGGGACAAGTCATTAGGTCAAGAAGGTCGATTCGAGTCAGTGTGCACTTGTCAGTGTGAGTCGAGTCGAGTCGAGTCGAGTCGAGTCGAGTCGAGTCGAGTCGAGTCGAGTCATTAGCTTGAGTCAATCGTTCATTCTTGGTTTTTATTTTGTCGGACCAAAATTTATAAAGTGGTTTAATCCTGCAATTTTGGGAACCAGTCGCAGATAATCTTGTGAAGTTGTCATATTGTCCCCCTTCCCCCCTTTCTAGTCGGTGTCTAGGAAGGATCGTACCAGTTCCTCTACCAGCCCCACCCGCACCAAGGACTCTCTGACCACAGTGTTCACAAAGATGAAACTAAAGACCATCAGCTGTCTACGGCCTGGTCCCCCGGTCAGTCCCATCACGGTCTGGGCCTTGAAGGAAGGGCAGGCTAAGAGCCCAAAGAACAAGAAGAAGGTTCTGCATGGTAGCAGGAAAAAAGGTAAGGCACAGGGAAGGGGGGTGGGTGGGTGGTATTAGGTTTGGGAAGCATCAAATTCCCCGGTGTGAAAACGTGACCTGATGTCACACATTTGTATTCAATTTCACGAGTATAAAGTGCCTTCAGCGAGCATGGTTGGGCTGAGACATGCTACAGTGTCGTACAAGAGATAACGTTTAACACAAACGCCTTTCGCCTTCTGTCAACAGCCGAGAAGAGTAGGACCCTTCCCATGGACGGCTCTGCCCACAAAGGGGTCGACAGCCTGGCCTTGGAGGAAGACAGTCGCATTCTGAAGGTGATAGAAGCTTACTGCACCAGCGTAGGATCCAGGAATACCATCAACTCAGGTAGGTGTGGGTTTGAGGGTTCCTCAATTTCTCTATTTTTGATTCTTTATTTCAGCCAGTTGACTTGATTTACTGTCGGATTATAGAACAGGGTTTAAGTTGACGAAATTAAGCACGGAAAATATTTGCTTAGCAGAAAGGGTTACCTGCCAAAATGCCATGTTATGTATATTGTTTGTGACTGGTTCTCAGCTCAAATTTATTAAGCAATTGCTCGTATGGACGCGGTTATGGACGTGTGTTATTTGTAGCCATAGCCCCTTGTGTTATTTGTAGCTATAGCCCCTTGTGTTATTTGTAGCCATAGCCCCGTGTGTTATTTGTAGCCATAGCCCAGTGTGTTATTTGTAGCCATAGCCCCGTGTGTTATTTGTAGCCATAGCCCCTTGTGTTATTTGTAGCCATAGCCCCGTGTGTTATTTGTAGCTATAGCCCCGTGTGTTATTTGTAGCCATAGCCCCGTGTGTTATTTGTAGCCATAGCCCCGTGTGTTATTTGTAGCCATAGCCCCGTGTGTTATTTGTAGCTATAGCCCCGTGTGTTATTTGTAGCCATAGCCCCTTGTTATTTGTAGCCGTAGCCTTTTAGCCAAGGTCAGAAGCGCACATGTAATTTTGCATGTTGAACTGTCTTGATTTAGCTGTTTCCTGAAGCATTTCTTTTTTGACGGTTCAGTTTACCTCGAAGAAAGCCGCATGTGTATTATTTTATTTTATTTCTTGAACTTACTTTGCCGAATTGAAGAGAGCTTTTCTTAGATCTAAAAAAGACACAAAGGGCAAATTTCATGGAGTCGCTAAGCAGACAAATTTGCTCGGCATGAAAATTCTTTCTTGGCAAAAACAGGCGATGTGTATTGTTCTTGACTGGTATTCAGCATGAAAAGTAAATATAATTTTGGCTGGTAACCTGATTTTACTGAGCAAAACTTTTTTGTGCTAAGCAATTTTGTGTGCTTAGCAACACCATGAAATTGGCCTCAGCAGTGTTTCCGAGAAAATGTTTGATACAGGTGTTTTTTTCTATGTGTGCAACAAGCGGAAGATTACCGAAACCTTTTCTCGCTGTCTATAATGTCCAGAATTATAAAGAAATATTGTCACAAAAGGTCATTTAGTGCTTCAAATCTACTGGGGGGAAATTTCTTTTTCTCTCCGTCCGACGTGCACTTCACCATCTTTGATCTCGCAAACCCACTTGGCGAGTAGGATCTGCTAAGATGGGATCGGGAGCAGTTATCGACGTATCCGATCTCAAATCACAATCCAGATCTTTGCAAAACAACCAGGTCCTATCGTTTATCAAGGTTGAGCAACGAGACTGTTATTTCATTGGAGTTAAATTCTGTTCGATTCTAAGAGAGATATCAGGGTTAAGCCTTTAGGGTAAGCCCCAGTGAAGACTAGTACAGGGTAGACTGAGCTATCGCCTTCTCGTAAGGTTTAGACCGATCACCTTCGTGGCTGCTCAACCAAATGTCACTCATCTCCGGAATGTATAGCGTAGTTGTTGCAAAGTGGGCATGGCTAATGGCACTAGGGGTGTGTATTTACGAGTAGTTTGGGAATGAGGTACCCTATAACAACAAAACACGGGTACCCATTAAAGAAATCCTACCCCAAAATTAAGTTCCTTTTCAGCTTGTTCATATAGGTCCGCACTATAATATTTGCTTTAAGGAGTAAACTGCAAATTTAAAAGCTTCATCATTTAAAAATATAATTTGTTTTCCTATGTAGCCTGGTTTCAATTTTTTTAATTCCCAACAAATGACATTCAAAACCTTTTGCTTTCATCATCTAAAAAGTTAATATGTTAGTTTGTAAAGTTGGCTACGGATACTCGGTTCCGTAATCTGGAATCGGTTCCTGACATCAACGGTCGGGTACTCAGTACCTGGTTCTGGTGCACAGCCCTAAATGACCCCAAACCCAGTGTTCATTCACAGTTTGCTGGCGAAAGTCATTTTGTTGAGCCTTAATAGTGTATTGGTTTAGCTGTGGTAACACCATCACGTGACAAAGCTTTATAAATTAAAGTGTATCGCTGTGATTGTTGTATATTAAAAGACAATTACATGTACTTACTTCATTTTCATGATAAGCCTACTGCAAAATGTGTGCACAGCTGTAGAGGAATACTAACTTACGGAATTTTTCATTTGTTTTACTCATTCATAAAACAAATTATGCAAATCTTCTTTAAACATTTCCAGCTCTGTTTTTTAAATATTTTTTGTTGCCTCTTCTGTTCTTTGCTTAATTTTTTATTTTTTTTCCCCTAAATGTATATTTTTTTTATGGCATAAATAATTTCATCTATACAATTTCTGGGCTTTGCTAATTGCAGACATACGTAAAAACTACTGTAGCTTGCTTAAACAAAAAATGCACCATAATGGGAAGACTGCTTGTATCTCAAAATCACCGCCAACATTTGTCAAGCTTCTTTTAGGAGAGTTTAGGCAACATAAAAAAGCAGGCAATGACCAAACGCAAAACTGAAGTTTTTTTGATAGATGGTGTGACCGATAAATCAAAATTAGAAAGGCTGTTTTTTCAGGGGACCCAAAAATATTTTTTAAGGTTTATTCAATTATTCATTGTTTGATTCTTCGCCTTCTTACCACTTGATATGTTGAGTCGTTAATAATGTTAGATGGCATGTTACAAAAACATTTTCTCAATGGTCTTACAAAAATTCATATTAATCCCAAAAGAAAAGAAAAAATGTGTAATCCACAGCTATAGTTTTTCCTTTTAAAGACAAATTACTTTCAAATACCCTAAAAGAAAAAGGTTTTGAGAAAAAAATAAAAATTGTAAGACCGTCCGATCCTCAACATTGCGATAGTTGCCTCATCACATTTCCCCCTCCCCCTTTTTTTTGAACCGAATTAGAAGCCCAATTTGCTGACCCATGTCTTGGTCTTTGCTCTTTGACCTTTGACCTTTGACCCTTGACCCCCTCTCTCTTGACTTGCTGCAGTGCCGGTTGACCCCGCGCCTCACGTCTTTTTGGCCGAGGATGAGAAGATAATTCACGAGGAGACCCAGGGAAACGAGACCATAGTCGAGGAAAAGTGAGTGCATCCAAGCAACAAAAAGAAAAAGAAAAAAAAAATGTTACCAAATAACTAAAACAAAACTTTAAAAAAAACACCTTTTTTTCCCCCCTCCAGAATTCATTGTGAGTTAAAAAACTAAAATTGTCAACCTTCTCTGCTGCTATCATACATCTTTCAGCTTTTTGCTAACTCATTTCTCCTTTTTTACCCCAAATTTTAAAAACAAAATGAAAAATTTATGGTGTGTTTTGGTGTGCAATTTATCAGCTTTACAAAATAACTCTTTTTTTTTAAATATTAAATGTGCTTTTTGTCGTGGAATTAACACATTGTTTGCTTATAGTCGTTTGGCATCGCAGAATAAGCTTTTAAATTCCTGCGCATCTGTGAACGTGTCTTGTTTTCTGTTGCTATATTATTATAACTTCTCTATATCCATTGTTAGGGCTGTGTTAGGGAGTGTTACAAAATCTGTTTGCAGATACAGTGCAAACTAAATTCCAAAAGAATCCCAAACATTTTTGTTTTTATTTAGTAATGACAGATATCGTGAAAAAGCCCTCCCCCCAAAAAACCACCAAAAGCCAAGAAAGGACAATTTAGTCTCTTAAACTGCACTAGGCATAAACAAACATCAGAACCCTGACGAAACACGAAAGAATTCCATCCCCCAAAAAATAAACCCCAAAACTTTGAATGATATACTAGAGGAAAGAATCCACATGTCGACTTGAATGGATTCGAACCCCAGTCACAGAAGTAGAAGGCACCAACCCAACTTCCCATGTCTTCATTGTACATCCTTGTGTCTTAGTGTCTCTCTCTCCTTCTGGTCCCGGGCCCTGGGGTTTTGGTTTTGTTTTATTGTTTCAGCACCCTTCCACCCACTTCGCTCTTTCCCCACAGTGTTTGGGACGTCTTTATGCGCACCTTCAATCGCGCATGTCATTCGCCCCCTTTTCAGGTAACGCCGGCACGACGCATGTACCGTATTAATGCATCCTACCCATCAATTTCTTTTTCCCGTTTTCTTTTTTCTTTTTGCATTTTTGTATTTTGGAGAATGACATTTTAGTTTATGATTTTGTAATTCGGTCATTGTGTTCACCCAAACTCCCTCAGATCATCCAAATTCCAACACGCGTGGGTGTAAGCAGGCAAAACAGTACGCGGAGGTTGTGCGACTTTTAACATTATTAGCTTCATAAGGTGCACGACTTTGTCGCGTAATTTAAACGTGTTTATTGATATTCGTCTATAAAATACGCGGACATGTGATTTGGGTCGCACGATCAAAAATGGATTTATTGGGAAAATAGTCTATAGTTGAAGTACATAAGAATGTGCAACTGCATTGGTTTCATACATAGTGAAGAATTATGTAGGATTGAGGAAGGTAGAGTCTAGCCACTGTTACATTACTTAGGGCTTGGTTGGTACGAAGTGCTCGACGTTATTTGAATGGAATCGGTGGCTTTTGTGGAGATTTTTTTATATGTTTATTACTGAAATCATTTTTAAGAATTCAAGTATAAAATGTTGGTAGTTTTAGTGAGTTTTTATCGTTACTTTTATTTTTCTTGGTTTTAAACTTGGGTAATGTATGATCAGGTTTTCTGCAAGCTTTTTATTTTTTTGCGGGAGCGGGGGTAGCGGCCATTAGTTTTTGGCCTTGACCCCATTGGAGTCCATATTTTTGCAGTATTTTGATCAAGTCTGTAGAGTTTAGTTATACATGTACATGGCTTTATGTCCACAAATTACACCGTAGGTTTTAAGACTGCATACAATTTAATGTACATACATAGGATTTTGATGAGTTTTTATGGATTCAAGAATTATCCTACTTAAAGTTGACCGAGGAGTTAGTTACGGTATAAGAATTATTGCAAAACCATCTCGGCATGTTGCATCAAGTGCTTAAACTTTTTTTTTATTGCACGACGCCTTGCATTTAAACTGCCCGGGTCACGCCTTGATTGCCGACCGAAACAAAAACCTTCCCACAATCCTAAGCACTTCCTGTTTGTGCCACATCCATTGTGTAGGCTTGCAAGAACTTACTGAGGAATGTCAAACGACGTCACCAGGTACGTATTGACTTACGTAAAAGAGTTGAACGCAGACGCACGCTTGCTGACATTGAACCAATTGCAAGCTGCAGCCGTCTCTTTGTTTTTGTCTGGCCGCTTTTCTTCTGCGATTGATGAGATGCTCTGCATTGCTCAGCTAATTGTTTGTATA
Source organism: Crossaster papposus (assembly GCA_037893245.1). NCBI lineage: Eukaryota > Metazoa > Echinodermata > Asteroidea > Velatida > Solasteridae > Crossaster > Crossaster papposus. Next base: position 56,419 of record JBAIAA010000295.1, on the reverse strand, counting down.
TTTCTGTTAACCAGTTCGCGCCAGGATTATTGTAACATTCTCCGAGCCGAGGCGCGGGATTGTTTTTAACGAAACACGATCCGTGGCGGGTTCAGGCCGGGGCGTGTTTATTTATGCGTCGTTCGTTTTGAATCTCGGAAAACCTTTGCGTGTATATATACGTCCTCCGGCGCAAACTGGTTAACTGCGGAATGGTGACGTTTTTGACAGAGATACAGTTTAGCCCCTCCACTAAGGAAATATATGCACATTATTTATTACATCGTGTTTTAAATTTAGTTTCATTGGTTTAGATAGGTCACATATGCAACTTTTAAGATTCGTTAAGCCTTTACTGCTAAGCATTTTTTTCCCGTGCTTATCACATTTCTATGTTTACTAGCTCAATGCAATTTACACAAAGGGGTTGAACAGTTTTCAAGGTGGGAGTAAAATGTGTTTTTTGTTAGTTTTTTTTGTTAGGTTTTCTTTACTATATGAATACAAAGGAATGTCCATACTCGGTATGTAACGCTGAGCGGTATGTAACGCTGAGCGGTATGTAACGCTGAGCGGTATGTAACGCTGAGCGGTATGTAACGCTGAGCGGTATGTAACGCTGAGCGGTATGTAACGCTGAGCGGTATGTAACGCTGAGCGGTATGTAACGCTGAGCGGTATGTAACGCTGAGCGGTATGTAACGCTGAGCCATGTGTCTTCATCATGTGAATGTGTTTTGCCCCCACATCTCCTCTTCGAAACGTTGAGGAGATATTTGTCCCTGAAATCCAGAGATTTAAGGCCAGTTTATACTTGAGCGTATGCGATTGCGAAGTTGACGTCCTGAAGCATTTGCCGCGAAAGCTGAAATGTGTTCAGTATTTGCGAATTCGCTGTGCGAAAACATCCTCTGACATCACATCGTCAACTCGACTTTCCAAACTAGAATACAACACCGAGGTATATAACCAGGTCATCACCGTGTAGGCAGTTAGTGCGAATCAGCGCTTCCGTAATTTTTTATTACGTACGTGCTTCAGATTGTGTTCCATGTTTGGTGGGAGTAAAACCACCCCATTAATGGCTCCTAAAGTTGTCCGTTCGGTGCCGATCACTGGATTGGTCTGTGGACAAATCTAGGAACATGATCACCCATGGCCCCCCTTTATGGCAACATCTTTGTGCCAGTTACTTTGCAAAGCCATGATGGGTTATGTGAACAATAACTGGCACAGTGATTGAGCCATTGGAGGGGGCCACCGTGATAGGATTGACACCGTGCTCGTATTGCTCTATAAAAGTATAACATCTTGTACATACCTCATACTTTACGCTCCTGATCAACTCATACATGTGTGTAAACGCCTCCCATCGTGGACTCCCTATTCTCCCTCTTTTGTTTGTACTTTATTATGTTTTGACAACGAATTTCAATCGTAGCCTTTGTGTCAATCGTGGACCCTATTGTCCTTTTTGTTCGACCTCCTATATCGTTCTCTGTCCTATTTGAATGCAGATACAGACTCAGTAACTCTTTGTCCCCCTTTCCACATTTGTTCTGTTCTCCACCAGGAGTCTGATTGACACTGTCTACGCCCTCCGAGACCAGGTCAACGATCTCGTGGACGAGACCAAACGACTCAAGCGTGACCTGGACGACGAGAGACGGGCGCGCAAGAAACTGGAATCAACTGTCCGCAAATCCATGAAGAGCATAGATATCAAACTAGACGATGGTAGTTTATGACGACGAAAACGGTGGCAGAAGTAAACATGAAACGTCTCCGTCAGAGCAAAAAATGGGTTTATAATAATAGAAAGAAGGAAAAAGTTCCAAAAATCAACACAGCTGTGGATTTTGCCGGTTTTCTTATTTCTGATCCCTAAACATTAAAAAAGCTATGTATATAGATATTACGTTCCGAGGCGAATTAATAAAATCCTTAACTCGGATTACTTTCTTTGTTTATATTTTGAAGTTGTTTGTTTTTTTTTTTTTGGGGGGGTAAAGTTTGTTTTGTTGTTTTTTTGTAATCCTAAGATGCCCTATTTCTGCATAATCTAGTAAAAACCAGATTCACTTGATTCGATAAGTCGCTGTTTTTTGTGGTTGGGATTTGGCCAGCTGTGAATTACTTTTTGTTTCTCAGTATGTGTCATCTGGTGACTTGGGTTTGTGGATTATTTTTCTAGTTTTTTTTATTAGGAGGGGGGCAATTGTGAATACAAAAATGATGATACACTGACATTTCTCACAGCCGGACAAATCTTGAACACTTAAGAACAAAAAAGAAGTTAGTAAGTTGAAATATTTTTGCTACAAATTTCCTGTGAAATATTCAATGTTTTGGGGTTTCGATTTTTTGGTTCATGCCACATTTTCTTAACTGTATAAATTTTATAAAAATGGGTTAATAGCTGAAATGCCACATGGTATCTTGATAAACTTTCCTGGTTGTTCGCTGTGGTTGGTCAAGCATTAAATATTATCACACAACCATCTTACAAAAATCCCCTTGTTTTTTGGCCTATCACAAGATACAAATGTCGCAATAAAACGTCCCCAAACTGACAAATGTATACATTTTTCTTTTATGTTTAGAAATCAGCCTTCCTAGTCTCGTCTCTCCGCTGTAGTAAATTTTGTGAATTTGTACAAAGTACAAAGTTTTGGCACAATTTTCATACAAAATTTTACTAACAATCGTATTTGGCTGCAATTGTGGGGTGTACTGAATTGGTGTACATGCAGAACAACACCATCTATTTAAGTTTCTGGAAAAACTATTTATCCAAAACAAAATATTTGAAATCGAATGACGAGACCTAATCTATTCGTTTCAGTTTGGTGTCGCATATGTTTTGTTATTTTTCATTTTTTTTTCTTCATTTTTTCGTTCAGTTCTGGACTTGTATGATCGATAGGAAGATTTTAAGGTAATTCGTTCCTTGCGTAAATTTACAGAAATATAACAATTATTCTAGATACTGTCATTAAGATTTTGTTTTCTTGGGTCTGCGTCCTTTTTACATTTTAATTTTAAAAGTGTTGACAACCACCAACAATTAGAATCGAGTAAAATGTGTATTTTTCTTCAGAGTAAAGCAATTTCAATTATTTCATTTTCTTGACAAAAAGTAGAGGGAAAGTTGTGTTTTAAGTCAACTTTGATTATCATTATTTAACTTTTCCTGAAGTTGGTTTTTCCTGAATTAAAAAAAAAGTACGTCTAGTGTAAATAACCTGTAAAAAAAAAGAAAATTAACTAAACAATATTCAACCACTTGTGTCACTATTTTCACTCAAAAATTTAAATAGTAAATTAAAAGTCTAAAAAAAGATTAGTCTAAACTGGGACTAAAAATAACACAGCTAGTTTAATGAGCGTGACTCCATTCATAAATATTATGAGTTACATCATTTGCATGAATGGCCACACCCCTAATATTTCTTATTAGACAACTTGCCCTATAACAGTTTTAACAAAAACAGTAAAAGAATACGATTGAATTAGTGGAAAGCAAAGTGTCCACACAGAAGACGCAGTCTTTAAAGGTAGGATATACCATTGGTAATTCCTTGAATTATCATGAATGGGTGGATTAGGGGGTTGTATTTTATAGTAAATATCGTTTAACTGACCTGTCTGAAGTTTTACAATAATATATGCCGAGAAAAGCAGAAAAACGGCATTCGTTTTCAACCGGCGTCGGGCAGTGGTTTGTATCGTGTTGCTCTTGTTTTTTTTGCGATTGTCGTCCGGCGATCGTGAATTTGTTTTTATACAATTCAATATTTCAGATCAATTACAGGATATCTACCGCAATTATTTTGCTAGATGCAAAGAATCATTATTTACTTTCAAATAAGTAAGATATTTAATAATAATTTGGTAGTACAATTTTTAGATATCTGCAAATGATGTATCCTACCTTTGAGACAGTCTTTAAGACTCTCAGATTTTGCCTTAATATATACACCCTACTTAAAATAGCATGGTATATTGAGCATCGTAAGTTGTCAACAATTTTTAAAAAGAAAGATAGTTTATTCATTTGTTTTTTGTTTAATACCAGTTGGTACATACTTTACAAAGCCGGCAGTCAGTGGCTATGGATATGCACTGTAGTATGTTAATGTCTTCAGCCAAAGCCTTATCCCCAAAACAGCCAATTCTAACACAATTCTGAAGCTGCAACCAACGGGCAATTTTTACAAACTATGGCTTCAGCTTTGGGCTTCAACTTCTGATTTTCAATAACATATATTTTAAAGGTTCTGGCTGGGCATAAATCCGAGGGCTGCCACTAGTACTTTTCAAACCAAGCATCCAATGGATGGAGAAATATATGAAGCTGAAGCCAAAACTAAAACCATGGTTTCTAAAAGGGCCAATGACTGACTGCTTTTCAAATTTCCACAACGGTTTCGATAACATTCTGGCCACTATAAGTTCATAAAAAATGTAAAATATCTCGGCCAACGAGGATGCAGATAGCCTAAACGATTCACCAATCAGAGAGCAGCAGGTTTGTTATTGGTCCAAGCATGAATTTGAATGAGAAAAAAAACCAAATGATAAAGTCCAACAAAAACAGAAGTATGTACATTGTAGATAGATATATGAAAACGTAATAAATGGTTGTCTCTCCTTTATGAGACGCTTATTATAAAATTAAATCTCGCTGGTCTGGTATTTGTTAATGACGTGAACTAAATGTTTGTTTTATTTTAAAGTATTTCAGCCCATTTTTGACGAAAAACAAATACTTGCGATGCACTGGAAACGGTCTTCTGTTGTTTTTATAAACTGGACACACAACTATTATTGTTTAGATTTTTGTTTTACATGTATTTTACTTTATCAAATATTTAGGTATTTTAATTTATGTTCAGGTACAGTATGGTTCAGTGGTTACGGTGATCGACTCCTGTACATGGGTTTGAACCCTTGCAGGGAACATGGTGTTCTTGGGCAAGACACTTTGCTACAATTGCCTCTCTCCACCCAGGAGTAATGGGTACCTGTGAAGGTAGAGACCACATGCGCTGATCTTGAGCTGCTGCAGAAATGGTCTCGTTCCTGGTGAACTGGGATAATAATTGTAAAGCGCTTTGAAACACCCACATTGTGCGAGTCTAAAGCGCTATATAAGAACTAACCATTTTTATTTAGATGTAATTTGTTTTGAAACGAGACTAAAACAGACAATTTATTTTTAATTTCTTAACTTTATTTCATTGCATTCTGTTCGTAGTCATTGGGTCAGTAGTACACATACAGCAAACACAAAACACCTCAAAGCCAGGGGCCAATTTTATAGAGCTGCTAAGCACAACAATTTGCTTAGCATGAACATTTGTCCTTGGCAAAAACAAGGTTACAGACCAAATGTTCACGTGATCTTTATTGCTTTTGATTGATAATCAGCTGGTTGTTTGCTTAGCATGAAAAACACGTAGAATTTTGGCTAGTAACCTGTTTTTAATGAGCAAGACTTTTTGTGCTTAGCAGCTCTATGAGACCAAGCAAAACAGTCTACGAAGCTTCAAAATCATTCGAAATTTCTCCCCAACAGAAAAATAGTTTCCGAGACACAGTAGTCAAACTGAACATCTTAAAAATAATATTTCTATGCATGCTCTTAATATAAATAATAATATGGGCACATCAAATCAAGTTTCTTAAGTACATTTCATTCCCTTATGAGAAATTTGAATAGAATGTTATTTCTGATAGTGTCGTAACTCGATCAGTTTACATTTGCTTATTTTCCTGACAAGTGTGGAGGAAATTTGAAGGTTTTGTCCAGAATTTCCACGTCCACCAAAGAAGGGGTAAAAACATTAAAAAAATCCATGCATTCTTTTAATATTAATTGATGATACCACATCTATATTTAATCTACATTTTGTTAAATATTTGCATTGAAATGACATTGCCGTTTCGAGTAAATAACCATAGAAATGATTGTTTACTACATGTACTGAAATAATAATCTACACTCGGTTTTGCTGTTCACTAACTGCAACTACGCCTATAAACTATAAATACTTAATACATACTTTGTATAAATCCGGGCAAAAACATTGTTGTGACTTTCTAAAACTTGCATATAAAACAACTCAACAAGTTTTGAAACCTACCAAAGATATGTGTAAAATTCATAGGGAAATTAATAACCACAACCACCAACATAAAATACTAATACAAAAAATGAACAAATAAGTTATGCTTTTTGGATTGTTTTTCTTTTCTTGATATGATGCAAAAAACATGTTTACTGCCACTTTCTAATTAACAAATATCTGGAGAGATAATGCCACAAACTTAACAAAACACACACAAAATCCACCCAAGACTGAAGTTTGTGTCCGAAGTGGCTCCAAACTTTAGAATGCTCCTCAGTATAATCTAAAAAGCTTGGTTGTTAAGTTGGATATATAACCCAATCTACTGGCCCATGTACTCGAAAAAATTATCCAATAAAAACAATCGTCTTAAGATACGTCAATACCACATTCTTAACCAGACGTATCAACATTTGATTGATAATTACCTAAATTAGTGTTTGAATACTAACGATGTAATAAAACTAATTTGTTTCTGTGTTTTGTTTACAAACCCAAATTGGCAGTTTCTCATGACCCCCCCCCCCTATTAAAACTGACATTAGCCTGCCATGTGTACAGATACGATTATTTAGGATAAATTTCACATATTTTATGTACATACCCGTACAATTATCTGATGCTACTTTTTAATCTGATGTTTTTCCTCTTTTATATGACTAACGTCTGTACTTTGACAGAATTGAATCGGTACATGTACACTTTGAAGACAAATGGCCCCATTAAATAAAAGATTGTACAAGTGACCTAACTGAGGTATAATTTGATATATTTTGAAACTGGATTCATCAATATTTACATATGAACATACTATTGTTAATACCTCTTAAGTTTCATAAATATGTTTGTCTACAATAACAGTTTTGATGAAAGCCTAATGTGAAATGACTGTATTTTCTTCCGAAACTATATATTGCATAATGTGAACTTTTGTTTATTTTTGAAAGCACCATTCCAATCAAGGAATATTCGATCAATAATTCAGTGTTTTTTCAGCAGGTACAATACAAAAATGGAACCACTGAATTAATTCAGATTTTTGTGTCTGCAAATCTACACGCAATTCTGTTTGGTACCCATGATGTTCTCACCCGTCTTATTGCGATGTATTTGTTTTCAGGGAACCAGACCCCAACAAAAAATGTGCGGTACCAACTATGTAATACCAAATCTTATTATGAAAATACACATAGCCTTCAGGGGGGCAGACACATGGATAAAGACAAAAAATAGTCTGGTACCAATGGTGCCCTCATAAAATACACAATATTCAAGGTGTACCAGACAAAACCATTTACTTTTTGCCACAAAGGATTTTATTCTGATCAAAACAAAAATTAGAATTTTTCTGTCTTTGATTGGAATGGTGCTAATTTAAATTTTTCCCGAGAAGAATTTAGAAGCCGAGCGGATGCTCAGCCAGCAGTCCTCCTGTCTGCACCATGGCCTTGGAGATGTTGGAGATGGCTTCAAAGTTCTCCTTGGTCGTCTTGTTCTTGAGGGCCTTGAGGTTGTCGTCTACGCGAGCCGACGCCTCGTTGCAGAAGAACCGACACATAGTCTGCTCGTGCTCCGCCGAAAACACTTTGTTGCTCAAGGAACGCGATGCTCTGCAAGAATGAAACACCAAACGGGAGTATTTCTCAAGGTAATTAAAATTGTCTAAAGCCACTAATGTAATGTGCTGGCGGCTTAAGCTGTATTTCTAATAGATAATGCATTTCTAACAATGCTTAATTGAACATTTATTTGTTAATACCTTGACAGCGTTGCCACCATGGCGTAGATATCAATAGCCGCGTCGGCCATTCGCCACATCTCCAGCTGCCGATTGACGACATTCTTGCCGTGGCCAATCAACAGCTCCTCCACGGCGACCGAGAAGTCGCTGATGCTCTTAGAGGCTTGGTCCGCCGAGGTCTGCAGATCAGCGTGGCAGTGCTCCGAGAGGGACGGCCCCGAGCTGATGCCGACCATCCGCTTGGCCCGCTTGTTGGCCTCCTCCATGATCACACCTAGATTCATAGCTGGGCTCTTGAGGGCCTTCTGAAGTTCCTTGAGACGCTGGCCTGCATTCTGGACACCGGACAACGAAAAACCAGGATGTTAACCCGTAACCCCTGTAAGACTGTAACGGTCCTCTAACAACCAAGATATCTTGCGCTTGGATTTGTTTGACGGACCCAGACACGGGATTGTATTTCACAAACCTCAATCCGGGTTTAGGCCGGTATCTGTGGGTAGCACACCTTGATATTTCCGGCCTTGCTCATGGCGCAAATTGGTTAAACTTTTGTATACTTCTTGAAATGCTGGCCTACATATTTGACAAGGCCATTTGGACGATTGGAACTTCAACTACATCAACCTCAGCAGGATTTGAACCTGAAGCCCTGAGATACTGAATTGCTTCTCTACCCAGTAAGCTATTTTGCCCTAGTTTTACTATTTACGATGTGATGAATTCCTCTCTTACCATGAGTCCAGTCAGTGAGATGAAGAGACGAAGGATGTCATTGGTTCCCTCAAAGATGCGGAAGATGCGAAGGTCTCTCATCACTCGCTCCAAACCAGCGTCCTGCGGAATTCAAAATGAGGAGTAACTTTTGTATTTCCGACACAATTTGAAGGGTTCTCTAATTATGTCAGAGGTCGTAGTTTAAGGTTCAAGGTTCAAAGTTCAACATATCAGATTCCTACCTTCATGTAGCCCATGCCACCACAGACCTGAATGGCCTCGTCCGCAATATCCCACGCTGCTTCCTGAAGAGCACATGGAAAGAAAAATCAACGTAGATTTTGACCCGATTGAAAATTATAACCAATTTACAAAAATTAACAACTTTAGAGTGCGTTTGGAGGTTAAAAGCCACTTCCGCAGTGCCTGACTGACGGTTGTGACCCAATTAAGAATACAAGCCTAAAACTCACCGACGCAAAGATTTTACCGATGGCGGCCTCGATCTGGAACTCTGTGGATCCGGCATCCATGTTGGCACAGATCATGAAGGCCATGGATTCCGTCACGTACTGCTTGACGGCCATGCGAGCAAGCTTCTCCTGAATCACACCGAAAGTGTCCAGTTTCTCGCCAAACTGGGTGCGGTGGGCAGCATGATCAACCTTGAACAAATTGGGAATCTTTTGTTAAATTGCTTGTTCTCCGAGAGCAAAGGCAATAAACAAGTTTTAAAAAAAGAAGAATTGAATATCATATTTAAGCAGACTGCCAGCCGAGATCATAACCTGTTGGAGAGAAGTAATTGAGGTAAAGTATCTTACTCAAGGATGCAATCGAGCTCCTATGGATTGATTTTGGGTTACTACTTATGCATTCTTGAAGCTCCTAGTACACAAACCCAACAATATATTTGCCGATATTGGTACAAATTGTCTTGCTCATGGACATAAACATCAGACTCCATTGACTGGATTTGCATTTACAACTTCTAAAAGTGGTTGACTTACGGCTTTCTTGATGAGTCCTTTCATTGTTCCAGACAGAGCAGCTGCCATGCCAAAGCGACCGTTGTTCAAGATGTTCATGGCGACTTTGAAGCCCCCGCCAAGCTCTTTAATTGGCAACACAAAGAAAGAAAACAAAGATTATTGATTTGTCTTTTAGTTTTTTGGTCTGTGCTTTATTTAGAGAGAAACAGGCAGTCACATAGAGACTGAAATCCTACAAAAAAGTATTAAAATAACCCACCTCCGAGTATATTTTCGACCGGTATTTTGACATCATCGAAATAAACCTCTGCCGTGTTGGATGCTCTGATGCCCATCTTTTTCTCTGGAGGACCACTGCAAATGACATTTTTGACAGATTACACAAACGAAAAACTCCAGTATCCTAAACACAACTTTCGGGAACAAACGTTACCATGCACTATTGAATAGTCTCCGGACTGTTCTATTATATAAAATGCAATCGACCCTATCTCACTCAGGCAGGCAAATAATGGTAGTGTACTGATCAATGCTACAGGTCGAGGTTGTAGGCCGACTTTATGGACAGGACTGCAGTGGGGATTAGTAACAAGTCTACCTCGTCACACCGCCGAAGGATCGCTCTACGATGAACGCAGTTATCTTGTCTCTTGTGATGCCCTCGTCGTTCGTAACCAGCGTTTGCACAAAGACGGTAAAAACTTCAGCAACTCCGCCATTGCTGATCCTAAAAAAAGAGGAAAATCCTTCTTTCAGTTTTGCCTTGGTATAGTCACTCAAACCTCTGCACTTGAAATAACCTTTGACCTTTGACTTTTTCCTTTCAGCCCACTCACCACAGCTTGCTCCCGTTCATTATGAAGTGTTTTCCGTCGTCGCTGAGCACGGCACGTGTTCGAATTGATGCGGCGTCTGACCCGCTCGCCGGTTCCGTCAGGCAAAAAGCGGCCATCTTTTCCCCCTTGGCTACTGGAGGAAGGTATTTCTTTTTCTGCTCTGGCGTGCCGAACAGCGTGATTCCTTTGAAGCCGATGGACTGATGAGCACCAAGAACGATCCCAACAGCGAGGTCATACTCGCCCACGACCTCTACCATTCTGGCGTACTGGTAAACAAATGAATGTGAGGTACTAGTTTAATTAATGGAGTTGTGAATATATGAAAATTTCACTGGCGACTGTAAAGCACACAGGCTTTCAATCAGATCAAGATGAAAAAGTGAGACAAAAAGTAGGAATTTGTAGCACAAAATCTGGTAAAATGTAGAACTTTTGCAGGCTTTCGGGGGTAATTTTTGGTGATACTCGCCCATGTCAACAGCATTATGAGTCTTATTTGGAATGTTCTGTACTCACAACACTTGTGCTCTATCCTCAACTAAGCTCTCAAAAGTACAGTTGCAGTACTCCTGCACCAAAATCCTTCATTGTGTGACTTGTAGGACAATGTGTAACAGATTCAATGAGATTTCATTTTCTTGGAGTTGTGGGACAAACAAATGGGAAAACAAGTCGGAAGGGTAGGAGCAAGGTAAATAGAATAGTCCACTGCTAGGCTTAATCTACCTGGGTATTTGTCAGGCCAATCCCACTGAATTCCGTGGGAACCTGCAAGCCGAATGCCCCCATCTCCTTCAGGCCTTGCATGGTGTGTTCCTCAACCATCTCCAACTCATCATTCTTAGCTGCATCGTTTACCTCCTAAGATATTTTTTACAAAAACCAGCAAAATGCATTTATTTCTGAAGGTTTATTCTCAGGATTTAGCTGAAGAACTCTTCTCAGTAAGCATAAGACAGAGGTTCAAATAGAAACTATGGAAAAATGTAATGATTACAGGAAATAAAAGAACGAATAGATGAAATATCCTTGAAACTTTTAAAATAGATACAGTGCATCCAGAACACTGCTGAAAGACAAATTTGACAATGTTTCTCGCACCTGGAAAAATTTATTAGTTGGTTCCACAAGCATCGCTGTCTCTTCGGCCATTTCTGGTGTCAACACTAAACAGATGACATGAACAAAGAAAACAAATATTTGAGCATGCTGAACAAAATAATCAAGTACTTGCATGTATTTAACGAAATAAATATTAATAAAAATACAATGAGTATAGAGTTTGAACTTTCAAAGTCCAATCCAACACAAATAAATATTTCTGCATGTATGTCTTGACTCACTCCCCAACCCCCGAAAAACAAAAAATATAATAATACAAATAAACAACAAAGTGATAAGAATTGTTCTTGATTTTGTAGGGTCAAAGGTTGCCTTTAAGTAAACAAGAAGTTAAAAAGGATTTGGCTCAAAGTACTCCTTTGTTTAGGACACAATTAATTGGAAATACGCATAGCATCTGGGCTGTACACTTCAATTGAATCTGCGATCGGTGGGAAAGAAGCATTTGATATATAGTTAGAACAAAGATGGCTAAAGTTAGTTTTTTAAATAACCTGTAATTTAATTAGCTAATAACCTGTAATTTAGCTGTGCATTATAGATAGAAAAGCAGGAAAAAAACAGACATGGAATAAAAAAGAAGAGGTCCAATGTTTTTAATTAATGTAATTTACCTTCAGGGAAGGGGAACACTTCTTGAAGATTGATCTCTCCCTTGAACAAACCTAATCCAAACGACTGCGACTCCTGTAACAAGAAAATGTAACAATGTCAACATAAATCACTAATACTTTTGAAAATTTGGCAAATTTTTAAGAACTTTCTTATGCCTCCTAAAGGTTCAGTGAGAATTGTTTTATAATTGGTTAGCTTGTAAGTCAGGTAAACACAGTCAGTAACTCATTTGGTTTGTCAATTAACCCTAACCCTAACGATCCCCATTCAGCCAAACTCAAGGGTTTGGTGGAGTCCAGTTGTTTAGTGCACAGTTTAATAACACAGGTTGTTAGGATTTCCAAGGTCTGCCACTGCCAGAAACTCATAGAATGCCGGGTGACTCAACTTCTCTCAGCTTTATTTACCCTAGGACTTAATGGAGTGGCCCTGTATTCTATTGGTATTGGGGTACAACTATAGAACACAGGGCCACTCCATTATGTCTTTGGGTAAATAAAGCTGAGAGTGGTATGACTATGAGTGGCCCTGCATTCTATAGTTAATCCACTCATTCAGTAACTCAGTCTCTCAATAGTATGACAAGCCATAGCAACTAGGACTGACTCTTCTGTCCAAGGCCGTTAATTGCACAGGAAGAATTTGATCATTGACTCACTCTGACTTTCGGGCTCGTCTGATCTGATGAAGTATCTTGCTTGTTGGGTTGAGCCATGCTGGCCTTGTAACGCTGCTGTACACTCCATGATATTGCACTCGGCCTATAATTAAAGAAATATTAATATCGGGATCAAATAAGGCCGTGTCCGAAACGAGATTCCAGAGCTTTGGCTACAACTTTTGTCAGCCTGCTCGCACGTAGTTGTAGTAATAAACCACGACCAAGACAAGAGATTTGAACGCAGCATAAGAATCTACTTTTTAGCTAAGTAAAACGGAAAGTAAATCGAAACTTCTGCATCGCTTGAAGTTGAAACCTACATGAAGATTCATATTTTAAATATAAACCATAATATAGGCCTATGGCAAAATGAAGGGGGGGGGGAAGCAAGTTGTCTTATTTGTTATACATGTACCAATCATTTTACAAAAAAAGCTAGAGACAGAGTAAATAATAAACAAACAACAATTCACATACACAAAAATCAAAAAATTAATGAAGATTGTTAAAATAAAATGATATATATGTCGAGCATGATCATGTAATTATCGAATCATTTTGATCTTGTTTTTAAAAACGATGGAAGTATATTGATGGGGCGAGTTTATTAATATTATCCTACTCCATGATCTGTGCATGCAGTTTTGTGGGGCGAGTTAACAAACCAATCACAAACTAATCCCAACCTAAACTTATCGTTTTAAAACATTAGCCAACATTCTTTCTTACCTTACTATCGTGGATCGCAAACCTCCACTTATGGTCTCACGAAGAACTGGGAGTAATCTTGCCGATCGAATCATTTTGGTGAATAAATTGCGAGTTTTAGAACGGACTTCGTAACCCCTCCTTCGCCGGCCGGTATACGGTAATGTTGTGTGTTTATTTCACCCACGTACACATCACGTGCCATTGTATTGTGACGTAATATACCCGTTTTTAAACCCCTGGCTTCGGTCTATCTGGCTCCATCCCATTGCTAACTACTGCATAAATGAAACCTGAACGAAGCTGGAGTTTGGAAAACGGCCGTAAATTATTGCGTAGTTTTTCTATTCTTCCCGAAATTTATAACATAAAGTAACAAATACTTGAGTGTAAGTTTTCTTAATTTGAAAATAATGATTATGAAAATAAATATGTAACTTTTTTTAACGACTACAATTTAGTCACGCGTATTCTCGCGTACGTGCGCGAGAATTGAATGCGGAAGTGGCGGTAGTTGCAAAGCGCAAAGACGTTCATGACGTTTAATTCAGGAAAAACAAGATTCTGTGATGAGGTGCCGTTGCAAAATATGTAGATTTGAATGGGGTTATTTAAATAGAACTCCCGTCAGAGGTATTTGAGAAACCAGGTAGGCGGCCCATTTGTTCTTCAACTTTGTATAGTTCTATTTCTAACTTTTATAAATTAACTTTAAGTTGCCGCACCGCATGAGGGCGCTTTTCTTGAGAGCCAAGAAATGACATGTTGTTTGTTGACATGAATGACAGTTGACACTTTTTTTCAGCGGAAAAATTTACTTTGGGACAACTTTTTTTAAAGATTACAGTTTCATATCCCATCCAAAAATTGCAGGGAAAAGAGTTATTGTAAATGTTACTTTCACGGAATGTTTCAGATACGAGCCATGTCGTCTGCAGCATCTGGCACCCAGCTCGTGTATCCCTGGTACCATGGCAGCATCACCAGGCTTCAGACCGAGGATTTTTTGATGCGAGCCAATAAGACGGGGTCCTTCCTCGTCCGAGACAGTGAGTCCTTCAAAGGAGCCTACGTCTTGTCTGTCTTGTAAGTTGAAATTAAGGAAGAATTTTGTTGGGAGTGGGTGGGTTGAAAGTTGGGGGAGGGAGGAAGTGGTTGGAGGGGGGGGGGGGGGGGGGGGAGTGAAGGTGGAGGAAAAAATGAAATTCATTCTTTGCTAGATCACAGATTGAAGATTTTATTATACTTTTTTATTCTTGTATTTTATATTTATTTAATATTATAAATTGGGAAGACATTTTTTATCAATTTTATCAATTTTCAAATGTTTTTCCTCATTGACAATTTTATCCCTGCTTTTTGTAAAAAGTGAATAGGCAGTTGTGTAAACATTTCGCAGTTTCAAATTTATTTTTTCCCAACAAATTGGACAGCATGGACAACATTAGAAATATGTAGTCTGCCTCTCTTTTTAATTATCTTGAGTCGTTAATTATAGTTTTTATTAACTGTGAAAATACTTTAAATACTTTACCTGTGTTTTGTTTTAAAAAAATTACTAACAATATAAGTTTTGTACTTTTTTTTATCAAAAGTCTACTATACATGTATTTCTACCTATCGATTTTTGCAATAACTGTTACCTTTTCGATATTTGCCAACATGTTCTTAACCAAAGATAATTTGTACTAAATGTGATTTATTAGAAACTGTACATTTTGGTAATTCTCTGGTAATGATAAACCTTTTAACATTTATTTCCTGGTTTCGTGAGAAAAAAACCAAACAACAATCTATCGTTTTCTGGAAAATGAAGAGCTTTACAGTTGGTTTCGTTTTGAAAGGAAATGGTGTAAACTGTAATTCTAAACTTGCTTTCTCGTGAAATGTCAATTGTGCGTGTGTACAAGTATTTACATTGTTAATTTTAAGCTCTGTTGCCTAAAGCACTGAATTGTGTGCATAACAAGGCTTTACTGTCTTTGTATTATTGTCGGCGTGCCAGCAAAAATCTCTGGGGCAGAATTTGTAAAAAAGAAAATTATAACCTTTTATTTCCTTGTTGGGGATTTATGTTTGACTATGCAAACGTAGAATGGCAGTTTGCCTATGTGTACGTACAATGTGAATGGGGTGTTAATTCCAATTGAGTGCAACAAGACTCTTTTTAAAAAAAGTCATTCAAATGACCCACATTTGTTAACTCCTTGGCAGTAAAACCTTTCAACCTAATTGTAGAAGCCTTTTTTCAGAGATTTTTCAAATAACCTTACAACCAAAAAACTGGGTTGCTATGCCTATTTTGATTGAACCTTTACCAAGAGATTTTTTCATATTTTGTCATGTTGCGTCTGCTAAATCTTTGTTATTAAATTATTATATATTATTTTTTTCTTAATTTCTGTATATATTTTTAAAAAAAATAGAATTATGTACTACAGAGATGGAATTTGTAGGACTCCTCTCTTGTTAAAACAGAATACGCCTAATATAAATTAATTTTGTGTGTGAAAACCTACAGAATATAATTGAACTCTTTTTCTTGTTTCTTAATCCATTTCAGATGTGAGGGTAGAATATACCAGTATCGCATTATACCCGACGCCAATGGATATCTCATTAAGGTAGGGTCAAAGGTTAAATGTCAAAACTGTCCTGCAGTGCAGGTCAATTTTATTCTTAGAAGAATTTTTTTTTAAACTACCGGAAATTGACAGTTACATTTTCAAAAAAAATAAAAAATATATAATAATAATTACATTTGTGAGAAAAATTTGTTAAACTTCTACATAAACGCAATGAAACGAAATGGCCTAAAATCTAACTATGTTTGGTGCTAAAATAGCTGTAACATTGAAATTACATCACACATTTGCTTATGAATCTGAAAATTTGCAGTCGTCATAAAAAAAACAAATGGCCAAACAAATAATTAAAAAAAAACGTGAATGAACACAAAGGTGTATTTTAAAGGATTAAAATGAACAAATTACATTGGCATAGAATTAACATGCATTGTGAATTATATGTATTACATGCACATAAACTATTGTTATTGTTTTGGCTATATATATTTTTGGCCCTTTTTTTCCTGTTTCCTGTTTTCTTCGGGGCTGGTTTCCTGTTTGTGCTGGGTCATTCATTTTGTGCAGCGTTTTACAATAGAAAAATAAAGGAAAGCGTACATGTGTCGGCAAAGAAAGGTTTGGTTCAGGCCAAATCTAATAATTTAAGATTTTTTGAAAATAGATGCCGATTTTTGTCTCTCACTAATCGTAGCTCTGAAATTGGTTTAGAGTTTTTTATGGAAATCGGAATTGCATGTGGAATTGAAACTGTAGTAGAAAAAAATTAATTAAATTTAAGAAGCGAAATGAACAATTTGGAAAAACCTTTTTGGTTTTAAAGATTTAAGTTTTTACCAACATTTGCTGATTTTCTTTTTTACACGGTTAAACTTTAAATAATAGAACACGATATATATCTGTCCACAGTTGTTTATCAATGCAAAAACTGAAGCATCAAATCCTGCAAAGCAATGAGATTATTTTCTGTAGCTGTGTTTGGGTTTGGAAACTTGGGTTTTTGGAAAATTACAGATTTGTTTGGATTTTTGGATTTAGATTTTCTCATTTTGTTCATATCTAATAGTCATCTGACGCCACCAAGCAACACACATTTAGTAATGTGCCAGAGCTTATACAGAGTTATAGCATCACCAATAACGGTCTATGCTGCCCTCTACGACATCCCACCGAGGCACCGAAGGTTGAAACGGAGGAGGAACAAGAATCGGGTATTGAAGGAACTACATTTTAATATTCAAAATAAAAATTGAACCATCTCGATTTTGAGTCCATGTTTGGATTTGTACTTCCCTTCTCAAGGTCAATTTCTAGAAAACTGTCAAATAATGTTCTTCAAAATTCAGTAAATCATAAGTATGTACTTCAAAGCCAAAAATTTGAGCCTTTTCACGTGGTCCAAGATGTTTAGAATAATTAAAACGTCTTGCAGCTATACTACATTTTGTGAAATTGGTTGTTAATGTTGTGATTTTTGTTAAAGATGATGAGCCTCCAATGTCCGAAGAAGAGGAACTCGACCCCCTATCCACAGCCTCGCCCAGCGACATTGCTCTACACGTCTTGCGGTCGCGCTTAGAGCATTTAGACCAGGCATCCTTAGATAATCAGTTTCTAGAGCATCTACAAGAGTACATGGGCAGCAAGGCTAGGCAGGATTTTGAAGACGTCAAGGGTGGGGCGACCATGGCGAGTCATCTCAGACAACTAGTCGTGGCCTCGGCGAAGGACTTGACCAGGTAAACCACACAATTCTTGTCTTTGCTTTTTGCAAAAAAAGAAAAACGGAAGCCACCTTTTGTCCCAGATTGTAAAAAAAAATGCGGATTTTACAAAAATGGCGGATTTTACAAAAATGGCGGATTTTACAAAATGGCGGATTTTACAAAATGGCGGATGTTACAAAATGGTAAATGTACTCTTTTTGACTCTTCATTGTATCTCTGCAAGGTTTTCCCCCATTGTTAGGGGGATTTTCCCCCATTCATTTCCTGACAAGTCAAGTTCCCAAGTTACTAGGATCCTGTCACACTAGGTTCCTGCTGTTTGTTTATCTGGCTATAAGGATATAAAATCCTTAGCAAGTTGCTTTTTAAAAATCTGATTTTTTGTAAAAATTTGACATTTTTTTAAAAGAAAGGTAACATTCTGTATTCGTTCATCAATACGAAATATTACAGTACAATGTTACCATGGTTAACTTTCCCTCAACTTTGACTAATATTTTTCTATTTTGTGTGCTTCAGAATGTCATTTCAGAGAAACTATTGGTAACCATTACTAATTTTGAAACAAGTAAATATTTACTGTCAGAAACGTAGAATACATTTACAAGACAGTTTATATTTTTTTCCTTTCCTATAGGCAGTTAGATTTATTCCTGGCCAAGATGGCAGCGCTGCAACAACTCTTTGAACTCTCCTCAATTCCCAACAAGACAAATCTACTACCAGATGAGGTAATAGAAAACTGGTCAAGTTCGGAATAGAATTTAGTATTTTAATTGCGAGCATATTTAACTCTGCACCGCACTTAATTTGACATATTGTAATATGCATTAATGGTGCTAAAAGCTTAGAAAGATATTGGCAACTGTCACTTGAAAACCTCTTGTAATCATGTCGCTCACATTAAAGACGTGCTTCCATTTGTATGCATGATGTAGATAGACATACAGCCACATGTAGAGCTTTCATATGATTTTATAATTGGTCTGTTCACCCACCTATCGTCTGCTGCATTTCACAATCCTTCAAGTTTATTGCAAATGTGGCGAATGGAATTAACGCCCCATTTGTGGTAATCTTCCTCCGACGGCAAGGAGGCAGATTCAGTCACGCTTCACTGCTCTCCACAGTGCATTTTTGTGTGTGCAAAGTGACTCTTTGTCTGTTACTTTAACACTTCATATTCCTTCACCTGAATCTGACCTGAATCTGACCTGAATCTGACCTGAATCTGACCTAAATCTTGCCTATATATCGAGTTTCCACTGGGAGGATTTATTATCTCTGTAAAGAGCAGTTTTGCCATCCTTAAAGCTTTTCCTGCATGCGTGAACTGTAAAAAAAACATCTGAACGAGTCCGATTCAATTTTGCTTCCTTTAACTTCAATCATGTTAAGTAATGCATGTTGCATATAGAGCTTTCTAATAATAGTTGCGCTCATTGTACACAAAACACGGAAGCTGAAAGCCTGTGGATGTTGCCTGTCCACAGATGTAGTGGGGCAGATATTTGGGGAATTGTGTCTTTAGTGATACAATCATAAAATTTGGCACACATTCCAAGTGTCTCATCGGAAAGAAATTTGGCTATAGGGCCATTGCAGATTTAAGAAATATAGGTAGAATAACAAAGCAGTTTTCAACATTTTCAAAATGCCTGCCAATGACGATCAAGGTTTCGAAAAAACACCATAATAGCTTTGTATTTTGTACCCCCCTCAAAGACCAATAAAACAGGCAATGACTTGAAGCATCTGTTCAGCCGGCTGGGAGAATGCCAGGCCAGGGTCACGACCTTGGAAAACAAGGTGAGATACCTATGACCCTTGACCCCAGGTTTAGCCTTCGACCCTAGAATAGTTTGGTTTTCAACAACGTTATAGCAGCATCAAAATTCAGCCTTGAAATTGTCACTTTTTTAAACAAAGTTTGTGCATGGAGCTTTCTAAAAAAATTCACCATCAGTTTTCTGCTTTTTGTTATGAAATTTTTCTCATTCCGCTTGACAGTTTAAACAAAAAAAAACCACCCTATATTCTAATATTTGACGCGGTTAACGCTTGTCTTTTCTTTCTAACTTTTTTGCATTTTTGTCAAAGGTTTTCAACTAAAATGTTTGCTTTTTACTACGCAACGTAATTCTGCAAGTTAGTCCTTTTTTTGTGTTAAACTTACGAATGCGAAAACTATCTCTTACTAGTTTCCTTGCATGTAGAATGTCATAATTCGTCAAAACAGACTTCTAAACTCGCATCATTTTTACTGTCAAAGAAAGGAAGTTTAGTGAAAAAAAGTCTTATAATTTGACTATAATTGGAAACATAAAAACATACACATTTATACATTAGTCAACTTGTTATGATGTTTCACAGAACCGTTCAAATAGTTCAAGAATATTTTTAGAAAGTTTTCAGATGTTTTCATCGATGAGTCATTGTTTTTCTGCCCCTCAAATGTTTCCCTTACCAATCTCTCCGCCCGCTAGGCTGTTGCCACTTTCATAGAACTCGGCAAGGCCTCGGTTCGAATCCCCATCACCCCTTCCCAGCAGGAAAGGGAACCACCCAGAATTCTGCACTCCGAGTCCGACTCTTTTACGGACGACGTCGACTCTACCTACATGGGGGGCCAAGAATCTGTCTACAGGGGAAGTCTGGACTCTAATGACATTGGGCGTCCAGACTCCGCCTACATGGGGGGTTCGGACTCTGCCTACATGGGGGGTCTGACCATTAGCAACGGGATGGACACGCTCAAAGCTCAGAATCTTCCAAACCTGACTATGTCGCCCACATCATTCGGGGTAAGTTCAATTTCTCGGGGTCGTATACAAAAATATTGACTGGCCACGAGATCACTAGTAGATATTTATATATACATCCCGGACAGATTGTCACTTAGCAAAAGAATGTACTATTTCCTAAGGCTTTGTGAAAAAAACTAAATAGTTCTTATTCCACGCATTCCTGCCTTTGTAAATGTATTACCTACATGTGTCATGGATCTAAGAAAAATGATTATTCCGTTAACATATTTTGAAACCGTTTTACACAAATCTGAATATTTTCTATTTTGTTCGTTTGTTCAGGTCAAAGTTGAAGGGCTAACGGTGGACGCCTTGAAAAACACAAAGGTCAAACTGACGGTTGACGTTGCCCACGGCAACCTGTCAATAGTGAAGCATTTTGGGAAAGATATGAAAGAGGAGAAGACGTCATACACACACGACAAAAGTAAGGTTTATTTAAATTGTGTTTTAACTTTTACTGTTAAGTCCCTCCAGAGTAGGGGTGCAACAAATGAGTTTGCTAACGCTTGACAAAGTTATTGCAAGTCATTTTTCACACATAGTACTTTTAAGATGGCCATGTGTGGTCTTTGTTTATCCTTGGTTTAATTGTTACCTGCTTTGCAATTTATATAAATTTGTAATTGACACGTGATCGACTCGTTTACCACACTGACACTAGCAGAAAGTGAATGAAAAATGAAATGATAAATAATACAATTTGTCTAAAATTGTAAAAAAAAATTCCCAGTTATGCAACTCATCAAATCAAGAGGCACCAACACAAAACTCCAAATCCGATTCTCCAACGGCAAGAAGAAAGAATACAGCTTTGAAGACGCAAAGGTATGTTGATATTCGTAACAAAATCAGTAACAAAAGAACAACCTTTAACCAGTTTGCGCCGGATGACGTATATAAACGCAAAGTTTTTCCCAGATTCAAAACGGATGACGCATAAACACGCCACGAGCAAGGCCGGGAAAGTCTGTCAGCAGCGAGCAAGGCCGAAAATGCGTGGGTGTGCTTCCCGGGACTATCGGCCTGAACCCGCCTCGGATCGAGTTTCGTTCCGCGCGTCGGCTCGGTGATGTTAAAATAATCCCAGCGCGAACTGGTTAAGAATGAAACATTGTTGCATCATATTTATGCTGTGTCAAAGCACAGTTGGTTTTGTCGATTGATATTTTCGTCGTTTCTTTTGACAGAAACGAGAGACATTTTGCCAACTTATCCAGTACATGAAGGTCACTCATTCTCACAGCAAAGAGGTGGACCAGATCTCTATTTTCATTGGCACATGGAACATGGGTGAGTCTTTATATCAGTTAACACTCAATCGTCAAATTTATGACGACACAGCAAACTTTTGCACTGTGAATTCGCAAAAGTTGAACACATTTCAACTCTGGTGACTTTCACATTGAATTTGTGACGTCAGTGCTTTGTGACGTCAAATTCACATCGTTTTTTGCATTGTGTGAAATATAAACCGCTTTTAGTCCAAGTGCAATGAAAAAAGGCTTGTTTTAATTGAACCGCTGTGCTACTGGTACCCTTGACACCAATTGCCTTAATTCAAAGTGACCCCTCGTCTTGTGTTCCTAGGTGCGGCCATGCCGCCCCCTAGCATCACCTCCTGGTTAACGTGCCAGGGCCAGGGCAAGTCGCGAGACCAGAGCCTTGCCGCTATGCCCCACGACATCTACGTTATCGGCACTCAGGAATTCAAGAGTGCGGCCATCAGTGACAAAGACTGGATCGCTATGGTCAAGACGGAAATCAGTAAGCTGAACGGATTCGGCAAGAAGGAATATGTCACGGTGAGGCAAAATAGCCGGGTGTTTGTTCGCAAAGAAAGTAGTAGTCATCGATTCTCGTGGTCAAACATCCGGGTTTCAAACATCCTTGTTTCACTTCCTC
Organism: Crossaster papposus; assembly: GCA_037893245.1. NCBI lineage: Eukaryota > Metazoa > Echinodermata > Asteroidea > Velatida > Solasteridae > Crossaster > Crossaster papposus. Next base: position 33,887 of record JBAIAA010000295.1, on the reverse strand, counting down.
ATAGTTGATGCAGTTATTACGCAGGGGAAGGTTTTATGCATGTTGCTATTGATGGGCTTGTCCCTTTGTGATGTCATGCCGACCTCGGGAATTTGTTCTAGTTATTTGTGTTATTATTTAGTATTGATCACCATGAATTTTTAAGTAGTTTTGATTGATCGGAAGCTGATTATTAATAAGAAAGAAATGTCATTTTTCTTATGAGACTTAATTGACTTTTTGGTAGTTAATTAATTGATCAGTAGTTATTGATTATGATTTTATTATTATCTATAAATTGATGTGATGGTTTTCAGTTGTAAATGTTATTGACCAATTGGCTATTATTGATCGATAGTAAGTTATTGATTGATTATTTCTAATTTATTGATTTAGTAGTTATTAATTGATTAGGTGATTCATTAAGTAGTACTTACAGTATTGATGAATTATCGACTGATCGATAGTAGTCATAATCGATTGATTAATCGATTATGAGTTATTGACTGGTTAGTAGTAATTGATAGATTGGTATTTATTGACTGGCTAGTAGGTAGTTATTGATTGATAAGATAAGGGAGTTATTGATTGATAAGATAAGAGAGTTATTGATTGATAAGATAAGAGAGTTATTGATTGATAAGAGAGTTGTTGACGTATTGTTTGATTAATCGATTATTAGTTATTGACTGGCTAGTAGTAATTGATAGATTGGCAGTTATTGACTGGCTAGTAGGTAGTTATTGACCGATAAGGGAGTTATTGATTGATAAGATAAGAGAGTTATTGATTGATAAGAGAGCTGTTGATTGATAAGAGAGTTGTTGACGTATTGTTTGATTAATCGATTATTAGTTATTGACTGGCTAGTAGTAATTGATTGATTGGTAGTTATTGACTAGTTTGTAGTAATTGACCGATAAGGGCATTATTGATTGATAAGAGAGTTGTTGATGTATTGATAGGTTGCCATGACGTCATTGTGGGGACTAAGGTTAGCCGTCCTAGTCTGCCCAGATTATGAACATCAGATCAGCCACGTCAGAGATTCTTTTGTCAGAACAGGAATCGCCAACACTCTGGGTAAGCTTCATCTATGGCTAGTCACTGTAGCATACCAATGTCAAATGCCTTAGCCATGAACAAAAAGATTCAAACGTGGCTTCAGACTACTATACGGAGGCCATGTTGTTATATGCTTCATGCTGAAGTGCCCCCCCCCCCCCCCCCCTTTGTGGCTAATTGTAGCTAATTAAGATCTGCGGTGCGTCCAACTCGCATGGACGTTGCCATTGTTTGCAAGGTGTGCAAACAATTTTCCATTGGACGTGCACAAAAAGTTAGCAAATAAAGTTAGCAAAAATGCCTCTGTTTTTTTTTTTACTAATGCTGGATTATTTATCATTTGTTAAGGCAACAAAGGGGCAGTGGGCGTGTCCTTCCTCTTCAGTGGTACCTCCTTTTGTTTCATCAATGCACATCTTACCTCAGGAACGGAGAAATGTACAAGGTGAGGTTTACCTTTTTAAGTGAAATTAGTAATTTACAAAATAAAACTGTCCTATTCAATTTTGAAGGAGGGTTCATACTCGGCCCGAAGGCAAACACGAATGCGAATTTGTACAATTTGAACAACCTTTTAAAACTAATCATAGCAATCAATTTGTTTTTCACAGACGCAACAACAACTACCACGACATCCTTCGTGGCTTGTCGCTGACTTCCAAGGGACTTAATCTCTTTGATCTGACCAATCAGTTTCATCATCTCTTCTTTCTCGGTGACCTCAACTATCGCATCGAGTGGAACGTTCACGTGAGCTTAACAAATATCAGTCGATATCAGTCCTCACAGCTTACAAGTTTGTTGCAATCTCTTCTCCAGTCTGCCCAAGTCCTCGCGGGTCCTCGCGGGTCCCCGCAGGTCCCCGCAGGTCCCCGCAGGTCCCCGCAGGTCCCCGCAGGTCCCCGCAGGTCCCCGCAGGTCCCCGCTTGTCCTCGCATGTCCCCGCCTGTCCCCGCCTGTCCCCGCACTTTCCCGCACAAGAACCCGCAAGTCCCCGCACTTTCCCGCACAAAAACCCGCAAGTCCCTGCACTTTCCCGCACAAGAACCCGCAAGTCCCCGCAAGTCCCTGCACTTTCCCGCACAAGTCCCGCAAGTCCCTGCACTTTCCCGCACGTCCCCGCACTTTCCCGCACGTCCCCGCAAGTTCCCGCCTGTTCTTGCATGTCTCCCTACACATCACTCAAAAATATTCACAGGTCATTCATCAGTCCAAGTTATTCAAATCAACTCTAACTACTCTGACAATAGACCTTTTGTTTTTGCAATTTTCTAGGACATTCTGGAAAACATTAAACACAAGAACTATGCCATCCTGTTTGAGCACGAGCAGTTGAAGCGGGAAAAGGACAAACACAGTATCTTCGTAGATTTCGGTAATATTTAAAAATATTATCACCAGTTTCTTTTTGGCATCAAACCAAAGATCCCAGTATTCTTGTTAAATAGGAAACTTTAGGTGAAAACTAAATTTTGGAAACCTAGAAAATTCAGATGATTTAAACCATTTCACAATTTTTACTATTGTTAATCGTGTTCCGACATCCATTTTTATCTAACAGCTCGAAATTAATTAATTTAGTTCTGTACTCTTACACATGCCCTTTTCTGGTTGAAAAGAGGCAATTGTTATAAAGCCTCTTGCCCAAGCACAAGAGAGGTTTACCTGCACATTCAAATGAGTTAGACACCTTAATTGTTGGCCATGGCACTCAATTTTTTAATTTTTTGTTTGTTACTTATTTACAAGTTCAGAGTTCAATTCCCCTTTATTTTGGATATCTTTAGATGAAGAAGATGTCACTTTTCCTCCAACGTACCGGTTCAAGCTTGGCGATCGAGAAACCTACGTGTACAAGAAAATCAAGAAAACTATGGTATGCAGTACCCATTGCATTGTTTACCCCTGTCTTCTCGATATTCAAATAATTAACATTCGAATATTCAAATATTCATTTATGTAAATCGTTCAATTCTTTTGTTTGACCCATGGCAGGTGCGCATTAATGAGCCATCGTGGTGTGACAGGGTCATATGGAGGTCATATCCGGGCACGCACATTGTCAACACATCCTATGGTATGAAAGATTAAACCCAATAATTTCATATTTTGAATGGGCCTCTACATAATTGTGTATCTGTACATTTATTGCCGTTTAATTTAATTGGCCTTTAAAGCTGCAATGTAAAGTTTTGTTTAACCAGTTCGCGCCGGGATTATTTTAACATCACCCAGCCGAGGCGCGGGATTATTTTCAACGAATCTCGATCCGAGGCGGGTTCAGGCCGATGGTACCGGGAAGCACACCCACGCATATGCTCGCTGCTGACAGACATTTCCGACCTTGCTCGTGACGAGTTTATGTGTCATCCGTTTTCAATCTGCGGAAAACTGTGCGTGTGTATCTGTCCTCCGGCGCGAACTGGTTGATTTAGTTTTTTGTTCGGGAGTTTTTTAAGACTGAAACTTTTAATTTGGTTTGTGGTTTTAGGCTGTACTACCGACATCACAACGAGCGATCACTCTCCAGTGTTTGCTACATTTGAGGCAGGTATTGCGGCCACAGCAGTCATCCCAAAGGGTGAGTATATCAAGCAGAAACACAGGGACGATTTTCTCGGGTGATCGAAATTCATGTCAAAACCTGTTGAGAATTTCATTTTTGTTTAATGTCCTTTTTTTGTTCAGCAGAGAGTATGCAGTGTGGGCTCACACAGGACGGTGAGAAAAATGATCGCATGATGAGACATGATTGCATTGCATGGGATACACGATAAGGCCGCGTCTAAATCTCACGTCTATGGCTATTGTCTAGGTGTTTGCCCATTACAACTTGTGTGAGCAGGCTGACGATAGACGTAGCCGTAGCTCTGAGAGCCTAAAGGCTGGTTCATCCTCCCCCCAAAAACGAATGCGAAGCGACGTTCATGACTTTAATAATTGAAGTTTCATTGTGACGTCGACGCTCTCCGTTACCTCAACGAATTCGCTTCGCAGTGACATTCGCGTGAAGTATAAACCGGCCTTTAGGCTGTGAAAGTAGTGCATTTTGGGACAGCTGCATTGCCTGATGGGATATGTGCATTGCCTGATGGGATATGTGCATTGCCTTATGGGATACATTGCAAGGATTTGCCAGTGCATGATGGGATATGTGAGCATGCTGGACATTGTGGGATTTGCAATTTTAAACCAATCATAAACCTGACCCATTTTCCTTTACGTTTTTTTGTCCTTGTTGTTTCCTGATGGTCAATGGTGATACTTTCTTGATTGCATTTTTTTCCGTAGGCCCCAGTACCACACAGAATGTCAAGATTGTCTTTGTGTCCGCCGACGCCGTTATCTTCACCAGCATGTGCGGCATCTTCTATTTGGAATTCTTGTCTAGTTGTCTCGAAGGTACTAGCTAAATGTTCTTTGCTTCCAATATCGATGCTGTAAAACTCATCAACCGATTAAGAATTCTTATCTTGGAAGCAATTGTTGTAGAGTGTCTTGCCCCAAAACAGTGGAAAACACTTTGTTTTCTTCCCTTAAAGCTGGTTCTGGAAAGAGCAGCTTGAACAAGACCTGCTTGCAAGAACAGATCGGAAGTAAAGTCTCTACTATCAAGCCGTCGTGGTCATCAGAAGAACTACCAAAGGTATCTGGGTGGAAAATGCTTTACTGCAGTTCGGCATGTACCATTTTAAACCAATATATCCCGAAAAGTATGAGTAAAACAAATTTAAAATTACTATATGTTACCATTAGGCAGTGGTAATAAGACGCTTGTAATTTGTCTTCTTTTATTCTTATTCCTCAGTTGACACCCCTTCTATCAGATTTTGACTACCTCGAAGAGCAGCACATCCTAGTTGCTATCAAGTCCAGCGATAGCGAAGAATCATACGGTAGGTTCTGCAGCGTTCGTGTTTCATCAAATAAACCGTGACGCGATTTTGTGACGTAAGGCCAAGCTTTTGCAAATTCAAATTTACTAAAATTGAACTCAATTTGAGCGACCTTTTGCAGCAAATGGTTTGTGGCGTGAATTTGTGTCAAATTCGCCTAAATATGAAACCGCCTTGACCCCTTGTTATAATTGGCTGTATTATAATGAGTTTAAATCCGTCGTTTGTATAGGAGAGTTTGTGTTGTCTTTGAAAAATAAGATTAGCTCGACCCCAGTGCCGTTCCATGCTGTACTCACTCACCACGGACACCGAACAGGAGAAATCAGGTCAGTAGAAACTAAATCTGATGAATTTTATGTATAGTTTTTGGCAAGATACAAATACTACTAGAGCTGGTGTCTACAACCATTTTTGCAACTTGGTGAGAAAGGAATCCAAAACTGAGTTGTTTTTGGTGCTGGTTGGGCATTATGGCAGTGGGCTTCGCATGCACAAGTGCCCTCCTAATGGGGCAAGTTGGCGGAAACTACCGAAAGAGACATTCGAATGCATTTCTTTACACTCGGGCAAATCTACTATTGCTTTATGCACATTCAGTAAAACAAATTTAAATACGCGCACTTGGTGTGTCCCATCCGCTAGACTCTCAAAATTGGTCAGAATGCGAAACCAACTGTTTGTTCAAGGAGCCGCGTATGTAATATTAATTATGATTGAAAATATCCCCCGTTTTGTCTTTGTTGGGTTTTAGTGGTACTGTCCATGTTAAAGCCAGAGACGAAAGTCTGTACGGAGGCTGCCGAAAGACAAAAACATACGGTAAGAAAACAACTTTGGAAATCTAGTTAAATATTTCACTGACAGCAGCTGACTTTAATCATCATATTCTGTCCAGGGTATTCACATTTGCCATTCCAAAAAACAAAACAAAAAAAACTCTTTTCTGTTTTAGTTCTTGTAAACATTTTTGCCAATTTGTCACGAGGAGTTTTTGCATTGCAAAAGTTGAATTCATTTCAACTAGGGCAAATTTTCACAGCGAATGCTTTGTGACATTACATTCGTGTCCGCTTTCGTGTCCGCTTTCGTGTGAAGTATGAACCGGCCTTGACTCGTTTCGGCACATTCTACGTTTTTGTTTTCTCTTTTCCTAGAGCTGGTCTCGTTTGAAGAGAAAGAGAAGGAAAGAGGAGATGGTCTTTTTCTCGCATTGGGAGACGTAAAAGGTAGTTCTTCACGGGCAATTCTTGCATATTATTTGAATATCAATGGGGCACAAGTAAGCTTTGTACTTCACATCCAAACATAGTTGAGAGCTAGTTAGAATTCTGGGATGGTGGAATCGTAAAGGCACATAGCAACCAATACAATTTTAGAAGTTGTTCGTGTTGCCGGTCACGTACAAGTTAGGGATTTGGGTATTTTGTCTTTTATAGGTAAGGCAAAGATCAAGAAAAATCCATTTGGGAAGTCACCGACCGTAGAAAGCCCGCAAACCGACATCAGTGATGCGTTGTTGAATCCGGTAAGCAGACACCGACGTAATGGTGAAGCCTCTGCCAAATCCCTACAGGAGATTGCTCCTATGGCAACCGGCAAGGAGGAGGAGGGTTTAGATGGAGCCCCGCCCCCTTTACCCCCACCCAGGAGCTGGGCAAGCCCAGTGACCCCCGACGTGGTCCTGCCCGGTGACATAAGCTCCAGGCAGCTCAAACCTCCCAAACAACTTTCCCTGGAGTCTGTTCTGACATCTGACTGGCCGCAAGTCAGAGGGTGTCTGTCTAGCCCGGGTGATCGCGACCTCAGCCCTTCCCGAGCCAGGTCCCCTATGACAAGTTCCCGGGACGAACACCTTAATCGCACAGAGCGCCCCCTACCTCAGCCCCCACCGGAGATCCACGATAGCCCGCCGAGAGTGGACTCATCCTTGCGTAGCCCTTCGATTGATGTGCCCATGCAGCCTTCTGCGACAGGGGTACCCAAGAAGCCCCAACGTCGGCAATCCCCGGGAAAGGTCCTGGCGCTACGGGCGCAGTTTGAGCATAAGCCTAGCCCCAGTGAGGGCGGCTCGCCGGATAACGCCAAGATGTTCCCGGGAGAGCTCGGGAAGCCTCCCTTGCCTCAGCGGGCCGGAGAGGGAAAACTCTCAGAGGATATGCTCATTGAGGGGCTTCCTCCACCCCTTCCAACCAAGTCTAAGACGCCACCTAAGAATCAGATGGTAGATCTAGAGGTGAAGTAGCAACTTAAATCTTCAGAGAGTGTCTGCTTACTTTAATTTATTAAAATGCTTTTTAGATGGCAGCTGACCTTGATTTAGCTAAATTTGTGGCCGAGATAGTTTCAGGATTACAACTTAACTTAATGTTAACTTGATTACAACTTTATGCAAGTTTCACCTCATTTTTTGTTCTTCCCCTAAGGAGTATGAGGTCTTAAGAAGGCCGTGCACCATTGCGGAATGGCTGATGAACCTGGGTCTGCCCCAGTACAGCCACCAGCTTCTAGCCAACGGCTGGGACAGCGTGAAGTACCTAGACTCCCTAACCGAGAGAGAACTGCTGAATTGCCAGATAGAGAGCAAGGATCACAGAGACCGAATGCTGGACAGCATCAAGAGCATGCCGTCCACAAAATGAGGAAGACAACCCCCGATAATTGGCTTGTTTGTCTGTAGTCAGGCAGATTGGTGCAAATTACGATAGAATTGTTCATTTGATGATAAATTATATTTTTTGTGTTACACCCCCCCTTCCCCCAAAAAGTTCTGCTTCCGATTACATAGCATTTGAAAACAGGGTAAGTACATGTAGGTATTTTCAAGGGCACTCTTGTGCACATCATGTCTATGGTGTAGTCTTAAAGGCAGTAATTTGTGGGTTTTTTAACCTCTTTTGTCCCCCATAAAAAATAGGAAAGGTCGAGTAAACAGGAAGAACAACAATTATTTGTTTTGCTTTATTATTTTTGGTGCTTTACTGTTCCGGAACTGGAAGATTCAAATCTTGCTCTCATCAATTGTTTTTCCCCTTAAGTTTTCCTTAAACAATTAGCTGAACACGTTTGTATCTGCAACTCTTATTTTCATATACTGTTCCTTGTTCAAACTACACTGCGTTTAAGGCTCCGCCTACGAAGTACCATCCACATTGGTAACAATACATGTTCCAGCAGTCTTATGTTAGGCAATACAAACGGCTTTTGATTGGTCAAAACATTGTGGGGGTGTGGCTCAAATGGATCGGCAAATGAAAAATTAGCATTATGACAAAATTGTTTCAATTAATATTTTTTATTTTTATATTAATAGAACCCATATTAATTAAAACCACCCCAAATTTTGCTACTTTTTGTGCCACAACTGGAAAAATGAAATCTTATCAAATATTTTTCCTCATAAGGGTTTTACACTTTAATAACTTCTTAAAGCTTGTTACAGAACATACAAATGCCTTGGACATGGGCAAGGATAAACTACTTTTAATGTTTTTTTAACTACTTAATAGAATTTATCCGTTTTTACGAAAACTGGAACCGAGAAACATGTTTTGGTGTTTTTTGCTTAAAAAACGTAAAAACATGTAATCGAGCATGTTTTTACTGAATGAAATGGCGATTGAAATTTTGATTACTCCTCAGAGGTACTGAATATAATTTCAAAAACTATAAAAATACGAGTATAATGTAACAAAAAAACAAAAAACAAATAAGAGAATTTAGAATTATGGTAATTTATGTATGCTCAAACTAAACGTAACATGAAATTGAATATTTTCTTGATTACTAAATTGTATGTATCAAGCAGCTTTTGAAATTGTTTTTGTTGACAATGTTTATTTATAACTGGAAAAGCAATGCAAACATTTCTTGAAATGTACTGAGCCATATTATAACTACATGTACAGTAGGTTAACGATTAATCTGAAATAGAAATGCGGTTCGTAAATTGTCCCAGAGAAACACATTTTTGTACTTTTACAATTCACAAACCATTTTGATATTTTGTTGATTTGTAAATGCATTAAGAGCATCATTGGTTGTGCCAACAGAAAAAAATTGTGCTTAATACATGCATTACAAAATGTCGAACTACAACTTGTCATTGATAGAGCACTGTGGGCAACATTGATACATGAGCGAGTTGGACCTACATGTAACTCAAACAAATTGTTAAAACAAATTTATTGATTTCTTCTTGCAAAATTGCTAAACGAGTAATATTTTCACTGAAAATGATATATTTTGTAGTATATTTCTGGAATTATTTTTACAGATTTTGGTTTTGTTAGTAAAATATTTTTGTAATGTAGATATATGTAAATACATTTTTGTTCCACATTTATTAAGTATTGAAATTTAGTCAATCCCATGTATTTTTGATTAGAAGTTTACTATAGAATTCTACAACTAAAAACTGTAAAGATATCCCCAACCTACTGTTGGGGTAAAGCAATAAACAGATACTGTACAAAACATTGTTTGAAAAAAGAAAAACAATTGCAATCAAGCTAGTGACTAATCCACTAATTACTAGCACCCATTTACTAAATATACCACAACACGTAATTCTGGTTCTAATGCTACTCAATGTGCAGTGCGCATGGGTCAAACTCGTGAACTGGATACAATATACAGTTGTACGTACATCATCATGTTTCCTTGTGATGTAAACATTTACAGAAACCCTTTTTACAATTCTTGAATTGCTATTTTCCAACTCCTATTACTCCATTGTAATTGTAATCAACTTTCATATTGGAAACCTGTACTTTTTAATTGGTTTTGGTCACACTAAAGTTTGCATTCCACCAAATAATATGTATGAATTGCATGCCACATCACTGATCCTTTTAATGTTTGATGTAGTTACCATCTTGTGTTCCCCCTCTTTGGGCGGGATCCCCTTCCTCTTCCCCTTTTGGGATTGTAAGATCTATATCCTTCATTGTACGAGCCACCCCAAGGTTGGTACTGGTTGGGCGGTGGTCCATACCTTCCTCCGTGATCAAAACCTGGCCTTTTGGGTGTAAACGAGGCATCCATGAGGGATGGTCGCTTGCTGTTTGGGTCCATGTCCAAGGGTGGAGGGGGTAGCTTCCGCTTCTTCTCCGAGGCGTTGACTTTCTTGTGCTCCTGCATGGTCGGGTAGAACTCGCCATGGAAGAGGTTTTTGCTGTCCATTGGAAGAGAGATAAAGTCTTCGAAGGATTCCGTTTCGCCGCGATGGATTTGCGACATGCAGATGTTCCTCCGTGAGACTGTGGCCCTTGCAATGACGCGGGACGAGGCGTCTGCGATGGACTCCACGCCACCCTGGAGGCCGTCTAGTAAACTCATCACGTCTCCCTGGTTGGAGCTGGGCGACGTCTCCAGGACATTGCGCATCGCGTTGAGCATGAATGCCATGTGGGATGTAGCCCGGATAGCCATCCGGGCCGACTCGTCACACTTCTTAAACCCGTTCTCGCACGACTGGAGCAACGGATTGTGGATGGCACTCATCTTCTTGACATGCGGCCTCCATCGTGGTGGTCCACCGGTAGATGCAGCCTCCTGCCTCATGATCTCCTTCTCTACCTGAATGCAGTACTCTCGATCCACAGTCGAAGACTGGCAGTACATCTTGAAATCTGTGTCGCTGATCCAGTATCTCTTATCGTCCAACTTGCGAAACGGGGAGACCTGGCTGGTCTCCCCAAGTTCTGCATTTACATCCTCCCACCTGGCTTTGACACAATCGGCAATTGGCATCATGGGAACCTGATACAGCAGCTTGGTGTTGCCTTCTTTGTGGGTGTTCTCCTCCAGGACAAGTCCCGGATCACACATCTCTGGCAGCTTCTTGACGAGCTCTGCCCATTTGGGATCGAAGAGTTTCTCCAGCTCCGCCTTATCCATGGTCCCAGAAGCATCCTCCAGATCCACTGCTTCATTTCTTCCTTCATCCATCACTTCATGGGGATCTTGTCTCATTTGCTCCTCACCACGGTCTCTTCTGTCAAGATCCTGCTGATGACGAGTATCTCCAAGATCTTGTATTGCCTGGTCAGGCTGACTTTCAGATGAAGTTTGAGTAAACTCGATCTCCTCCGAGGTGTCTTCTCCCCACTGAGCCTTCCCGCTCATCTTCAGTTATATTGATGGGGGAACTCAACAATATGATGTATCTCTGAGGATTTTGTACAGTTTCACGTGTCAGTTCAAACTCTCAGCCTTCGCAAATATTCTTAAGCTCGTTCAGTTCACTCTTGAGGTGCTCTTGGCGGTGAATGGCCATCTGGGCATCCTTCTGAGCCGAGTAGCTAGAGCCTTCGTGAGGTTGGCCTGATTCCGAAAAACAATACAACAAAAAATCAGGTAAGTAAATTCACTTACTCCTTGAGATTTCTTAGCATTACTAAAAAATGTATGCATCTTTCTAATGGGTTGGTTTTTTTCTTATGCAGGGCATCGATATAAAATTTATCGCGAGTACTAACCCTCGATGCCAAAGCATGAAAATCCCCAAAACAAACTTCATAATTAAGATATCTTACCAGTTGCAACCTGTGACAAGTAGTTGATTTGTTCCGAGAGAGTTTTCTCCACTTTTTCCAGCGTCTTGAAAAACTGCTTGGTGTAGTGTTCGGTCATGTGCTCATTTAGCTTCTCTTCACCGAGTTCACCGATTGCTTGCCCTTCAAGTAATTGAGAAAAAATGAGTTATTTTATATTAAGCCATTTTATTAATAACACGTCATTATTTGTATCCTCTTTTCAACAAGTTGCAAAGTTAATAAACATTTTTTAAATTTTTTTAAAAACAAATTGCAACAGTTTATCACAATGTATGTACTCTAATGTAATGTTGGCCATATTTTTCATAAAGGTTAACTTGCATGCCCTCGGCTTCCACTGATTAAGAGGAAGTGATGCAAAATTGTTTTCCTGCTTATGTAAATTCTACTGTAATTTGTAAATGATTGCAATAGCATTTGTAACATGACGTGTAACAAAGGGGGATCCGTAACAAAGAGTCGGAATCTATTTAAACTTTAGTTTTAGTACAACAGATAAATGATCGACTTTCTTAACTCTTACGTTAAAAGGATTCAAAACCAAGCATCCCTTAAATTTGTACTTGGCCGGACGCTAAGTAGAAATTTACATAGGGCATCTGTGCCATTACAACTTACAAGGTCAACCGGAGGCCATGATGGCGAAAATGTTTCTGTGGATTTATAAAATGCGATAACTGGTACTTTATTCAAGTCCAAATTTGACAAGTCAAAACAAGTTTTCTATCCCACAGAGACCACATTCCTGTGGCGAAATCATACTTCTTAAGCATCGATTACACTTGGTTGTATTTTACCTGCATTTAGCACGACATTGGCGATGTCTATTTCGATGCTTTCTAGTTGTTTCAGCCGGTTCTCCGTTTGGGAAGTCATATTCCCACACGCGCGAACAACGCCTGCATATTATAGCGTTGTATTGTTGGCTCACGTATGCAGCATGTATAGCGAGCCCGTACCAGCACCAGCTTTGAGGACATACATGTACATGTACAGCGGCCGCACGCGCTCCATCCATTCAAACACGTACAGAAAAAAACAATCAGGGACGGGGTCATCGTCTGTAAATATTGGACGATCAAACTAATTTGGAGAGGGGTGATTGTAAGTAATTCATAAATAAATAATCTTTCCTACAAATGATAAAAACCGCATTGTCATTTTGAACATTGTATACAGCATCAAAATGTATATTTCTATGTTTTAAATGATGTTTGTAAAATATATCGTCCAACTGTATATTTTTGGAAACGTAACATTTATTTATGCAACATGCTATAAAATGGTTCAAACCGCGGGAAAATAGCTGGCAACTTGGATGAGACTATTCTATAATTAGGGAATAATCAATTATTAAAGGTCATACTAGTTTTATTTACCGCTCTCTAAACACAGTATTTTTGTATGCTATCACTAAAAACTGTTTCTTTATACCATTACATTTATGTGTTAGCTTGTATAAAAAAAGTAACTACTTCCTTATAAAAAAATAGTAAACATTATAAAATTACGTTTACACGCACAATAATGCTGCGTTCCGTTTGAACCGAACAGTTAAGCCAATCAGGAGGGACGTAACATTTTGTGCTCGGTAAGGTAAATTTGCATGGAAAATATACCAATCACGTTCGACGTGCCTAAAAGCTGCGGGGCTAAGAAACATCGTTCAAAAAATCGGAAGTGTAGCACACATTCGTCCGAGAGAATGCCTGAAATAAATCCAAGAATTCAGCATCAACAGAGTACTGAAACGTAAAAATAAGTAAGTATTCCGAAAGCTCATACGCAACAATAATTACCCCGTAATTTTGGTACAAATTCCTCCAGCAGAGCATTTTGTACAGAAGTGGGAAGTTATCGTAGTTTTTCAGAATTAAACGTGACACCGAACGCGTTCAACATGCGTTTTGCGCTTGGCTTAGTGTAGAATTTCTTTGACTTCGAGTTCGACATGGGTAATCAGTGTGAAATGTATGCGTTGATGCTCTACTCAGAGACTCTAGTACACTTCATTTAAAACTATGGTAATGTGTATAAAGCAACCCTTAGTCCAGGGCACAATATAGTTCAGCAGAATTTTATGTGGTTATTGTATTCTTTTTTTTTTAAACGAAAGCTGAAAGTGGAAAGTGGAAACAAAATTTAACGAGACGTTTTTTTATTTTTGCATATCCATGTTCAGTCTGGAATTAATAGTACGCCCCAACTATAGAAATGTCCTAGTAACTACCTATACTTGGGCCAGCCCCAACTACAGTTGGAGCGGTTCCATTCTTGCGGTCGGCATGACGTCACGAAGGGGCGAGCTGTCCATAACAACATGCGTTAGACCTCAAACTTTCTCCTTTGCGCTATAAAGTGCATAAACAATGGGAAGATAAACGAGGTTCCCGGATGTCCAACCGCGAGAATCTGGGACCGAGTAGTTGGGAAATCCCAAGGCAGTTTGCGAGCCCAGATACTGCGTACGGTACGGACGGCTGCTGGAGCCCCAAAAGTCGTGTGCCATGTGGCAAGCGAAGTTTCATTCTGACAATTCTCTAAACATTATTTTGTTTTAATTATAGGCCTACCTCAAATTTTGTTTTTTATTATCTCAAAAAGCAGTTCATTTCCTCACAATGATTTTAATAAATATTTTATGTGCCAGTTTACGTTCTAGTACTAGACCCAGTAGGGTGAAAAAGCTTATTTCAAATGGTTAGCGACTGTCCAAACATGATTTCAACCATGTTCAGGGACTGTAATTTAACACTAAGAGTAAGAATGATTATTTATAACTATTCCAGATCTGTTTTGTTGAAATGAGCACCCAGCCTGCCCCACTCACTAGCAGTGGGCCCCCCACCACCTGCCAGGCTGGAACCCTCGGCCAGATGCCGTTGAACAGCTCTGACACCAAATCTGGATGTAAGAGCCCAGCCAAGGCTAATAATCCTAAGGTCGTTGTTCAGCCAGTCAACCCTCCCATTAGTATCTCGTTGCCTGTGGAGCCACAGCAACCGATGTTTACCATCACGCAGCACAAGCATACCATAGACGCTGGCAAGATCCCTACAACAATCACCATAGCTGCTTCTGTAAGTTTAATCGTGTGTAAATCTCTTAGCCGCGGCTATGAGTAGAGGCTTAAGCCGCTTCATAAAGATTATTGCATCCTGACGCCACTTCTTCATAAAGTAGAAAATACTTTTTAGGCAATAAACTTGGTAAACCATTTTTTTGTACTTGGTTTTCATGGCACCTTTTGGCAATTTTGCAAGCCAACCCTTAATACGATTCGCAGTGAATAAAGTTGTCCTTTGTGGTAATTATATTGTAAAGTGCCGAGTTAAAAAAAAGAATGCTATTTGTGTCGGTTGAAATAGTGCACTTTTGTCTCTCTTTTTTTGTAGCCTACTGGCAAACCTCACGTTTCCCGGCCAGTTGTCTCAAAGATGATAACAACCGCCCATCCACAACCCACTACCTATATGGTACCCAGCACCCAGGGCCCACTGGGTAATAACCCAGCACCCGTTGCCCAGTCAATTCCCAGCAGCTACACGGTACCCGCCACCCATATCACCCCTGTAGCAATACCCAGCACCCATCTGTTGGCTGCTGCACACCCGATACCCAACGCCCAGACCCAGGTGCACCTTCCCTCAACGGGGTCCCTGGTTGTCACCTCTGCTGCGGGCGACGCCCATAAAGTGAAGGTCAGTGCTGCCCCTGCTCAAGCGGCCACCACCGGTGCCCAACTGGGTACAGTGGGCGGTCTCGCAGGCCAACCAATGCAGCAGTATGTCAGGGGGCTCTCCATGCACCCAGGTATGATCGCTGGTACCCATGTCGCAGTCGGACAAGTACAGCAGCACCCCTTCCCGTCGCACTTACCAAGAGGTGAGTTTAGGGGCCAATTTCATAGAGCTGCTTTAGCACAAACATTTGCTTAAACACAAAAAAACTTGCCTAATAAAAATTAGGAGCAAAAATTCCATGTGATTTTTATGCTAAGCTAACAGCTAAATACCAATCACGAACGATATACATAAGCAAGGTTTTTTGCTTAAGCAATTGTGCTTAAACAACCCTATCAAATTGTAAAACTAAGTATTTATCCATTCAGTATTGAATGAATTGAAACTCTTATCAATCAATCAATTTAAACACAATAATTATAGACTTGCCCATACTCAAATAAATTTTTCCCTACCACGACAGGTGCAGTTGCAGCAGCTGCCATGTCAGTTCCAAAAAGCGGCATGACGACGGCAATATTAAAGACCACGACGCCCGTCTCACAGGCACAATTCCTTAATACTACAACAACTGTGGGTGCCCCCACGATCCAACCACCAAACATCACCGCACAGCAACTACAGGTAAACAGATTGTCACCAATCATATCTTTTTTTCATTAACAAATATGTTTGTTGTGTAACAACACTGATTTAAAGTGACTAACCTTCCAAAATCCAGCAAAATCCAGCTCTTATTTTGGCGGATTTGGGAGAACTTGGATGTTCTTGTCTTGCATTACGATCGAGGATCGAAACACAAAAGAGAACAAAGGGAACAAAGGATCCTCGATCGACGGTTTGCTTGTCCGATTTCTGTCCTCGATCGACGGTGCAAGCGCAAAGCAATGGGGATTGGGTTAAGTAAAGGAAGAAAGGAAAACACAATATCGATCCTCGGTCGTTATGTGGTTCACGACTGTGTGTGTTTACACCATTTGCTTTTTTTTTTAAATGGATGGGTTAGGAGATTACAATTTTATAGTGACTATTGTGACGCTGACCTGTTTGAAGTTTTGTGTTCATAGATGCTAGGAAAATTTAAAAAAAAAGTGTTGTTCTTGTAGTTTGGTTCCTTGACTTCCTTCAGATGAAACAGCAATGTACAAATGTCAGGAAATTATCGGATTAATAAACCAGACTAGTTGGCTTATTTTTATTCACAGTACCGCAAATGAAATGTTGACAAATACAATTGAATAAATTGGGGGCAGATTTAAAAATAGGGGAGTTTTTGCGATTGCCAGCCAGCAAATGTTAGAAATTGATACCAACAAAAATCACTTTTCTTAAAAACCACAGCACACCCAGTGCCATGATTTCACAGGATGCTTGAGACTAGTATTCACTTACAGTCGAGTAAGGTATTTAAAAATAATTAAATAGTTTTTTTTGTATGTTTGCAAATGTGTATACTACCTTTTAAATGTTGCCCCTAAAAACCTATATAAAAAAAGAGATATCCGTTTATGGAATTGTTTCCAAAGTGTGTCCACTGTTGTTCTTTTTAGCGGCACCACCAACCGCCCCAGGTTCACCTCCCTGGCCAGCACCATCTACCAGGCCGATTGCACTCCCCAGCAGGCCTGGCTGGAATGGGAATGACCCCCACAGCCACAGCCCCACCGGGTATCACCAGGGCTAGCTCCCCTGGTGTTGCCGCAGCCAGCATGGTGGGGTATCATACCAGCACTA
Source organism: Crossaster papposus (assembly GCA_037893245.1). NCBI lineage: Eukaryota > Metazoa > Echinodermata > Asteroidea > Velatida > Solasteridae > Crossaster > Crossaster papposus. The sequence continues at coordinate 16,910 of JBAIAA010000295.1, read as the reverse complement.
CGGAAGCCCACAGGTAAGCCAGATTTAGGGGAAAGAATGTCGTATCCGGATGCAATTTCAGCGGGGGTTTACAAAGTCTATGGAGAGTGAAACATCGTGAAACAAAAAAGGCCTGAGAAACGGGTGAAAGTGCCAAATTTAAACTGTTTGAAGATTGTTTCCAATTAAGCTTTTTTTTTAGTTTTAAATGTTTGTAATTTTCTTACGTTTTCTCTTGCAGGCCCTTGCCCCATGCATCAATGCCCCATGCATCAATGCCCCATGCATCAATGCCCCAGCCCCATACCCAGACCGTGGGCCACCCCTTCCGCCCAGACATTAAGCAGCTCCCCAAGTCCTCCGACAAGCCCAAACCCGACAGTAAACCCGACCCCAGCAAGCTCCTAGACGCGGCTAAACCTGAAGTCAAGCTCGTGGACCCACGGGCCGCATACAGCTGGGTGACCGTCACGCAACAGCAAGGGGGTGGAGTCCAGAAAGTGGGAGGGGCCAAGCATGCCTATATCCCCTCCCAGGGGATGGGCATGCAGCGGATGTCCCACCCTGTGCCCCAGGGGGTCCCGACCAGTAATATCCCCAGCCAGGTGTCCAGTAGTCTAGTAACTGCCACCACGCTGTCGCATCACACAGTACCCTCTCAGAGTAAGCAAATATGACGATCGTCATTTTTCAATCATACAATTTATTTGTTTTAATTTGTGATACTGCTTGTACATCAGGGACTGCATCTTTTCTTCCGGAAGCAGTGAGCCGTAAAGAAACATGCCAACCACTTCAGGAGCAAAATTGACATTAATCTCACGACAAGAGCAGCTTCGGGGGGACTTTTATAATTCAAACGGGCTCCTTGTAAACAAAAATCCAGTGAAGTTGAGGTTAATACAGGAACTCTTTTTTTCTTTGTTCACTTTTTATTTGTGGTTATATCGTAGGTATAATTCACAGCAGTATTCGTACGTCGGCAATAACCGTGACGACATTAAGCAATCAACCTCAGTCCACCACAACCTCAATTCCAGTCGGTGAGTCAAACTTGAATAACCATCTTGCATTTGAAGATATCTTTCAATACTCGTAACTCTTTCTCTTGTATTCCCGGTTATGGTTCTGTTCATCAGACCATTGCAACTGTTCAACTAAAACTGACAATGTCCTTATACTTCCGAAACTTTACATATTCAACTGGAACTTGACAAATTCAACTTTCCAATTAGTATACAAATGTGTAAATTAGACCGTACCTGGAACTTTCCCAATAGGACTGGAATTTGCCAAATAGTACCATAACATTTCAGATAAAACTAGTAAATTTTAGAAAGAATTGAAACTTTATGAAGGAATATGAAGTTTGCAAATAGAACTGAAGCTTTCCAAAAAAACTTCAACTGTTAAAAAAGAACTAGAAGTTTTCAACTTTGACTTGAATTTTCAAAAGAGAATGAAACTTTTTCAGAAGGAACTTTCAGAAGTGGAACTTCTAAAAACGAACCAGAACTTCCAACAACGAACTGAAAATTCAAAACAAAAATATTTTTTTCTAAACGAACTTCCAAAAGTGGAATTTGTGAATTTTTTGAGACCTTTTCTAACCTGTCGTTCCCCTACAGCCAAGGTCTACCCCCGACAGATGACCCATCCACCAAGGCCCAGTACACCGTATGTCACTGAGGGCGGGCCCTCTTACGTCCCCGCCCACAGCAGGAGCTCGCCAAACACCTCGGCGGTCACAACGGTCACCACCCTACCCCCTACGGTCACCATGAGTGACGGACGGGGTGAAAGACCTCCCCACCCTGGTGCAATGACCCACGGGGGGCATGGTTACCCAACCTCCATGCCGCCATACTTCTTTGAATCAATGAGTGAGTACAATTAGTAATTAAATGTGAACATCTTTCCAAAAGAAAATAGGAAAAGGCAAATATGTACTCGTTACTGCTCAGAACGCTAGTGTAGTAATATACTCGAATTTGCATTTTGTCAGAAAATTGGTTTCAACTGTTATAGTTAGGCAATGAAAATCCAACACTGAAGATTTTATGCATCTTATGCGTACTGCTGCCACCTGTTTTCATCATATGTGACCTGTCATCACAAAATGAGCGTAAAGTCGGCAAAACAAAAAATTGAGATATGGGTATTTCTAAATTCTGTGGAAACAGAGCTTTCCAATGGTACATGTATATAACACTTGGAAGTTTGATACTCAATATTGTTTTTATTTAAATTTTTTAGTCTGGAGTCTTAATACAGAGATATTATTTAATTGTTGGTTGTTGTGATATTTGTTTTGTTCAGACTATCGGCAGCATATGATGCCCTCCTATGGCACGCCCCACTCATTCACATCAATGTCAGCTGCTGGAGTCCGATCCACATTGGGTAAGTCACAAGTTTTAATGTGTGAACCAAATTATGAATTCTTCACAATCCTGTTAAGAATTAAAAAACGCCAATAATTCTCAATGTAAACATTAATATTAATGTTCTCATTAACATCATCTGGGTATTCATCGTTATCTGAATATTCATGATAATGTGAATATTTTTTCTCCTAACCCGCAGATCCCCACATCAGGCATATGCACCCTACGACGCCCCAGAATAGTTCAGTCGCGGCGGCCGTTGTCGCAGCGGCCCACGCTGCCACTGGAGGGGCTCCAGTCCGACTCAACCCAGTCAGTATGATGATTGACCCACGGAGACAGGTACCTGTGCACAACACCATGGGGTTGGCACCGTCGTTAGAAGGTAGGTTTACCGGTGAAATTATCGTCCAGTCACATTGTTTAACTTGGAAACCCTAAACCCTTTTCACCCTTTCCAACCAAAGCAAATGCTTGGAAACTTCAAAGCTAGATGTTCAGAACTTTTGTGTTTATATAGTGGTAATTAAAAATCGAAAGTTGCCTCCTGACGCCATTTTTGTTTCCCTTTTTTTCATCCAAGATTATCTTGGTTGATGTTCAGTCTTTGTCAAAATGATGAAAAGACATGAAATATTTTCAATTTTGTTACAAAATACCTAAATAAAAATGCACTTGAATCTCGGGAGACTTTGTGCATAACCAAAGAATTGGCGTGAAGCCTTTTCATTCTTTCCAATTCCTAAAATAGTTGGTGTACTGATTTTGATACTTTTGTCTTGGAGGTGGGGTTCAAACGAGCACAGCTGTGTCACTTAGTTCGACTCAGGTATCCAGTAACTCGCCAAATCTGAATGCTTCACCGAGACCCAGCATACTCAAGAGGAGAATCAACAACGATAGGTAAGATAAACCCTTATGCACCCCTGTTGCCCCCCCCCCCCCCCCCCCCCCCCCCCCCCTCCTTTGAACTTGCGCTTACTCGCATTGTGATATCCTTAACCAGTTCGCGCCGGGATTATTTTAACATCGCCGGGCCGACGGGCGGGATTATTTTTAACGAAACTCGATCCGAAGCGGGTTCAGGCTGATAGTGCTGGGAAGCACACCCACGCATTTCCGGCCTTGTGCGCTGCTGACATACATTTCCGAACTTGAACTTGGCGTGTTTATGCGCCATCTGTTTTGAATTTGGGGAATTTTTTGCGTTTATATACGTCATCCGGCGCGAACTGGTTAACCGAGTTACCACGAAAATTAACCAGTTCACGCCGGAGGACGTATATACACGCAAACTTTTCCCCAGATTCAAAACGGATGACGCATAAACACGCCACGAGCAAGGCCGGTAATGTCCGTCAGCAGCGAGCAAGGCTTGAAATGCGTGGCTGCGCTTTCCGGTACCATCGGCCTGAACCCGCCTTGGATCGAGTTTAGTTAAAAATAATCCCTCGCTTCGGCTCGGTGATGTTAAAATAATCCCGGCGCAAACTGGTTAATGAATACTTGCTATTACCCAATCTCCCTGATGTTTTTCACAAGGACCCTTCGTGCCGTCCACATCTTACAAACTGGCAACATGCTTTGTCGTCTGCTAAGTTAATACTGCGACATTGTTTGTGACGTTGAACATTGAACAGCCACTTTCAGCACGTCCAATCATGATGTTGCCCTTCACTCCTATATGATCCAAAAGTAACGCACATGTATCAAGAGTAACGTGCTCCAATGCATATTAAAATTTCCCACTTTTATCCAATTTTTTGTTTTGGTAAAACAACAATTCCTGTTCTCTTATTTTGTTTTATGTGGGTCCGATTAAAACAAAATTATGAAATTAATGAGATTTCCAATTTTAACCTTTCTATCATAATGTGGTATTTCTTCACCCAGTAATGTGATCCGGAAGTTAATTCCGACAACACAGTCCAACAGCCAGCCCAGTAGTCCCAAGACGGAGCTCTCCCGCTCCACCTCAAGCTCACCAAAACACAGGTGGGAATATTAGCCGGGATATTAGCCAGAGTTAAAGCTTACAGGTTTTTACAAGTCGTTATCTTTTCTCCGGTTTTCTTCTCGCTTTATTTTCGTTTCTTTTTTAATTTTCAGTGATTCGCTAGCCAGCAGCCAGCACTCTCTGGACAGCAATGCCTCGGAGGCTAGCCTGGACGCATTGCCGTTGGCCGTCAAAGTCAAGCAGGAGCATGAGACCACTCACTTGGAGTTAGGAGTACAGGCTATCATCCCTCGCGACCTGAGTCTCAATAACTCAGTCGGGGAATGCAGCCCGTCGCCAAGAAAGAAACCTCGCAAGCAGCAACACAAGTGAGCATTCTTGGTTGAAATTTACGGTCTTTCCTTGTGTGAGAGGACTTTACACCGAGTTCATGGTCTTTGTGTTCTTGGGCAAGACTCTTTACTACAATTGCCTCTCTTCCATGAGGCCTAGATTTAAAGTCGGTGTTGTTTTAGTTTTTTAATTAATAAGTTCTTGAGCAAGATGCTTTACTGTAATACGTCAGTTCGGTATTCCAACTGTGCATATTGCACAACAAGATTTGACAATTTTACAGTTTTTATTTCAACAAGTTTCCATCGTCTTTTCGATTGGATGAAAAATTACACAGAATACAGATTTGGTTACCCTGTCCCTCATAGCCTTGTCTATTAAATCTTGTTGCGCACATGCGCAGTTGGAATACACAACACAACAAAGTCACAGTTTGTTATCGAGTCAATCTGCTTCATTTCTTTGCTAATCTTTTTTTTGCAGGGTTGCCACGGAGCATCACGATATCCTTGACAACCAGTCCACGGATGAGGAGACGGAAACCAAACACAAACACTTCCGAGTCAAGAAAGAGAAGAAAGACAAGAAACCCACAGGTAAGTAGCCAAGAAAACAAAAGAGAGCCGCCATCTTTGCTAAGCTCGACAATTTGCTTGGCAAAAATAGGGTTACAAAACCAATTCTTCAGGTGATGTATTTTATTGTTTGCGATTGGTATTCAGCTGGGTTTCAGTTCATGACGTCACAATGACATCATCAATTATCAGATTACAAGCAACAAAGGGTTTCTAGATTTAATCTTTGAAAATCATTATAAAGTCAACTGTAAAAGATTTTGGTGGGAATGGACAGAATAAGCCAGGGTCTTTATTTTTGTACCATTCAATTTAATTTTTTTTAAACTAAATGGCAATAAAATGAAATAAAAAATGAAATAAAAAGAAATTTGACAAATGAAAGAATGCAGAAAAGTATTATGTTCTGTTCATGAATCAGACATATCTCTAGTTTTGTCCTTTATTTTAATTTGTAGTTTCGGACGTCGATCACGTCAATGTTGTGCACTACTTCCGGCGACCGTGTGTCCGGCTGATCGACGCCTATCGCCAAACCTGGAAACCAACCCATAACCACTTTGAGAGGTACTCCGACGTCAGGCCAAAAGGTGAGTGTGGTCACAAGAAAAAAGCTGGATTTGAACCTGTGAACAACAGAATAATAACCTCCAGTGCTCTACCAAGTGAGATCTGCATTCCTATTTCTCTACAAATTAAATTTTGTATTCTTTAAAAATACCCGAACATGCTTTGCAGCTGGAGATCGAACCAACAAATAAATCTGCAAGCCATTCACAATTAAAAAAAACACTAAAAAATAATTCTTGTAAAATTACAATTTCCTCGTTTTTTTGTTAAGTCCCAAGTTGCGTGTCTAAGGTGGATTAGAACCTTGAACTTCTTAAATAATGCACTACTGGTCTCGTTTTGTTTTTATAAATTGATGGCAATAAACTAAGTTTGTTTTCTGACACAGAAGAGAAGAAGACCTCAATTCACGAGATTGCCAATCAGCGAGGAATCGTCAAGAAGACGGACGGCTGGAAAGTCAGACACATAACCTACCAATTTGAGAATCTGGTGAGTTTAACCACCCCGCTAAAAATTCTTTATTTTAACTGTTTTTAACCAGAATTCAGAACGGATGATGGATAAACATGTCACGAGCAAGGATCAAAGTATCGGGGTGTGCTACCCACAGATGCTGTCCTGAACCCGTATCAGATCGATGTTCGTAAAAAATCAATCCTACACCTGGGCCCGGTCAGTGTCCAATTAATCCTGGCGCATAATAGTTCAGGCCGATATCAGTAGGAAGCACACCTGGTCTCGCTCGCTGCAAATTGGTCACCAACATTTCCGAACTTGCTCGAGACGTGTTTGTCCGTCATCTAATTTAAATCTCGAAAAAGCGCGAACTGGTCAAATTTTTGTTGAAATTACCTTCCAGTCGTGTTGCCGAGTTTAACAAATTTGTTTGTTTTTTTCCTTCAGAGCGGTTTGGAAATGGACGTCTTCAATGAGATGAAAGGGATCAAGGAAGGAATGGCACCCTGGCAGACCTCTGGGAAGGAGAGCGACACATCTAAGATATATGAACTCATACAGGTAAAGAACCTCCATCCCAGTTTACAAATGTGTGACCCAACCCGGCAAAATAAGTAGCAAGTGGCCAGAGCTACTTTTGAGTAATAAACCGCTTAACATTATCCTACACAAAAGAAATCAATGGAAACAATTGAACCATTCACCCAAGATGTCAACCTGAGTGATACACCAAATTGAAGAGCAACTGATGTTCTTTTTACTGCATGTGAAAAAGAAATAACTAAAAACTTGTCCTTAAGACTCATTTTGAAGGATTGGGTCACATTTGTGTAAATTGACACCCCACCCCCTTACCACAAGCCCCACCCTTCAAAAAGCCTTTCCCACTCCATAGAGCAGGGACCTACGGAGTTAACAACCCCAACACGTGAAAGACACAATGATAATTGCTGACCATTGTGATTAGAGTTGTGATCAGCGCTGCCGAGGCCAGCTGGCCGTAGTGCATCATAGATAGGTAAATCGCGTGGCAATCCAAGATGGCTGCACAATAGTACCGTACTGCGCAAGTCTTAGCTTTTTGCCATTTTGTGATTGGACGAATAACGATGTTTGGCTCTTAGTGTTGTAATAACTCCAACACGAGTACGACGTACATATACTCCATTCAACATGGCGTCTGAATACTAGTCTTTCCAACGAAATTAAATATTCACCTATTTTCCAAGTTTCGGTTTAGATTTGGCGGAGATTGGTGACTTACATGAACATAACTGTTTAATAGCTAAAATCGTCCTCTTCAAAATCATACCTTGTTTGTTCCGAAGAATCCTGGAAACTTCCAGAATTATTTATATTGATGAAGATCATATTACCGTAATTGGATTTTACAAGATACAGTGTAACTTCTAGAAATAATTGCCGATTTTTACTAACGAAACTTTGACAATGCGCATCGGGTACAAAGGACCTTTATTGGCTGCATTGTATGGCCCAGGACGTTCAAACTTTTTGGGTCCTTGCTCTATGCCCACTCCAACCCCCCCCCCCCCTGAAAAAAGGTACAAGTGGAAGGCATAATTTTGCTTATTTAAATATTTATCATTTGTCACTATTGCTGTTTGTATGAGCTTCAAAGATAGCTTAATCGTGAGAGGTTCTGGCAAAATGAGACGGAACTGGGCAGTGATGAACACTTTGTCACATTGGCAGAGCATCCTGTACGCTCCTGGTCTGCGCTCTGTATCTAGTCGGTCCTTGTGTGAAGTCAGAAGGTTCTGGATCTACAGGGACGCTGTGCGGGAAAAGTCTAATTCCATGTTTGTGGTGTGTACTACCTAAGCAGCGAAGGATAATGGAACTTGGGGTTCTAAGAAGTTGGCTTTCGGTACAGGTGACCCTTTGTCTGCGGTCTGCTGTAATTTGTCCATGAATATGTCGGCCAGAATCGGGGATATAGGAGATTCATGAAGGTTCCAGCTGACTGTTTATCCCGCCACCGGAAGCTGGATGTGTTGACACAGACGAGGAGCAGATCATGAAGCTGGTCAGGGGTGTGGTCAGTGCAGTTCCAAGTTTGCTTGGTCTGTCCTTGGCGATGGTGGTGGCATCGAACGTGAGGACATTGGTGAAGAGAGAGATGACGTCAAAGCTGACCATGATGTTGTTCCACTGGAGGCTGATGCCTTGAATGATGGCAAACTGGTCGGAGTTTTGGTGTTCGGTGTTGCCTACCAGGGGATCTTGGGCTGTCTGAAGAATCTTGGGCACGGAGCTGTCTGTACAAGAGCTGGAAGATGTTGCCGGACCGCTAGAGGGAAAGGAGCTTCACTTGCAGTTTCCTCTCGATGTGTTTATTTTTTTTTGAGTTCAAAGTAAAAGTCCGAGTTGAGGATGTCCACCAACTTGCGATCATAGAATCCGCTGGAAGAATGTGGCTGGACAAGTCTTGGTGCAGTGATGTGATGGCTGACCGTTCTTGTCTGGAGATGTTGGGCTTTGCCGGCATGTGTTTCCGGAGGGCTTGGTTGATCTGCAGACATTATGTCATCAGCAGCAGACTTGTCATCGCTTCCAGGCTCCATTTAACTCCTCTTCATCGTTCGAATCACTCATTCTCCTGACAGAGTATACTGTTAGAAACGTTGAGTTCCCTCTGCTTCTTCTCAGAACCACACGTCTCACTATTAATGATACCGCAAACTACTTATCTAGCGCATGTATCTATCAAACCTGGTACTTGACTCTCATTAGATTTTGTACACAACCGCTAAAGTAGCGTCAGGATACTACATTTATTCCCTGTCATGGCTGACGTGACCAGAAACATCCCTTGCATCTCTTTGCAAGATTTCAGACAAAAATGTGTCTCTAATTTACCCTGGTTTTTGTTCTCTTTTTTTTCTTCAGGGCAATATCCAGCGATCGCAGTACGTGATGGAGCACTTGGAGGAAGCCAAGAACACAATGCTGAAACTCCTGGAACATAAACCCAAGGTGATGTCCATCATCAAAAACCACGCCAATAAACGACACGCCAAGAAAAAACATAGCCCTTGAAAAAGAACTGCTCCGAAACGCTGCTTAGCAGAGTTGTATTCAAGTTTCTGCAAGTACCTCATATAGACCATGGGATGATTGCTAAAAATGTTCCAAATCGTGGTGCCCACTTTTGCACCAAACAAGATGTTAATTAAAATTTGGTAAAAAATGATATAAAAAAAATGTTGCTTGTTAAAAGTCCAGCAAATTTGGTAATCGTTTCGTAATCTAGATTTTAAGATAAGGTACAACACGTCATCTTTCGGCCCGGAATCCACCAATAAAATCACGCGGTGTTCAGACTCTTTCACATACTTTTTGAACAACAATGCTGAAATACAAAATGCCTTTACCACTGCCACCTGCCTGCTGCTCGTCGCCGCCCACTGTTTATCCATTAATTATAAGTTTACACTATATTTACAGTTCAGCAACATTCGTATTTGGAATTGAAAAATTCATGTGCTGCATTAGTGGAATCCCATTTTTAGCAATCATCCCATTTTCCATTAAATAAAATTCCTTTGTCATTGTTCAACCAGTTACTTGCGACCGTTTGTCTTGAACTTCGCACGACATGTTGCATACATTCAAAGGTCCTTCAAGCTGAAGAACATGGAAGATATTGGTCACATTAACTTCCAGTATATTGAATTGCACCTAATCTGGTTTTTAGACCTTTTTGTTCTAAGGAAGCAAAAGTGTTTCTGTTCTAGTCGTTTACATTGCAGTTTTGTTTCGGAATTAGGATCTGTTGTATTTTTACCATAGCATAAGTTATGGACCAGAATAATATATATATATACTGTAAATATATAAATGTACATTTTGATTTTGATTTTTTTTTATCAAAACGAAAACTCAGGATTTTGAGGTAGAGTCCCTTGATCTTGCAATATGTAATTTTCTGGAGAAAAAGAATTCCTTTTTATTCTTCTAAAAGCAAAATAGCCTCGTTAAGCATGAACCTTGTTTGAAATTAAAGGGGCTGACTGAGTCAAAAAAATGACTAAGTAAAAAAACCAAACAAAAAACCCAGACTAAGTCCAAAAAAAGGAATTCTAATTCTAGCAAGAAAAAACTCAGACTAGTAATGTAAGGCTACCCCCTTTTTTGCCCCTAGTACACCTCTCACGGGAGGGGAACCTCTGCCCAATTTTTTTTCAAAAATGTACCGTTTATGAGATAGTCTATATTTCGGACCTCCCCCCCCCCCCCCCCCCCCCCCCCCCCAGGGGCCCTCCCCCCTCTCGGGGACTCCCCCAAGGACCCCTCCCCCAAGGACCCCCAACCAGGACACCTCCCCCAAGACCCAGTCCCTGATCTTATCCTGCCAGTCCCATGGTTTGGAATTGATGTTTCATTTCATTTATTTTTGCCCAGTGGATGGCACCACCTGGGCTAGAACCCCGGATCCTCTGCACTCCAGTCCTGAGTTTATCTGATTGAGCTACTGGCTCTTGAAAAAAAGATTCTCGGACGTTATATACAAACCTTAGGTTGACACTAAGTCCCCCCCAAAAGACTAAGTACAAAGGTAAAATAAAAGACTAAGTACAAAGTCCCCCCAAAAGACTAAGTCCAAAGGTAAAAGACAATGTACAAAGTTCCCCCAAAAGACTAAGTCCAAAGGTACCCAAAAGAATAAGTACAAAGGTAAGGTAAAATAAAAGACAAAGTACAAAGTCCCCCCCAAAGACTTAAGTCCAAAGGTAAAATAAAAGACTAAGTACAAAGTCCAAAAACAAAGCCCCCAAAAAAGACAGTCTAAAGAACCTCGGGGCTTTAACCAGTTCGCGCCGGGATTATTTTAACATCGCCGAGCCGACGGGCGGGATTATTTTTAACGAAACTCGATCCGAAGCGTGTTCAGGCCTATAGTGCTGGGTAGCACACCCACGCATTTCCGGCCTTGCGCGCTGCTGACATACATTTCCGAACTTGAACTTGGCGTATATATTCGTCATCCGTTTTGAATTTGGGGAAATTTTTGCGTTTATATTCGTCATCCGGCGCGAACTGGTTAACTGTAGGCTAACCCCACACGAGGGGAACGTCCTGGGTGGTCTCCCCCAGACTGCCTCTCCTCCAGACCCTGTACCTAGGCTGAGCTCCTTTGAGAATGTCACCATCTGAGCTTCCACAATTCAGTCCTGGGCTCGTCCTGACAGTCTCTTGGTTTTAGAATATATATTTTATTTTATAATTTATTTTTACCTGGGCTAGAACCCTGGACCCCTGCATTATCAGGTCCAAGTGTACATGTATTTTGTTTACAAATCTTGAGATTGGTCCCGAAGGACAGTTGTATATTAGACATGACAAAGATAACGTGCACCTACATGTATCTATTATGTAAGAGAACTAATTTTACTACGAATATTGAGAAATAAATGTGTACAGTGATTTATCATGTATTTTGTTTGTTCTATTTTAATTTGTTCACTGAAATTTATTTGTGTCCAATTTTAATAAAAATGCAAGACCTTCTTACAATTAGTCTTGCATTTGATAAGGGTATAGCCTTGCATTTGTATGCAAATTAGGTCAAAATATGATAATTATGCAACAAATATGATTTTGTCCAAAAATCACTAAAATGCCCTCAAATACGTTGATAAGGGTATAGCCTTGCATTTATATGCAAATTAGGTCAAAATATGATAATTATGCAACAAATATGATTTTGTCCAAAGATCACCAAAATGCCCTCAAATTAGTTGATAAGGGTATAGCCTTGCATTTGTATGCAAATTAGGTCAAAATATGATAATTATGCAACAAATAAGATTTTGTCTAAAAATCACCAAAATGCCCTCAAATTAGTTGATAAGGGTATAGCCTTGCATTTATATGCAAATTAGGTCAAAATATGATAATTATGCAACAAATATGATTTTGTCCAAAGATCACCAAAATGCCCTCAAATTAGTTGATAAGGGTATAGCCTTGCATTTGTATGCAAATTAGGTCAAAATATGATAATTATGCAACAAATAAGATTTTGTCTAAAAATCACCAAAATGCCCTCAAATTAGTTGATAAGGGTATAGCCTTGCATTTATATGCAAATTAGGTCAAAATATGATCATTATGCAACAAATATGATTTTGTCCAAAGATCACCAAAATGCCCTCAAATTAGTTGATAAGGGTATAGCCTTGCATTTGTATGCAAATTAGGTCAAAATATGATAATTATGCAACAAATAAGATTTTGTCCAAAAATCACCAAAATGCCCTCAAATTAGTTGATAAGGGTTAAGCCTTGCATTTGTATGCAAATTAGGTCAAAATATGATAATTATGCAACAAATATGATTTTGTCTAAAGATCACCAAAATGCCCTCAAATTAGTTGATAAGGGTATAGCCTTGCATTTGTATGCAAATTAGGTCAAAATATGATAATTATGCAACAAATAAGATTTTGTCCAAAAATCACCAAAAGGCCCTCAAATTAGTTGATAAGGGTTAAGCCTTGCATTTGTATGCAAATTAGGTCAAAATATGATAATTATGCAACAAATATGATTTTGTCAAAAAATCACTAAAATGCCCTCAAATACGTTGATAAGGGTTAAGCCTTGCATTTGTATGCAAATTAGGTCAAAATATAATAATTATGCAACAAATATGATTTTGTCCAAAAATCACTAAAATGCCCTCAAATACGTTGATAAGGGTATAGCCTTGCATTTATATGCAAATTAGGTCAAAATATGATAATTATGCAACAAATATGATTTTGTCCAAAGATCACCAAAATGCCCTCAAATTAGTTGATAAGGGTATAGCCTTGCATTTATATGCAAATTAGGTCAAAATATGATAATTATGCAACAAATATGATTTTGTCCAAAGATCACCAAAATGCCCTCAAATTAGTTGATAAGGGTATATCCTTGCATTTGTATGCAAATTAGGTCAAAATATGATAATTATGCAACAAATAAGATTTTGTCCAAAAATCACCAAAATGCCCTCAAATTAGTTGATAAGGGTATAGCCTTGCATTTGTATGCAAATTAGGTCAAAATATGATAATTATGCAACAAATAAGATTTTGTCCAAAAATCACCAAAATGCCCTCAAATTAGTTGATAAGGGTTAAGCCTTGCATTTGTATGCAAATTAGGTCAAAATATGATAATTATGCAACAAATATGATTTTGTCTAAAGATCACCAAAATGCCCTCAAATTAGTTGATAAGGGTATAGCCTTGCATTTGTATGCAAATTAGGTCAAAATATGATAATTAGGCAACAAATAAGATTGTCCAAAAATCACCAAAATGCCCTCAAATTAGTTGATAAGGGTATAGCCTTGCATTTATATGCAAATTAGGTCAAAATATGATAATTATGCAACAAATAAGATTTTGTCCAAAAATCACCAAAAGGCCCTCAAATTAGTTGATAAGGGTTAAGCCTTGCATTTGTATGCAAATTAGGTCAAAATATGATAATTATGCAACAAATATGATTTTGTCAAAAAATCACTAAAATGCCCTCAAATACGTTGATAAGGGTTAAGCCTTGCATTTGTATGCAAATTAGGTCAAAATATAATAATTATGCAACAAATATGATTTTGTCCAAAAATCACTAAAATGCCCTCAAATACGTTGATAAGGGTATAGCCTTGCATTTATATGCAAATTAGGTCAAAATATGATAATTATGCAACAAATATGATTTTGTCCAAAGATCACCAAAATGCCCTCAAATTAGTTGATAAGGGTATAGCCTTGCATTTATATGCAAATTAGGTCAAAATATGATAATTATGCAACAAATATGATTTTGTCCAAAGATCACCAAAATGCCCTCAAATTAGTTGATAAGGGTATATCCTTGCATTTGTATGCAAATTAGGTCAAAATATGATAATTATGCAACAAATAAGATTTTGTCCAAAAATCACCAAAATGCCCTCAAATTAGTTGATAAGGGTATAGCCTTGCATTTATATGCAAATTATGCAACAAATATGATTTTGTCCAAAAATCACTAAAATGCCCTCAAATACGTTGATAAGGGTATAGACTTGCATTTATATGCAAATTAGGTCAAAATATGATAATTATGCAACAAATATGATTTTGTCCAAAGATCACCAAAATGCCCTCAAATTAGTTGATAAGGGTATAGCCTTGCATTTGTATGCAAATTAGGTCAAAATATGATAATTATGCATCAAATAAGATTTTGTCCAAAAATCACCAAAATGCCCTCAAATTAGTTGATAAGGGTATAGCCTTGCATTTATATGCAAATTAGGTCAAAATATGATAATTATGCAACAAATAAGATTTTGTCCAAAAATCACCAAAATGCCCTCAAATTAGTTGATGAGGGTATAGCCTTGCATTTATATGCAAATTAGGTCAAAATATGATAATTATGCAACAAATATGATTTTGTCCAAAAATCCCCAAAATGCCCTCAAATTAGTTGATAAGGGTTAAGCCTTGCATTTGTATGCAAATTAGGTCAAAATATGATAATTATGCAACAAATATGATTTTGTCAAAAAATCACTAAAATGCCCTCAAATACGTTGATAAGGGTATAGCCTTGCATTTGTATGCAAATTAGGTCAAAATATGATAATTATGCAACAAATATGATTTTGTCCAAAGATCACCAAAATGCCCTCAAATTAGTTGATAAGGGTATAGCCTTGCATTTGTATGCAAATTAGGTCAAAATATGATAATTATGTAACAAATAAGATTTTGTCCAAAAATCACCCAAATGCCCTCAAATTAGTTGATAAGGGTTAAGCCTTGCATTTGTATGCAAATTAGGTCAAAATATGATAATTATGCAACAAATAGATTTTGTCCAAAAATCCCCAAAATGCCCTCAAATTAGTTGATAAGGGTTAAGCCTTGCATTTGTATGCAAATTAGGTCAAAATATGATAATTATGCAACAAATATGATTTTGTCCAAAAATCACTAAAATGCTCTCAAATACGTTGATAAGGGTATAGCCTTGCATTTATATGCAAATTAGGTCAAAATATGATAATTATGCAACAAATATGATTTTGTCCAAAGATCACCAAAATGCCCTCAAATTAGTTGATAAGGGGATAGCCTTGCATTTGTATGCAAATTAGGTCAAAATATGATAATTATGCAACAAATATAATTTTGTCCAAAGATCACCAAAATGCCCTCAAATTAGTTGATAAGGGTTAAGCCTTGCATTTATATGCAAATTAGGTCAAAATATGATAATTATGCAACAAATATGATTTTGTCCAAAGATCACCAAAATGCCATCAAATTAGTTGATAAGGGTATATCCTTGCATTTGTATGCAAATTAGGTCAAAATATGATAATTATGCAACAAATAAGATTTTGTCCAAAAATCACCAAAATGCCCTCAAATTAGTTGATAAGGGTATAACCTTGCATTTATATGCAAATTATGCAACAAATATGATTTTGTCCAAAAATCACTAAAATGCCCTCAAATACGTTGATAAGGGTATAGCCTTGCATTTATATGCAAATTAGGTCAAAATATGATAATTATGCAACAAATATGATTTTGTCCAAAGATCACCAAAATGCCCTCAAATTAGTTGATAAGGGTATAGCCTTGCATTTGTATGCAAATTAGGTCAAAATATGATAATTATGCATCAAATAAGATTTTGTCCAAAAATCACCAAAATGCCTCAAATTAGTTGATAAGGGTATAGCCTTGCATTTATATGCAAATTATGCAACAAATATAATTTTGTCCAAAGATCACCAAAATGCCCTCAAATTAGTTGATAAGGGTTAAGCCTTGCATTTGTATGCAAATTAGGTCAAAATATGATAATTATGCAACAAATATGATTTTGTCAAAAAATCACTAAAATGCCCTCAAATACGTTGATAAGGGTATAGCCTTGCATTTGTATGCAAATTAGGTCAAAATATGATAATTATGCAACAAATATGATTTTGTCCAAAGATCACCAAAATGCCCTCAAATTAGTTGATAAGGGTATAGCCTTGCATTTGTATGCAAATTAGGTCAAAATATGATAATTATGTAACAAATAAGATTTTGTCCAAAAAATCACCCAAATGCCCTCAAATTAGTTGATAAGGGTTAAGCCTTGCATTTATATGCAAATTAGGTCAAAATATGATAATTATGCAACAAATAAGATTTTGTCCAAAAATCCCCAAAATGCCCTCAAATTAGTTGATAAGGGTTAAGCCTTGCATTTGTATGCAAATTAGGTCAAAATATGATAATTATGCAACAAATAAGATTTTGTCCAAAAATCCCCAAAATGCCCTCAAATTAGTTGATAAGGGTTAAGCCTTGCATTTGTATGCAAATTAGGGTCAAAATATGATAATTATGCAACAAATATGATTTTGTCCAAAGATCACCAAAATGCCCTCAAATTAGTTGATAAGGGGATAGCCTTGCATTTGTATGCAAATTTGGTCAAAATATGATAATTATGCAACAAATATAATTTTGTCCAAAGATCACCAAAATGCCCTCAAATTAGTTGATAAGGGTTAAGCCTTGCATTTATATGCAAATTAGGTCAAAATATGATAATTATGCAACAAATAGGAT